>JAZDUA010000027.1:180000-625000 GCA_038098605.1 Gryllus longicercus
TCTTCCTCCCTTCCTCCCTTCCTTCCTTCCTTCCTTCCTTCTTCCTCCCTTCCTTCCTTCCTTCCTTCCTCCCTTCCTTCCTTCCTCCCTTCCTTCTTCCTCCCTTCCTTCCTTCCTTCCTTCCTCCCTTCCTCCCTTCCTCCCTTCCTCCCTTCCTTCCTTCCTTCCTCCCTTCCTTCCTCCCTTCCTCCCTTCCTCCCTTCCTCCCTCCCTCCCTTCCTTCCTTCCTTCCTTCTTCCTCCCTTCCTCCCTTCCTCCCTTCCTTCCTTCCTTCTTCCTCCCTTCCTTCCTTCCTTCCTTCCTTCTTCCTCCCTTCCTCCCTTCCTCCCTTCCTTCCTTCCTTCCTTCTTCCTCCCTTCCTTCCTTCCTTCCTCCCTCCCTCCCTCCCTTCCTCCCTTCCTTCCTCCCTTCCTCCCTTCCTCCCTTCCTTCCTTCCTTCTTCCTCTCTTTCCTTCTGCGCGTGGAGCAGGCAAGGCACACAAAGTTTTTGACTGTCTTCTTTCAAAATGCCAGATCAGCTGCTGTTGCCGCCTCGTTGCGTGTGTACGGCGGACTCTCACTGTGTACACGAGGACCTATATTGTAATGACCGCTGCTCTCAGCCGATGAGTCGCTAGCTTGCGCGAATAGACGCTGAGCAGAAAACGTGGGGTTTGCTAGAAATTTGATGAATGTAATTCCAGTAGATAGTGCATCTACCGACTATCCACACAGATACTAACTTAAGCTTGAGATTAGGAATATAAGAACTCAATTAATGAGATTTTTAGTTGCTAACGCGATAGTTGTATTGCTATGAAAAATTTAGATTAAAAATGGGGTCCGAAAATCGCAATAATCATCGATACTATTTTAATCAATTTACTTATTTCTAACCCACAAATTTAATCAACTTTGGATACATTTTTTACGTTAATAATACAGTTCTCAAAACAATTATTTTGTACGAGTTAGCATTATTGCTTTCCTGATTTCTCTCTTCAGTCACTGTGGGTGGGGGGGGGGAATTCTAAAGGTCGGTAGTTTTGCGTGTTTCTTCCGATTAACACCAGGTGAATGCTGAAGCAGCACCCTCAAACGGGCGACGAACCGTGCTCGATTTTTCCTCCCTCTTCTTTGTCCTATCCTCACCCCCCCCTTACACCCACATACTTACATACACTACGCTACCACACGTGCCGGGAGTCCGGTCAGAAACACAAGAGCTCGTTGCAGCTGGGGTGGTGTCCTGTTGGTAGGAGACGCATGGTTGGAGAAAACCTTGCAAGCCCACGGTAGATTGGCGCCGGATCTCGCCATCCAGCGGGGGAACGCCACCGCCCCTCCCTGATGCCAAAACATGTACTGCACTTACGGGACTAATGAGCTCGGTAGTTGACGCGCGCGTAATCACCAACAAACAACCAGAGCAGCATTGAGAACAATCAATTGTAGCTATCGCGAGGCCTTGTTTCTCCCCTCTGCTGCACCTCCCAATGCAGCGCCACCCCTTTAATCCACCCAGTCATGCACGAGATTCTTTTGCCGCGCCGTAATTCTACGCTCATTTGCGAATGTAGGTAGCCGTCCCTTCGGGCTCGCAGGCCGATAAGTACACGCCCTTGCAGCGAGAATAATGTGCTCTAGAGAAAACCCAACTCTGTAAACGATATGTTAGTGTTTGTATATGATGATCTATGGAGCGATTTCTCTCGCTAGCTGCCTCTCTCGGCTCCCAGTTCTCTCGGACACTTCCTTCCACAAAAGATCGCGAGCCTGTGCAAATCAGTCACGCTTAGGGTAGAAAAGGGTTTATTTCTGCTGCTTCTCGGCTTTTGTCGAACGCTATGCAGCAGAAACATCTGGTCTGCGTCCGTTTCATCTGATTCTTTACGTTTGATGTGTGTTATGTCACAATATTAACCCTCTAATGCCCGAAGTATTTGTTCACATAGCGCTCGCCATTTGTTGTCGCGTTTTGCGCACAGAGGAGACGATGGAACCGTCTGGCAGCATGGTTTTGCAACATTTTGTGCTTACCAATTGTTGTGGCTAAATTACACTACTAGAGCACTCCAACGCGCAAATCGTTGGTTTATGGGGGTTTTTTTTTTTCGCTATAAGGAAAAGCAAAACCGTTAAGCCTTAGCTACGTATGTCCCGTCAACTTCGGTGCGGACCAAACCCCGTTTGTTTACCCCGGCCCCTCCCTCCGAATGAACCACAGGCGTTAAGCAGCTAAGCACGGCCGGGAGTATACAACGCCTTAGCGATCACGGCTAAATCGACTTCTGGCATTCAGGAATGAAGAAGACGCTTATATGTTTGGTTTAGGACGTTAACGTCTATGGAAGAAATAAAATTCGCAAAATGTACCAAAACGGGTTGAAGAGAGATGCGGTTACTTGTATGTGACAAGGGGCACTCGACGAAGGCTGTCCGTTGAAAGTCGACGTTTGTTTGTTTGTTCGCCAGCACGAGCAGCAACATCATGGCGCGCCACGAGGAGAACGCGCGCGAGATGGAGCGGCAGCTGCGCCGAGAGCGCCCGCGCGACTGGGCCTACTACGAAGACTACTTCCGCGCCTTCCACGGCTACCTGCGGGCGCTGGCGGGCGACAAGGGCGTCGCGGAGATCCGCGACCCGCGCCTCTACTTCAAGTACGAGTGCTGCCTGCTCGCCCTGTGGCCCAAGCAGCAGTACGTGAACGCGCCCGTCCGCTACAACGTGTACCACACGGCCATGCGGCTGGCGCCGCGCTGCGTCAGGGACCGCCTGGTCACCGCCTTCGTGCATCTGCCGGCCTTCCAGGGTAAAGCCGCGTAGGGGGCTTTGGCGCGTTGCGAAATGGCGCGGAATGGGACGGGCGTGTAGAGCACTCGCCACGTGGGGCGTCGCCTAGTTATTCGGGCATGGCCGAGGTACGTGCCTTTCCTCCATAGGTAGACGGTTTGAACACGAAACGAGACTGATGGAATTACTTACAAGAACTACAACGTAGTGGTTACCCAAAGTTTGTTAGGTTAGATTGAACTTCCGTACCTTTTGTATTTTCATAAAAAGAAGTTGTATATGAAGGAAATAATTAAAATGAATTCACTCTTTTCACGTTTAAAAAAACAAATATTATGAATACTCTATTGAGAAGAGTTAATTTTTATATTGAAAAGAGGAATTTATGTTAAAGAAGTATGTTTCATTTGATGTTTATTTTAGTACATATTTCTGAAAATGGAATTTCAAACTAAAATGGAACATGCGAGGAATTTTTGTAATTGTACTTTTGAACTAAAATGAAGCATGAGAACACATAAAAACTTTGGAAAAAGTAGTGTGTTTAAAAATGAAGGGCATAAAAAATGAAATTCTATATCACCCTAGTTCTCGTAAAATCTTTATTGGTAAGTAGTAAGGTGTTTCGTCGTCCTTAGATGCGTCGAAGACCAAGAAAAATAATTACACTCTAATATTAGGCTGTTCGTGCACCCTTAAACATTATCACTATCTTCTGCGCATGAGCAGTTTATTGCTCATTACTTTAGCGCATCTGCGAATGCGCAGAAGATCGATAGTGCTTTAACGTTCAAGGGTGCACAAACTCCCCATTAGTTATGAAGTTGTCGAGAAATAATAAAACGAGATTGCAAAGGAATTGGTGATATCTGCTGATCGAATCGAATCGAATCAAATCAAGAGCTCACTGCGACGTGCACGAGAGCGCGATGACTGTTATGGCCCACTCACAATGCAAACATAAACATAAGCAAGGCGTTAACATAAAAGTTAGGACTACGTCCATAAGCGGACTCGTTCACAATGCGTTCGCATAAGCATAACACGTAAGACGTTAACCCAAAAGCTTACAAGCTTCAAGCTTCTGTGCTTATGTTGACGTAAGACATAAGAAATGAACCAATGTTAGAACGGTAACTCAAAATCGAGAATCGAAATTTGAACGAAGTCGATAGACTAACGCCATAGGGACTGGGCCATGGACATAGTCCATACCTCGAAATCGATACTCACATCCAACCAATAGTAAACTAGAATGTCTCACAGCCAATAAAGCTCTAGAAATAGCGGCGGCGATGGTGCAACGGTTAGTGTATTGGAGTGTTATACCCACGTTGGCGGGTTCAATGAAACCCGTTCGAATCCGTGCATTTTGAAGGGAGAAAAATCCTTCGTACACCTCTTCGGAGAGGAAGTAAAGCCTTTTACTTGCATGTAAAAGATCCTCAAGCCTAAATGACGCCTCTGAGCTAAATTCAAATCGCCTGTTTCGTCGCCCAAGAAACACCTCCTTTCTTCGCTAGTTGATAAAAGGAGCGTACTGAAATTTGCTTGGTCCGACGGAAGAGCGGGCCTGATGGACAGAGTCTCGCCACGTAAAATTAGGCTTCAATTCAAAACTCTTATTTTGCTTACGTTTATGTCAGACATTGTGAATAGTTCAGTTTGTCACTTATGCTAATGTTTTCGTCTATGCGCTGTGCTTATGTTTACGTTTGCATTGTGAATGGGCCTTAGGGTCGTAGCGATTCTTAGCCTTGGCGGCAGTAAGCGGCTGTAAGCGGCATGTGCAGTAAGCGGCGTCGCTGAGTTCGGAGAATCGCTGGGCCCAGGGCCCCCGATAGTTCTGAAAAATAAATATAATACTAAACTATTCAGAAAATAAAATTAGAAAAAGTATTAAAAAATGATGTATGATTAAACTATACACAACAATTGGCATAACGGAGTAATGTGTGGAACGACTTTGGATAATATTTATAATATGCAATGTTGCGTTTCAATTTTGTATTGTACAATTCAATAAAAAATTAAAACTATTTAATTAGTAGTCTTTTTCAATGTAATTATAAATGTTTTTTCTTACTTATACACACACGTTTACATTTTTTATCTGAATAATGATAAATTGCAGCACTAAGAAATACTTTCAAAATATTTTTAAAAACACGAGATCAAATACAATGTGAATTGATAGGATTTTCTTTATATTTCAGCATCGAAACTTGTGGGGGGGGGGGGGCAGGGTTTATCGGTGAAAGTAAGAGTGGGGGGCTCTGAGTGAACCTCGGCCCAGGGGTGTCAAAACGGAGGACTCGGCTGCACTACGGTTGTCGGCTCCGCCTGGCGGGGGGATTCGATCACTGTTAGAACTTGTGAACGAAACAGCGCTAAGTTTTTGAGTGCGATCTGATTCTTGCGTGCTTTTACCGAGTTTTAGTTGAGTTGTCAGGGTTCGATTAATTGAATCCTTCAGAATGAAAACGGCATCAACATTAAAACCTAACATTACTGGAAAAACAGACAAGTAATATTACAACATCATATTCTTTGGCGGATTACTTCTATTCTTTTAAGCGTCTCTTGCTCTGTTCGTGGAAAACTGTAAAGAAAAAATTTGGAGCTTTTTTATTTTTTTACGAATTGTATTAATTTCAAGCAGGTGTTGTGTGAATAATTTTCAAACAAATTGTACATGACATTTTTTAAGACTTATTTTTTTAGGACCTATTATGTTGAAGATACAAATGCTATCTTCAATATTGCAAGTTTTGGAAAGTTAACTTTTTGAAATAACAGAGAGCTCGCCAGAAATGAGACGCACAAATCTTTTTTTTTTTTTTTTAACCGCTCTTTAATAATATTAGAAGAAAATACGACAAGAAATAATTGAAGCAGTTTGTTGAGAAAAAAAGGGTTCAAAAATATTAAAAATTTATATTTTACGAAAAATTACGCAAAATTTCGAAACAATGTACACAAGCTAATTTCAAGAGCTTTTGTGAACAAAATATTTCTTAAAAAATATCCCCATCTTCAATGTTGAGGTTGTAGGAAGATACCGAAAGAAATGAGTAACTTTCGCAATTTTTTAGGAATTAGAGATTTGATTGAAAATGAGATCTAAGCCATTCTTTTAAGTGTCTTTTACACTAATCGAAGACAAAGTATAAGCCCAAAATTTTGAGTGATTTTTGATAAATTGTGATAATGTTGAGGCTTCCTGTACAATAAAGCAAAATTCTTGTTTCCATGTTGTAAATTACTCCCTCTAATGTGTTCTCATCACAATCCATCTTTGATACCAAGAAATTGGCTTACTGCCTGTCCATCTTTGATACCAAGAAATTGGCTTACTGCCTGTCTGCAGAGTTGGGCAAAATACTTGAAGAAAGTATTTCAGATACAAAGTACATCGACAGTATTTTAGATATAAATACAATACTACAGTACCCTTCCATTAAGGCATTTCAGATTCAAAACACACAAAAGTATTTAAAAATATCAAATACATTAATAGTGATAAAGTTTCACATTTCATTTCTCAAATTTTTGCTTGTGGTTTAGAATTTTATACAATGGGACATCACTGTTTTCACTCTTCCACACTACTAGTTTTCCACACATTGTATCACAAATGTTTCTTCTTGTAATTGTTATATGTAAATCTCATTTGATTAACATAAAAAACCTCCCAATATGAACCACTTTCTCTGCAACAGCAACTTTTATTGCTGTGGAATTCAGAACAGGGCTACTAATTTTTTGATTTAATTTTTTAACATTTTATACAAACGTCAATCTGTGGTCTTCCAAATCTGATATTAAAAATTTCTCTAAGTATTTAGAATAGTAACAAAACTTTGTTATATTTGCTAAATCTGGATGCTTGATTGTGAACAATGAATACATAATAATGATATTCAGTCTGGGATTCCGATATCTGATTGTATTATTACCATAATGTATTTCTTTCACTTTAAAATGAGAGATATGTTTGCGAACTCTCTTCGATTTTTCTTATGAATGTACTATGCAAGAACCTACAGACCTACTCTTGTAATAGTTATCATCATGAACATTTAAGATATAGGGTCTGCTGTCCTATTCCTTTGGTTTTTCAATATCCCATTAGTTGCTTCTGAGGTGTTCTTAATCTTCCCAGCGCATTCTGGGTTTACAAGGTCTCATTTTCCTCTTGGTTTGAATTTGGGGACTTTTATTGGAAAACATTCTATCTTCATTCTTTTCATTTGTTCTTACAATTTCTTTTGTAGTTTTCAATTTCTGAGAAAATGTTTTTAACTCCTGTGTTTTCTGGATCTTTTTATTTCTTATCTTAACTCTCCTTGAAACATTTAAAATTGATCTTGCACATCTCATTTGGGCAGCTTTGATTCTTTTTTTGTCTTTCTGTTTCAGAATCAGTTTCATTGCATTACCATAAAATATTATGGGTTTTGCAACAATATTGTGCAATCTAATTTTTGTCTCAATGTTCTCACTTTGGAAGGAACTTTTAATGCCTCCATTTATTGTTTTGGGCATTGTTAATTTTGATTCCAAACCTTCCTCTAATAATGATATCATATTCCCCCTTGTATGTGAACATCGACTTACTCTATTTTCTCTGGCTATTTTTGTTCTGCTGTATTCTTTATCTATTAATCCCATGGACTTTGTCTTTGAGAGTGATATTTTTATTTTATAATTCTTTGTGAGTTTATTTAATTTATGAGCTGCTCTTTGTAATTTGTCTTTTGATGTTGCTGATACTGCTTTGTCCTCTGCATAGAGTATTCTTTTTATTTTCTAGTCCTGGCTAATAGTGGTATACCTACTATTTCCTTCTTCCTTGATTTGATCTTGTTCATTTAGAAGTTAAATAGTATTTTGGATAATGTGCATCCCTGTTGTAGTCCTACATTTGTTGTTATTTCTTCTCGTATATTTCCATCTATATTTTGTATTTTCAGTTTTGTATCTTGGTATAAATTCTTAATTGTTTTTATCGTCAAATTCTAAATGGCCCAGTGCTGTCTAAAATAAAATACTTCTTCGACAGGTATATTTGTCCCTACCATCTTGTGGACTATTTCCTTGTCCTAACAAATTACAGATGTGCATAATTTGTTTCTCAGTAACAACATATACTAGTAAAGCTTTTTTAAATACTTTCTTTTTTTTCTTTCAGTTCTGGATGATATCACATAATGGGTAAAATTCAGATTTCTACATTTTAGTTCTTCATTGCAAGGCCTCCTAGCAATGGTTTTGTATCAATAATAAGGTCTTACAGATATGTCATATGAATTTTTTGAAAATATATCACAAAATGGTTAGTATTATTATTTCCGTCTCATAAAATTTCTCTGTGCATTTCTTACACCAGTTAGAACTGTTGCCATATTTGATTCCCAGAATAAATTTCCCTTGATTCTTTATATGCTCAAGGCCTTTTACTTTGAAGGTTTTAATCTTGTTCTGCTTTCATTCACCATTTCTATCTTTCTTTTAATCACAGTATCTCCATTTTGTGTTGAGGCAAAAGAACTAAAACTGGAATCACTGTTGGTTGCTAAATTACTCTCAGTGCAATCTGATGCAGCCACCACCCAACAGACACTTAACCATATGGAAATAGATAGGTAGCGCTTTTTCAATGCTGTACTGTGCATTCTTTTCAAGCTCGTGAATATTATGTGTGAAATGGTAGTGAGTTAGTGACTGATGGCTTTTTACGCACAGCTCTTAAGTTGTTGTTTTGATTTATATCATAATTATTAGTCTGACTCATGCCATTCTCATGAGTAATGAGATAAAAAATAACCTGGGGTAAAAAATTTGGGAAAAGTTGCCTAAAACTCACTGACTCCAAACTTGTACCTCTGCAATTTTTGCAAATTTATCACTTGCATGTATCTGCCATCTAGGAAATTGAAGTCGTAAACCTCCCTTACCCACTAAAGATACTTTGTTAGTACAATTTAAATACACAATGTAGTAGCTATGTATAGGTAGTAAACTTCAAAATGCAGTGGTGTGATTTTTTAACTAATCTCATTTAGGTGATTTTACACAAGTAGGGAAGAGTAGAATTATTTCATGAAGTATGATTGCATTAACTTGGCGTATACTGTAGAACTGAGTAGAAATCCTTCTAGATAGTTTTCAGTCTGGCAATAATTTTATTGCATGTGATTTGTGTATTTAAATTGAAATATTTTCATTAATATAATTTATTATATTAATTATCACCATTAATTATTTATGAATAATTGTTTAGTGTGAATTTATGTTGAGTACAAACAACTTGTATTCAGCGATGTGGAGATATTGGCTTTTTTACTACCAACTGGTTAATTTCGATTTACAGCGTATTCATTGTAACATTCCATTAATGTAAGATGTCTTTCAACAGAAGTGGGATTTCGGACCTTTTATTTAGGGGGAGAGCAAATTTGGAGGGTAAGTATTTTTTTTATAAAAATTTAAAATTATTTTTATAAAAAATAATTAAAATTATCTTTGTTTAAATATTATTAATTTTAATAAAAATATACAGTATGCTTGTGATAAATAATTTACTTTTTAATAATTTGTATTGCTCATAATATATGATATTATTATATACTTATATAGCTAATATATAATAAGCTGTATTTTATGCATAACTTATAAATATAATACATGTATATAAATATAATTTTATATTATAGCTGCTTAGATTTTGTTTTATATTTTCCAATTTGAGTACTGTCTCTCTGAGCATTATAAATGGGAAATACTCTTTCTTTTTGAGAGCGAATTCGAGTGTTATGACTCATGATTTTAGGTATGACATTGTTTTATTACTAGTTAAAAAAATGTTTAAAAGCAAAATATAATTGAAAGATGATTTATTGATACAGGATATTCACAGTAATGCTGAACATTATCCTGCTTGTTTTATAGTACTAAATCAATTTATTAATGTGTGTTATTAGCTTAGCTTATTAAAATTATTGTTCCCTTAATTATTATTAAATTTCTTCTCAAAATACAGAAAAAAGTAAATCTTTTATAATATACCCTATTTGAAGATCAGCGAAATGAAATCTAAATATATTTACTAAAACTTTGACCCAATCCATTTTGAGGGGGGGCTGTTGCCCCCCTCTTCTCCCCTCCCTCGCCTTCTTCCCTGAATCCGCCCCTCTTCTCAGTACTCATGAACATCCAGCAGCTTCTCATGAAAGTCAGTTTATCTCTGGAAATCTGATGCCATTATTACAATCTGTGATTTGTGTCAAGTGCACAAAAGTATTTTATTAATAGTTAATAAATCCCTTTCTGGTCTGTTACTCATGCAAGT
This sequence comes from Gryllus longicercus, assembly GCA_038098605.1. NCBI lineage: Eukaryota > Metazoa > Arthropoda > Insecta > Orthoptera > Gryllidae > Gryllus > Gryllus longicercus. The sequence continues at coordinate 190,128 of JAZDUA010000027.1, forward strand.
TATGGGGACTGTTGATGTTAATTTCCTCGCCTATGTAACGTAATCAGAACTGGATTTATTATAACAAGACTAATATGTGAACATGGTTGTTTTTTTTTCGAACTGCTAGATTTTGATGAAACTTGTTACTGAAACAATGAAGTGATGATGAAATAAGTGTCTGTCTGAAATTTTGAATGAACAAGTTAACTTAAAAGCAGATGTGTCAGTTAAGATTTTATGGAATTATTATTTATTGATATAATGTATAAATAAATTTCCTGTTTTTTTACCTTTAATAAGTAACAAAAATGTTAAAAGGTAAAAGTAATTTAATAGCAATTCTTATTTAGGGCAACTGAAAGTGAGAACAATGATGAAAACCGTGTTGTTTATGTATTTAGCAATATTTTTAACAGTAAAATCTTAAATGTAACAATTAAGCAATAATGTGGAATCACTGCAAAAGTGTTTACTAATAATCCATTACAGTTCAACATTTTTGAAAGAATGAATACCAAAGAAGCATAAACAGGTTATAAAAGAAATATGGATAAAAGAGATATGGATAAAGGAGAACTTATTGAACCATGCTTCTTAAGTGTTTTTTTTTAATAGTTTACTTATTTTGAAAATGTGCACAGTTGTTTGAACTTGCGGCAAAATAGTAGGAATATAATGTGAAAATGTTTTCAGTTTATTTCAGGGTAGGAAATGGAAAGTTTTAAAATACCTTTGAACTGTGTAATTGAACTGTGTAGATGAAAATGATGATATTTAATTGTAATACTTAAATATTGTTGTTGCTGAAGTAGAACTTGTCTTCTTTAATGAGGTTAAATGTAATTTTAGTGAAACTGTCAAAGAGTTATAAACAAATTGATACATTTTGTGTGTTTAACTGTATTGAAAATGAAAAAAGATGTTAATAGAGAATCAGGGCTCTGTTTATCTGTACACAGTGTTAATGGGTAAATTGATGCTTCTAGCAAACAGTAACAACAAAAACGTGCTATTTATTTCAACTGTATTAATTTTATTTAATTTTAAAATGAAATTCTAATTGGTGGTTTGCTAGATTTTTAAAGTAGTTAATATTTTCTGTTTCTTTTTTTTATAGTATATGGCCTAATTTTTGTAACTCTCAAAACATTTTTATAAAATCGTTTCCTTACCAATTTCCTATGATAAGCATCTTTCTTTTCCGGATGAGGTTACTTGTTTATTGCATTTAAAAGTATATGAACAGAAAAATGCCAATCAAATCAAAAATAGTAAACACTCCATCTCAAATCTAAAATAGTAAACTATGTTTATGTTTAACTTACGAAGAAAATAGATGCTTGATAATTACAATGAAGGTCTCTTTTGTGTTTACATGAGCAACAGTACATGATAAAAATTATGGTATCAGCTCCATATGATTTAACAGTATTCACATATTTGTTGCTTAAATCTTGAAATAGTAAGGAGGAGAAGGTAGGTAATGGCCTTTTTTTTTTCTACACCTAGTCCTACTGCAGCACCTGAAATCACATTGCATGTATTAGTCATTGAGGTATTGCTGAACATATAAAAATGTATTTCCCGAGGAAGTGTTTGAGTTTGTTCTTGAAGTTGTACAAGCGTGTTGTGTTTCTCGGATGTATTTGTAATTTGTTGAAGAATTGTCTACCTGAAAAGAATGGACTCTTTTGGTATAATGTGCTTGTGCACATTGGTTGATGAAGGATACAAGCATGCCTTGAGTTTATAGGGCTTGTAAGTTTGGTTTAAATCTGTAAAGTGTGTCATTGTTTAGTAGATTTTTCTTTGCAAACATAATAACTTGATAAATAAAAATACAAGGCAGTGGAAGTGTGTTAAGTTTTTTGAATTGCAATGTACAGGACTCTGTTTTTGTATTTGTTATTGTTTGAATAATTATCTTTTGTATTTTGAATGATTGTTTAGCCTCTGGTTCTTGGCCCCATATTATCTTATATTTGAAAATAGAGTACACATTTGTAAAGTACACTGTTTGTGCTGTCTCAATGGTGCTGTTTCTTCTTCTTCTTATTATTATTATTATTCTAAGAGCATAATTAAGTTTGCTCAATTTTGAATTAATATCTTGTAGGCGTGAGTTCCATTTGAGGTTGGATTGTGTGATGATTGTGAGAATTATTTTTTCTGTGCTTGTTTGCTTGTGTGATGGTGTTTTCTTGTAATGTTAAATTTGGTGAGTATTGTTGTGTTAAGTGGGAGCTGTGGAAAGGTATTGTGATTGTTTTGTCTTGGTTTAGGATTAGTTTGTTATGTTGGATCATTGTATTAAGTTTGTTGATGGCTAAATTGGCTTTGTGTTGCAAAGCTCTGGTTGTTCTTTCTTTGAATATTATATTAGTGTCATTAGCAAAAAGTATGGTTTTGTTGTTTTCCATTATTGATGGCAGGTCATTCACAAATATAAGAAATAAAATCGGGCCTAGTGTGAATCCTTGCAGGACTCCATATGTCACATCCCTTGGCTCGGAGTGATGATTATTTATTTTGTTGTATTTTTGGTAAAGTAATACTACAATTTGTGTTCTGTCTGATAGATGTGATTTTATCCACTTATAAGCAATTCCTTGGATTCCAAAAGATTCTAATTTTGACAATAGAATTGTGTGATGTATCATGAAAAAGGCTTTTGACAGGTCAAGAAAGAGACCAACAGGCATTTTTGTTTGCTCTATAGCTATGAGGATTGCATTTACAAAGGTGAATAGAGTAGTTTTAGTTGAATGATTTTCCCTGAATCCATGTTGTGAGTGAGTGATAATGTTACAGTGTATCAAGTAGCTTTTTAATGTTTCATAGAACAGTTTGTCTAATAATTTTGAAAAAAACTTGACAAGAGTGAAATTGACCTATAATTGATTACATCTTGTTTGTTTATAGGTTTAATTACAGCAGTTTGAAATATATTTGGGAAGGAGCCATGAGTTAGTGATTGGTTGTATAAATATGTTAATGGTTTGATGATATATGGAGCAATCTTTTTTTTAAGAAGTCTGGAATGTTAGATATCCCAGCGGATTGTTTATTTTGCATTTTGTTTGTAATTTGAAATATTTTCTTCTCTGTTGTTTGTGTGATGTACATGCTAGAAATTAAGTTTTTGAAGAAAGGTGTAGTGTTTGGATATGTTGGTTTTAGTAGTCTACCAGCAATTTGAGAAAAGTGTTTGTTGAATGTTGTGGCTGTTTCATGAGGGTTTGTTATTCTTCTGTGTTGATGGACTAGTTGAATATTTTGTGTTTTGTTATTTGCTGGTAATGTCTTTTTTATAATATTCCACATAGCTTTTGTTTAATTTTTGTATTTTTTATATAGTCATCATTTGTTTGACTTTTCTTATAACTTTGATGTGTATGGCTGAATATGGCTTATAGTAGTTGACTGATGATTGATGACAAGTGATGTTTTGTGAGGTGTCTTTTTCTTTCACAAGGAATTTTAATACCTTTTGGTATCCATTCTTTGTTGTTTTGTGATACTGTAGTGGATGTGAGATGTTGAAATGTGTTTGATTGTATTAAAGAAGGTGTCAAACTGTAGGTTGATGTCAGATATTTCATATACCCCTGACCATGATTCATTAGTTACCATGAGATGATATTGTTCAATTTTTTTTTCATTATACTTTGTGGTATCCTTTATTAGGTTTGCTTTTGGTGAGGTGGAATTTATTTGAAGAGTAAGTACTTGAGCATTGTGGTGACTGAGCCTAGTGGTGATTGTTGTAAGTGTGTTTTGTTTTGTCTAAAAGGATTTGGTCTATTGGTCTATTGGTGTTTGGAAGTTGTTTGACTGCCTGGTTGGTGCATTGATTATTGCATCTAAATTATAGGAGTGTAGTAAGTTTATTAGTTTGATTGTGTGTTTTTCATGATTTCATGTTTTTCATTTTCATTTCATTTTTCATTTTCTAGCTGTAGGTAGGAAGTTAATGTTTGTATCGCCACAGATTATGATAGAATAATGAGCCTGCTTTGTTAATTTATCCAAAATTAATTCTAAGGATTTAATGAATATTTGAAGGTTTGCATCAGATGGTTGATAGATGCTTAGGAGGAAGATGTTCAGCTTTGGAATTTGTACAATTGTACATTGTATGTCTGAGTTGCATGTTATTTGTGTGAATTGATTTATTGTTTGGAATTGCAGTTGTTGGCCAGATATAGGCATGTGCCTTCGTACATATGATTGATATTTGTGTGGTTGGCCCTATGACAGAAGTAACCAGGCGAGTGGAAAGCTGGTATTTGTGTCATTTTTATTTGATCCTCTGCAAGTCAGTGTTGAGTTATACAGATTGCATTAGGGTGTTTTATGTGGCATGTTAGCACAATTTCTATTTTGTGTATTTTGTTTTTTAAGGATGGAATGTTCTGATCTTAAAGGTGGTGTGTTTTTCAGTGGTGACTGGAGTAGAAGTGATTGTTTGCTACAAGTGCATGTATCGAATAAGTTTTGGAACAGCATGCAGGTAATAGGAAATGGTTCGGAGTTTGAGAGAGAGAGATTTGGGAGATTGGAGGATTGGTGGCGGAGACACCATAGGTGTGAGTGGGAGACACATGAGTAGGGGATGAGGCTGCATTAGAAAGCATAGGAGAAGGGGCTGGTGTGGTGGGAGTAAGGACTGATGTGGAGGGAGCAGGGAATTGGTGTAGGTATAGAGAGTGCAGGAGGTGGTGATAGCAGTGAAGGAGCTTCTAGGATGTGTGTGGCTAGCTTGCATCCTAGTGAATGTTTGCCAACTTGCCTCAGGTGGAGACCATGCAGGATGAATAGTGTGTGAGTTATGTTGTTGTTACTCTTTGTTGTCTTGTCCTTTTTCGACTTGTGTACTCCATTTTCCTCCTTTTATTTTTCATTTCATATTTGACCCTTGTGTCAAAGTGCATAATTATTTAATATTAATTATCCATATATTTTGAAAATTGTACTATAAAAGATACAGCTGAGGTGTTGATTGTATTCATACAAGTGATTGAAAGTTGTTGAAGTTATGCTTCCTTTATTACTTGCTTTCCTAACTTTATGTTGTTTACAAATGTCATAACATGTTTCCTGCCACGCATTTTCTTGCTTTACTACACCTTGGTATGGGAGTGATTTTATCTGTAGTATGTGTGAGTGCCAATGGTAGTTGACACACTACTCCAGGAACATAGAAACTTGTCCCGATATTTATCGAAAAGTATAAAAAGTTTTATTTATTTATAAAAATGAATGAGGTGAAATGGATTGAAGTGAACTTTTTGCATCTGCTAACACTATAATGAATCATTTGTCACTAATGTTGACTGTACAATCTTTACTGTATGAAATTACACAAGTTTCTGCTCATGCAATGAAATAAACTTTTTTGTTCACTTCCCGTATTGAGTGCAGATCTGTGTCCTTGGATGCTGAAATGTTCCATTTCCAACTAAGTAGAATAGTATTGCATATCATGACTGATGTACTGCCATGTTAGGTCCTATGGTACATGTCCCTATTCTTCTTCCCTCTGACATGTTGTCCACTTACTTTGTGTTAGTTTGCTCTGTAATTTGTGCATGTTATTTCATTACATAATTTTTAAAAAATCTGACGTAGTTGTTTGTTTTCTTATCCCCATTGGTGTTTTCCAGAGTTTTTTGTTTTTATTTGTACAAGCCACAATTGGGTTTGTGTAGAGTTATGAATGTTTTGAAGTATGTCCTGTCTTTGTAAGTCTTTCTTTTTGTGTTAAAATTTTCTTCGCATTACAGTGTTTGTCTGTAAGCAAGATATGCCTTTGATTGTGTATTCTCTTTTTGTAAACAAATATTGTTTTGTGAATGCTTTGTAGCCTATGTATATTTGTGTTGTCCCCGACATCATGTTGCTATGCGCCCCATTCCATGTAGAACCTCCTCACATCTTATAGCTCGAGGTGTATTGCTAGCCTTGTCTGTTACTGATTTTGCTTTATTTCCATGATGTAGTTTGGTTTACTGTTTTGGAAGCTGAAACACCATGTTTGGAATGTATTTTTACTTGATAAATAGAGGCTTTTGATAAAATTACATTAAAGAGTCACTTGAATACTGTCTGTAAAAATGTAAAGATGAAAAATTATTGAAAAATGTACATAGATCATCTTTCCTTGTACATGCTCCACCACATCAATAAATTTGTTTTTATATTTGTGTACTTTTGCAACCTCTCCTGTTATCTTTGGTCTTGTAATCTTGGCTGGCCACATTCTAATGCTTCCTGTGAAAGTCTTAAAAATTGGTTAGCATTAAATCTCTTGATTATCTGCAGCACCTGTTTCATGATTAGCTTTTGAAATATTTACTGTATTGAGAGGAAAAGTGATGGGTTTTGCAATTGTTTGAAGCTGTAGTGTGGTGAATTTTTTCAAAGTAGGATTTTATATGTGAATGAACATTTGTCAAGTTGACAGTGTGTGTAATGTAGGTGTGTTTGAATTTGAGTGAAGGATGTCATTGACATGTGAGTGATGTAATTCCAGTTGTATGTTTTGAATAAGGATAATAAGACATGTATAAAATGGAGAAAAAAGTGTTTTTTTTTACAATAATGTAGCAAAATCTGAAATGTTTTTGGAGAAAGAAAATAAGAGTTGTATCACTTGGCCTGTAAGGAATTTATTGCAAGAAATAGAGTAGGTAGGTCTTTGGATTGATGATTGTGGTATTTATTCTGTGTTTAATGACAGTGGTATTGTAGAAATGGATTGAAATGTTTTGGTGTAGGATTATTATTCTATTCCTGCTGTAACATATAAGTTGTTGACAATGTTTTGAAAGATATGATTTCATTGATAATTTTTAAATAATTTAATAGTATATGATGCAAAGTCACATGTCAATAGGAAATGTAGAGAGTAATGGGAATTGGAAATGAGAGGATTACTGTATCTATATATTTGTGAATTGATGTTGAGTCTCTGTCAGCAATGTAGTTTGAAATGAGAAACTGAAGTGCAAACCTGTGATAGAAAAAACAAGTGTGTATGTTTTGCAAAATCAAATACGAGGGACATTGGTCTGTGAGAATGTGGATACTGATGCTTTGTTGAACAGTGGCTTAACTTAAGCTTGATGAGAGTTTGAGTGTTGGAAAGATGCTTGTTAGTTTGTGATGGAGTAGGTAGTTAAAGTGAAGTGTGAGTGGTTGTAATGTGTAGTTATGTTGCAGTATGTTTAATGAGGGAGTGATTGTTATAATAAAGTCATGAAGAGATTTATGTAGATAGTATTTACATTTGAAGCTGTGTGAGTATTAATTGACTGCATATGTATGTTAAAAGAGTGTTACTGAATTAATTGTTAGTGAATTTGTAAGAGAAATTTGTATAAAAAAAAAAAAAAAAAAAAAAAAAGGTTGTAGTTTAGTTTTTTTGTGTATTTTTATTTCTGGTTATAGAGTATTTTTCATTTTATTGCACATTAGTTGAATTGAATTTTGAGCATTGGGTTATTCCTCTGTAGTTACTGCAATATGATATTGTGTTTGTTTTTTTTGTGTAGGTTTATAACCATATGTTGTTGTGTGAATATAAGTGATGTGCACTGTGAGGTTGTGTAATTTATAATTTGTGTGTGTGATATTGAATGAGGTGTGGTTACTTTGTCTGTTGCAGGCTTTTTGTATTCTTTGCTGCTGTAGGGACATTTTGAATTGTGTTTGTTGAAGTGGATTGAAATGTGAATGTTAAGGATTATTTTGCTGTTTCATGCTGAGGATTGTTTTGTCTTTGTTTGATGGTTGTTTATATTGATTTTCCTGTGAGAGTAATGTTTAATTTGTTGTTATTCATGTATTGTTGAAATGTATGTTTGATTTGTGATGTCCATTTGAATATTCCTGAAGATTTGAAATAAATTTTATATCTGGTTTTGTAATTTTTTTTTTTTTTAAAGAATGCTAGTGATATGTTTGAATGAATGAATTGAGAGTTGTGAATCAGTTATTTTGACATTTGATAGCGGTGTTAAATGTACTGTGAAAGTGTTGAGTAGAGCATTTGAAAATATTTATTGTTATTTATAATGGAATAAGTTATGCTGGGTTTCTAAGGTTTTCCTAATACTACAGCTCTGTATGTATGTATGTAGAACATGAGCAAGCACCCATTTTCATTTGTCTTTTCTCATTTATCTTTTGCCTTGATTGTGTTTGGTGTTGCAACAGTCGTTTTTAGTGTTGTGTTGCACATTCTCTGTCTCTCTCTGCCCCTCCCCCTGCTTCACTTGGGAGTTGTAGTAATTGCACATTTGATTTGTTACTTGAGTATCTATTATGTCAATTTTACTTGTCTTTATTGTGTAAGTAATGTGGTTAGTAAATGAGAAAGGAATGTAGTATTTGTAAAGTGTATGTATATCCTTTTGTTGAATATACACATGACCATTTGAAAACATAATTTGTTGGTGTAGTGACTGAAAACACAAAGATGTGCATTGAGTGTGAGTAAATTGTGAATATGTGTGTTATACATAAATTTCCTCTGCTTCCATCTGTTTCTGTAGACTTTGACATTAACCGTGTACTTGTTTTTCTTCTGTTTGAGTGTTGAGCGTACAATTTGGGTGTAGTTTGATAAAGAAAGAAGTGAAAGATGTAGGTTTTATGTTGGGAGTTCGAATATAGAGTTTGAGTATGATTTTTGAAAATGTTTGTAATTTTGTTTGAGTGTTTTAATATTTACTTATCAGTAGGAGTATGAAGTTTGTATTTTGAAAATGTTGTGTTTAGTTATGAGTGCAGCTGTATTTTTGTTGAGCAACATTCCACATTGTGTTGTTTGATTGAGCAGTATATTGAGCAGATAGTGGGTACTGTGGAAGGCAGGGCATTTTATGACTTTGTTGACAAAATGTGTATATTTTGTATTGTGTTATGAAAGTTGAGAACCATTTAGTATGGATTTGTCTTTGAGAAGAAATGTTGATTTATTCCTTTCATTATCTAGTTTTGGAATGTAGTACTACATAAATTGACTATAAGAAAAATGGGAAGGATGTATTGTAGAGAAAGGGTTATGCGTTTGAAAAAAGTGAAGGTAATAATATCTTGTTTATGACTCAAGTCTGATTGTTATGATAGGTTATGTGAGAATGTGCATATTGTTTTCTAGTGGAAGTTTGTACTGATATGGTAGGTTTAATTTTCCTCTGGATGTGAGTTGTAGAGAATTGTTTTTTTGAATTGTAATGGTCAGGCAATATTTGTGGTAGTTACTTAGTATTGCAGGTGTTCCTGCTGTTGCCACTTGTTTGGAGGTCTTTTAATGTCTCAGTTCCCTGCTGGATTATATTTCCATATTAGTTTTGGTAACTGTTGTTGTTCATTCTTTGAAGGTTATGTTGCCATAATGTTTGAGAGTTTTCTATTTGCTCTGGTATGTAAGTCTTTAGTTTTGTAGCTTCTTAGTAATGTCTGTTTGTCAGTGTTTCCTTTCTTGTTTCTCCTGCAAGGTGTGTCAGGAACGTCATATGCACTGCTTGTAATTTTTGTTTGTCTCTCTCTGTTTTGTTATTTTTGTGTCAGACATACATAGCTATAGGTCTAGTGATTATATTGTGAATTTTTAGTTTTGTTTGGCATTAATGCCACTGAAAAAGTATAATTGATAAAAGATTAATTGTTCTAAAGATTGCATTTGTACTGTTGTAATTCCTTGTGGGCAAGGTTAAAAGCACTAATGATATTTCAAAGATATGAAAATTTTTTTCTATGTTCCACTATTTCTCCATTTATCTTCATGAAGACTTTTTTTTTTTTTTTTGCATTGCAGAGCCGTAACTTTTGATTTTTGAACTGATAGTTTGATGGAATATTTCTGGTTGTCTTTTGTCAGGTTGAAAAGTGCTCTTAGTAGCTTGTCTTTAAAATTTTTTTTTGATTAATTGATTGTGTATCAAATTGTACTGAATTTTGTTTTTCTGATTTGGATTTTCTTACTCCAGTTTGTGAGTAGGTGGCTGATATATGTTGAAGAGAGTAGGTGACACATCCCTATGTTAGGCTGCTGCTGGTTATGTTATGTTATGTGTGATATGAAACTAGAATAGTTTGATTTCAGAATGTTGATAATGTACGAGTATGGTGTTGAAATAGTTTTTGCTTTCACTTGAAATGTGTATTTATATTTCAATTTCAAAGAATTGATGTTTTATTTGTATGTTCACAGATGAAATGTGTAAAGGAGGAAGTGTTGCAAAATTTTGGTTTTGTGGTTTGAAGAGAAGAAATGTTGTGGAATGTGAATTTTTGTAATTGTTTTTAAGATATTGAAATGTAATGAGTAAATACTTGAGTATGTAAATAGTTTTGGAGTTTAATAAATTGTATAAATTGTATAATGTATATAATAATGTTTAATTCTTATATGATCCTCATTAACCAACTTGAACATCCTTTAAGATGTGTGTAATGATCCTTTATGCCAAAATTAGTTTAGTTTCATTAATTGGTATTCCTAAGTTTGTTTCAGGGTTTTCTCAAGTTCATTGTCTCTGTCTGGTTTTCATTTTGTTTAATGATCTCCTTTCCTTTCCTTTAACAAAATAAGTGTTATCATTGCTTAATAACCTTTTTTCTTAAGCTTCCATGTTCCTAAGTTTACATTTGATCCAACGATAGCCTCAATTAACCAAATTAAGTACCCCGAACTTACCATTTCTTAGTATGTGCAAATTTAACCTTTCTTAAAAGTAAGTTTTCTTCAGAGTTCTAGTTCTGCGCAAAGTTGTCTTTAAAGTTTTCAGTGGTTTGATCCCTTAATTATATATCATATCATATATCATATCATATCATATCATAGCTTAGTGTCTATATTCATGTTGGTCAAGTTTCAAAGTTTGTTCTAGTGTTTGTCCTTTGAAATTTTTGCAGTCCTAGTTTCAAAGTTAATTCCTTTAGTTACCTGAAGTTCCTAAGTATAGAGCGTTCTCCTTCAAAGTTTTCCTTCAAAGTTCTCCTTCAAAGTTCTCCTTCAAAGTTCTCCTTCAAAGTTCTCCTTCAAAGTTCTCCTTCAAAGTTCTCCTTCAAAGTTCTCCTTCAAAGTTCTCCTTCAAAGTTCTCCTTCAAAGTTCTCCTTCAAAGTTCTCCTTCAAAGTTCTCCTTCAAAGTTCTCCTTCAAAGTTCTCCTTCAAAGTTCTCCTTCAAAGTTCTCCTTCAAAGTTCTCCTTCAAAGTTCTCCTTCAAAGTTCTCCTTCAAAGTTCTCCTTCAAAGTTCTCCTTCGAAGTTCTCCTTCGAAGTCCAAGTTTCCCCTCATAGTATTCTGATTGCCTTACCCTTCTGTCTTAACATAGCCTTCTAACTTAACTTGTCCTAAAAGGAAGTAAGGTAAATGAAACGCAAGGGTGTGATTGCAAGTAGGCTTTATTGAGAATGAACTGCAGGGGGGTGGCCAGCCAGCCGGCCGTGCTGTGTCCTGTGTCCTGTGTCCTGTGTCCTGTGTCCTGTGTCCTGTGTCCTGTGTCCTGTGTCCTGTGTCCTGTGTCGCTCCTTTAGCTCCTTTGCTCCGACGCTCCACGCTCTCACGGATTACCTATATGCCACAGCCCCTGGCCGGGGCAGGGGGGGGGGGCAGCTCCGCTGCTCCTCCACACCAACTCCTCCGACAGGATCTGCACCTGAAACAATACAAGTCAAAAAATTAACATCTACATTTATTCTATTTTATTTTTAAATATTAAACAAGGAAAACAAGGGAACATATTAAGGCAAAAATTAAGATTTGACAAGGAAAATGCTGAGGAGCATTTAAAACAAGGGAAAGGTACATTAAAAGGAAAAACTATGAGGTGGGATCCTACCTCTATGGAAAGACATGGAATAAAATGGGAAACAAAGCTCTGTCAAATATGACAGTCTACACACTTGGTTGGAGAAGGAAAAAGAGCATGTACTCAAGGATGGAGATTTGCAGAGGAAGAGGAAGGCTACATTTTAGTTACACATTACTCCAAAATACCTAGGAAAAAATCAAAGCACATAAAATTGTAGAACATATATTACAGAAAAATAAAGACAAGGAGGGAACAATCATTTGTAACTTTTACTTTGACAAACAATATACAATTCAGGACAAATGGGAACACCATGAAAAAAAATGTACAATATCCAAGTCAAGAGAATGGAAGCAGTACAGAAACAATTATAGGAAAATGGACATTAAACAAGGAAAGGAAAAAACTCAAGGATATTTAGGTATAAAGACACTTCTAGAAACATTTTCAAAAAATACACTATAATGAATTTAAAAAAATCTTTAAATATTTTCAAGATAAACAATATCCAGGGAGAGGATAGACTAAGTACAGGACTTCACAACATTCTATTTAAATTCATTATAATTTCTTGTAACAAGAAAACAAAGGCAACAGGATTATACAGGAAATCAAAGCTTAAAGGTAAGGAAAAGCTACTCGAAAATAATCAAAAATTCAATCCTGCAAATGAAATATTTGAAACTAATTTTCATACAAACTAAATCTTTTCTTTTACTGAAGGCAAATAAAAACTTGAGAAAAATTTACACTATTTCAGAGTCAATTACCATTTACAGGCAATAATCCTCAAGTAAAGTCAATAATCCATTTAAGCAATTTCAAATAAATTAAGGAAACACAATGTAACTAAGGAAAAAGGACAAATAGGAAGAAGAGCAAATATTATAAAAAAGAAATCTCACAACATTACCTTTTTCTCCTTCCTCACAATCTTGGGTTCCCAACTACTAAATAAATCCTTTTCATTTCAAATATTCAATATTTAGTATGAAGTGAACATATCTGACCATTAATAGATTAAATAGGAGTTATCTCTACAAATATTATGAAACAATTATCTATCAATTATCTACAATTTGAGAAATATAAAATGAGAAAAAAATATAACATCCTTTACAATTCAAACAATTTGAGAATAGTATTTATCTTTCAATCTTATAACTTTCGATATTTCAGTAAAACCCTTCCCAATTCAGAAATACTATTTAAAAATTCAAGAGGAAACAATTCAGGAAAAGGAGGCCATTACTCAACATTTCTGTACAATAACACAAATAGCACAAGGTAACAAATTTATCATGAAAAAATTACAACAATTCTTATTCATTTTCATTACAAACAATTCTGCATTTGGGAAACTAATTCAAAATCTTTCAAATAAATACTTATTTCCATTTACCTTCACTTATCACAAATTGACATTTTCAAATCATCTCTCCCCTCAGTCACAATATCCATGGCATAATTCCACATACCTAACTACTCATCACTTTGCAACAAACTCACTGCAATTAAATTTATTCATCCCACTTATCCTACATGTATATTCCAGAAATTTACACATACTATATTATATCCACTGCTAGTAATGCAACAATCATTTACAAAATGCACAAATTTCATTAGCTTACTTGTACCAGTACCCCCATTACCTGCTCTCAAATATTCATCACTACATGTACATCCACTTCTCAATTTAATTTTAAAATGGTGGCACATGGAGGCACATACACCTAAAAGCCTTCACAATTTTCATTTCTAAAACCATTTTTTTCTATTCATTAATTATTTCCTAATATTTGGGTTAACAATATTTAAATATATGTAACACTTTAAGTCAATTTCAATAGTACATCACTGCATCATTCATCTACAGGAGTAGTAAGGTAAGCAAAACTAATTCATCAAACTTCCATCACTAATTTTCCACAGTTAGTTACAATCCATTTCTCTGACAAAACAAAAATCAAGTTAAACCTATAAAATTTTTAGGACACATAACAAAGTATTATCCACAAAATCATACTAAATCATACACTTTAATTTCATAGTTTTTGCAATAAACAATAAGTAACTGAAAATACTATTATTATCAATATATGATTTTTGGAATAACATTAAAAAATAATTCAAATATGTAAATGAAAGAGCAATTTCATACCCCTTTCCAAAAAATTAAACAAATTCAATTACTTCTCAATTACTTCAGTGATCATGTGAAAAACTTACATCAGTGGATTAAAAAATGCTGAAATTTTCATTTTTTAACATACTTAGAACAGTTTTTCCTTCTTGAAGAAACATTTCCATGCTCAAGTGCATTTTCACTGCTACAGATTATGATTTTACTGCAGAAAAAAGTGACAGAACTAGTAAAAATTTAACTGCTATAAGTTCTATCTACCCCTTCTACATTTTGAAATTATGCAAACCCTTTTCAACTCATCATTGCAATTTATATATTCTAACACTTCCAACTTTCATATTTTTGACCACACATGATCCCTTTCCACACTCTTTTTGCCTCAAAACAACAACAACAACAACAACAACAACACAACAAATTCCTCAAGCATTACAGCACAAGTGTGTGCAGTGACATAACCATCATGTGAGTGGATTCTACAGTACTTTAAGCCTTTCAATACATAAACTTCACAAGTATGCACCCTCCCACTCATTCCTTATGCCATCATCTTCAAGATGTGTGTTCTCAGTTATGCACAGCCATCATTCACAGTTCAATGTTTTATAGCTTTAATGCACAAAGGGCCTCACTATACAAACTCCTAAGCCACACTTTCAACTAAAATAATGAATGTAAGTTAGAAAGTAATACCTATTTCATTATCACCAATTCTAAAATACAACAGAAATGCAATACAAACTATTTCCACTCAAGCTCACATTGCACCCTAGCACACCCCCAAATATTTTCAAATACTTATCTTTACAATACTACATTTTTTTCACTTCCCCCATCAATACTTTCAGCAATTTAATCATTCACTATAAATCTACAATTCATTGTTGCTGTTGTAAAATTTTATATTACCTTCCAACGTAAGAGCCAATTTCAATTTTTTTAATAAAATTATAAATATTTCAAACCATGTTAGTGACAAAACATTTTTGATCCCATTTTTGCTTAGCAAGGCAGTGAGCCATTTCAAATTTACTTCACATCACTTTCTTCAATTAAAAAAAAAAAAATTAATACAAAATACATTGTCCACCACTGACAATGTCCACCATACACATGCACAAAACATTTGGGCCTTCAATGCCAACTGCACCACAGCCTACCAGCCCAGAAAATTTATCTTCTATTGCCTCCAGATGTGAAAACCTACAATGCCATACAAAAATTAATATTTGCATCTGCAATCTCTTCTTGACAAACTTTAACAAATTGTGGAAACTCATTCTCAATCATCTTACAAGTTTCCAAATATTTAAAGTCAACTTTGTAAACATAAAATAATTTACTTCACATTTAACATTGTGAGAAAAAGAATTACGGACCCCTACAAACTAATTATGCAATATCAACCACCTTCATTAAAAACAAATTGTCAGTAGCAACACAACCATGGGTGACATGAACAAGCCTCCACTGTACTGATTTAAATAGAATCCAGAGTGCATTCACACCAACTTTACAATATGTTCCATATTAATCTTACACATTCAATAAAAATAAAAATTTTCCATTTGTTATCATTTACAACTAATCACTTTCATTATCAACTAATCATTTCTTTATGTTAATAATAATAATAATAATAATAATAATAATAATAATAATAATAATAATAATAATAATAATAATAATAATATTATTTATTGAGTCACATATACAATTACAATCTTGTATGACGAGTCAATATGATGCCTTGGGTGGAGAGAGCGAAGTTATATTACTGTTCAGGAGCAAACAAGGGACCATCTCAGCATTTGCTCAAAGGACCAGGGAAACTTAAAAAAAACCTGATCAAGATGGGGTCATTGGCCTAGAAATACAATACTTGTTACAGTTAGATTAAGATATTATACAGTAGATAAATTATCTGCTAATAATTAACATTAACAATAATAATTACATTAACAATAATAATTACATTAATAATACATATCAATTATGTTTGCAACTACATCAAATTTAACTTGTCATAACTTGAAGTGGTGAGGAGGCAAGTTTTGACCAGTTTTTTTCTTCTTCTATTCTCCTTCTATTTCACAGGATCATTTTCAGCTTGAAACAGTTCAAATGAAACAGAAGGTCTCAAGGAATAAGAAATTCTTATTTATTTATATTTTTTAAGGGAAATGTTGTAATTTGAAAATTCCTTTACACTGTAGAACATGTAGTTAAGCAGGAAAGCTTTCAATTTACTTTCAAATGTATGAATTGTGTTTATGTCTTTGATATCATTGCCTAGTTTGTTGTAAAGTGTAATGCCCTCTATTAGGGTACTTTTTTGATAAAGTGTAGTTTCAGAGTGGAAAACATGTAGGTTATCCTTTTCACAGGGGTTGTAGTTATGTACATCAGAATTTAAAGTAAAAGTGTCTTTGTTTTCCATGAGAATTTTCTTTGTGAAGACCACTATTTCAAATATGTACATGCATGGTAGAGGAAGAATCCTTAGTTTATTAAACAAGGGTTTGCAAGACTCCAGCTTATGAGTGCTGGTCATTGTTCGCAGTATTCTTTTTTGGATAATAAATGTGCGAGTGCTTTCAGGGGCATTTCCCCAGAATATTATTCCATAATTTAGGTGTGAGTGCACATTTGCAAAATACATTGTTCGAAGTGTCTCAATGTTGGAGCTTGACCTGAGGGTGTATAGGGCATAGCAAGATTTGCTAAGCTTCTTGTTAAGATTTGATATGTGAGTGTTCCATTTTAGGTTTTCTTGAATTGTTAGTCTGAGGAAGGTTGTTTCATGAGATATTGTTACAGGGTTATTGTTTATGAGCAAATGCTGTGACAGTTTGTCTTTACATCGAGGATTCATGAAATTTAGAGAGACTGTCTTGCTGGTGTTTATGATGAGTTTGTTGTCTTGAAACCATTTTACTAGTGCTTGCAAAGTTTTGCGAGTTTCTTTTTCTAATGATTGTTGTGTTTTTGCTTTGATGATGATGTTTGTGTCATCTGCAAACAAAATTTTTTTGTTGTGCCTTAAAGCCAAAGGCATATCATTTATGTATATAAGGAATAGTATTGGCCCAAGGATGGATCCTTGCGGGACTCCACAATTTATTATTTGAGGACAGGAGTAGTATGAGGAGATTTTGTTTTCTTTAGTGTGTTGGAGGGCAACTATTTGTCTACGGTTTGATAAATATGATTTGATCCATTGGCCTGCAATGCCTCGAATCCCTAGCATTTCTAGTTTTCTTCAAAGTATATGATGGTCAATGATGTCAAAGGCTTTTGACAAATCTAAGAAAAGGCCAATGGGAATTCTGATTTAGGGCAACAAGTATGTCATTTAAAAAGGAGAAGATGGCTGTGTCTGTGGATCTATTACTCCTGAAGCCATGTTGTGCATTTGTAAGGACATTATTTGCATTGAGAAACTGTTTGAGTCTATCATTGAAAAGTCTTTCCAGAATTTTCGAAAATCCTGATAACAGGGAAATAGGCCTGTAGTTCATTGGGTCATAACTATTGCCCTTTTTAAACAATGGTTTAATTTTTGCTGTTTTGAATATATCTGGAAATATGCCTGATTTTAGAGAGTAATTGCAGATGTGAGAGAGTGGTTGCACTATACATGGAGCACTGTGTTTAATAAGAAAATCTGGAATGTTGTCCATGCCTGCTGAGAATTTATTCTCCATTTGTCCAATGATTTTTAAAATTTCAGAGGGGGTTGTTTCATATAAAAATATGGAATTTACAATCATTGTTTAGAGAGTGTTGAGAGATTAACTTATTACTAATTTGTGAAAAGTGTTCATTGAATATATCACCTATTTCTTGTGGGTCTTGTACAGTTTCGTTTTTGTAGTGGAGCTCTATGTTGTTTTTTTTTTATTATTAGTTGGTGCTGTAGTATTTTTCATAATGTCCCACATGGCTTTTGTTTTATTACATGCAATTGCAATGTACTTATCATTTGTTATAATTTTTGCTTGTTTGATTACTTTTTTTAGGATCGAATTATATGTTTTGTAATATGAAATGAAGTTTGAGTTACATTTGTTATTTATTAGTATTTTATACATGTTGAGTTTTCTTTCACAACACTTTGATGCCTGTGGTAATCCATGATTTAGTTTTCTTATTTTGGATCTTTTTCAGTTTTGGAGGGAAAATGGCATTGAAATGTCTTAAGTATATATTTATGAATGAGTTAAACTTATCATTTGTATCGGTTGCTTTATATACTTCATTCCAGTTTTCAAATCTGAGCAAGTTTTGAAATTTTATTATGTTTCCCTGGGAATAGTTACGGATTTCTTTGTAAGTTGTCTGTTCCACGGTTTTTGTTTCTGTTGGAAGTGTTAGGATCTGGGCAATGTGGTCACTGAAGCCTGTAGTACATTGTAACATTGAGTGAGATGTTATAAAAGACAAATATTTGGTTAATATTTTCAGGTTTTACTGTAAAATTCAATGTCATTTCAGCAAATTCTAAAAAATATTCAAAAATCAATTTTACGTAAAAGTAAACAAATACTCCATTTCCCCTATACAACGCAGCATAACGCTACCTCACACACTCTTCCTTATCGTTACGTAATTTACGTGGTGACGGTGGAGAGTGCAGGGTTGGAAAGCTGGGATAAACGCGATAGGTAGAGAGAGTACAAGCGAGGGCGGATTTACAGCGGTGGCGAGGACGGGGTGGGATGGGATAGGAATGGAGGCGGGGCGGGGCGGGGCGGGGCGGGGCGGGGCGGGGCGGGGCGGGGCGGAGACGGGCGTGACGGCGGGGACGGGGGGTGAAAGTGGTGACTGGGGGGTGGGGTGGAGGCGGAGACGGGAGGTGAATATGGGACCGAAGGGTGGTGCATATGTGGTTGCTAAGTGACCACTATTCGAGAGGACAGTCCGTCGTTTTCACATTATGTTAATTTTTTACACAAAACAATAATGGACTTCTATTGAAACGCTTCTTGATGAAATGGTACAAAATCTAATGCTGTTCACTCAAAGAAAATGAAGATACCAGAATTGCGTTTTTCGAAAGTTATGTGACAGTGATGGAATATTCATGCAACTATTTTCCGAAAACATTTATCATGTTCAATTGTTTTAATTTTACAAGACATTAAAAGTACATCCTACACTATTCTTAACTAGCATTTACCTACTTCAGTCGACTCCGGTTATAGTGAACTTCTGGGAACAAACGTTGCGTTCACTCCACCACGCGTTCACTCCACCACGCGTTCACTCCACCACGCGTTCACTCCACCACGCGTTCACTCCACCACGCGTTCACTCCACCACGCGTTCACTCCACCACGCGTTCACTCCACCACGCGTTCACTCCACCACGCGTTCACTCCACCACGCGTTCACTCCACCACGCGTTCACTCCACCACGCGTTCACTCCACCACGCGTTCACTCCACCACGCGTTCACTCCACCACGCGTTCACTCCACCACGCGTTCACTCCACCACGCGTTCACTCCACCACGCGTTCACTCCACCACGCGTTCACTCCACCACGCGTTCACTCCACCACGCGTTCACTCCACCACGCGTTCACTCCACCACGCGTTCACTCCACCACGCGTTCACTCCACCACGCGTTCACTCCACCACGCGTTCACTCCACCACGCGTTCACTCCACCACGCGTTCACTCCACCACGCGTTCACTCCACCACGCGTTCACTCCACCACGCGTTCACTCCACCACGCGTTCACTCCACCACGCGTTCACTCCACCACGCGTTCACTCCACCACGCGTTCACTCCACCACGCGTTCACTCCACCACGCGTTCACTCCACCACGCGTTCACTCCACCACGCGTTCACTCCACCACGCGTTCACTCCACCACGCGTTCACTCCACCACGCGTTCACTCCACCACGCGTTCACTCCACCACGCGTTCACTCCACCACGCGTTCACTCCACCACGCGTTCACTCCACCACGCGTTCACTCCACCACGCGTTCACTCCACCACGCGTTCACTCCACCACGCGTTCACTCCACCACGCGTTCACTCCACCACGCGTTCACTCCACCACGCGTTCACTCCACCACGCGTTCACTCCACCACGCGTTCACTCCACCACGCGTTCACTCCACCACGCGTTCACTCCACCACGCGTTCACTCCACCACGCGTTCACTCCACCACGCGTTCACTCCACCACGCGTTCACTCCACCACGCGTTCACTCCACCACGCGTTCACTCCACCACGCGTTCACTCCACCACGCGTTCACTCCACCACGCGTTCACTCCACCACGCGTTCACTCCACCACGCGTTCACTCCACCACGCGTTCACTCCACCACGCGTTCACTCCACCACGCGTTCACTCCACCACGCGTTCACTCCACCACGCGTTCACTCCACCACGCGTTCACTCCACCACGCGTTCACTCCACCACGCGTTCACTCCACCACGCGTTCACTCCACCACGCGTTCACTCCACCACGCGTTCACTCCACCACGCGTTCACTCCACCACGCGTTCACTCCACCACGCGTTCACTCCACCACGCGTTCACTCCACCACGCGTTCACTCCACCACGCGTTCACTCCACCACGCGTTCACTCCACCACGCGTTCACTCCACCACGCGTTCACTCCACCACGCGTTCACTCCACCACGCGTTCACTCCACCACGCGTTCACTCCACCACGCGTTCACTCCACCACGCGTTCACTCCACCACGCGTTCACTCCACCACGCGTTCACTCCACCACGCGTTCACTCCACCACGCGTTCACTCCACCACGCGTTCACTCCACCACGCGTTCACTCCACCACGCGTTCACTCCACCACGCGTTCACTCCACCACGCGTTCACTCCACCACGCGTTCACTCCACCACGCGTTCACTCCACCACGCGTTCACTCCACCACGCGTTCACTCCACCACGCGTTCACTCCACCACGCGTTCACTCCACCACGCGTTCACTCCACCACGCGTTCACTCCACCACGCGTTCACTCCACCACGCGTTCACTCCACCACGCGTTCACTCCACCACGCGTTCACTCCACCACGCGTTCACTCCACCACGCGTTCACTCCACCACGCGTTCACTCCACCACGCGTTCACTCCACCACGCGTTCACTCCACCACGCGTTCACTCCACCACGCGTTCACTCCACCACGCGTTCACTCCACCACGCGTTCACTCCACCACGCGTTCACTCCACCACGCGTTCACTCCACCACGCGTTCACTCCACCACGCGTTCACTCCACCACGCGTTCACTCCACCACGCGTTCACTCCACCACGCGTTCACTCCACCACGCGTTCACTCCACCACGCGTTCACTCCACCACGCGTTCACTCCACCACGCGTTCACTCCACCACGCGTTCACTCCACCACGCGTTCACTCCACCACGCGTTCACTCCACCACGCGTTCACTCCACCACGCGTTCACTCCACCACGCGTTCACTCCACCACGCGTTCACTCCACCACGCGTTCACTCCACCACGCGTTCACTCCACCACGCGTTCACTCCACCACGCGTTCACTCCACCACGCGTTCACTCCACCACGCGTTCACTCCACCACGCGTTCACTCCACCACGCGTTCACTCCACCACGCGTTCACTCCACCACGCGTTCACTCCACCACGCGTTCACTCCACCACGCGTTCACTCCACCACGCGTTCACTCCACCACGCGTTCACTCCACCACGCGTTCACTCCACCACGCGTTCACTCCACCACGCGTTCACTCCACCACGCGTTCACTCCACCACGCGTTCACTCCACCACGCGTTCACTCCACCACGCGTTCACTCCACCACGCGTTCACTCCACCACGCGTTCACTCCACCACGCGTTCACTCCACCACGCGTTCACTCCACCACGCGTTCACTCCACCACGCGTTCACTCCACCACGCGTTCACTCCACCACGCGTTCACTCCACCACGCGTTCACTCCACCACGCGTTCACTCCACCACGCGTTCACTCCACCACGCGTTCACTCCACCACGCGTTCACTCCACCACGCGTTCACTCCACCACGCGTTCACTCCACCACGCGTTCACTCCACCACGCGTTCACTCCACCACGCGTTCACTCCACCACGCGTTCACTCCACCACGCGTTCACTCCACCACGCGTTCACTCCACCACGCGTTCACTCCACCACGCGTTCACTCCACCACGCGTTCACTCCACCACGCGTTCACTCCACCACGCGTTCACTCCACCACGCGTTCACTCCACCACGCGTTCACTCCACCACGCGTTCACTCCACCACGCGTTCACTCCACCACGCGTTCACTCCACCACGCGTTCACTCCACCACGCGTTCACTCCACCACGCGTTCACTCCACCACGCGTTCACTCCACCACGCGTTCACTCCACCACGCGTTCACTCCACCACGCGTTCACTCCACCACGCGTTCACTCCACCACGCGTTCACTCCACCACGCGTTCACTCCACCACGCGTTCACTCCACCACGCGTTCACTCCACCACGCGTTCACTCCACCACGCGTTCACTCCACCACGCGTTCACTCCACCACGCGTTCACTCCACCACGCGTTCACTCCACCACGCGTTCACTCCACCACGCGTTCACTCCACCACGCGTTCACTCCACCACGCGTTCACTCCACCACGCGTTCACTCCACCACGCGTTCACTCCACCACGCGTTCACTCCACCACGCGTTCACTCCACCACGCGTTCACTCCACCACGCGTTCACTCCACCACGCGTTCACTCCACCACGCGTTCACTCCACCACGCGTTCACTCCACCACGCGTTCACTCCACCACGCGTTCACTCCACCACGCGTTCACTCCACCACGCGTTCACTCCACCACGCGTTCACTCCACCACGCGTTCACTCCACCACGCGTTCACTCCACCACGCGTTCACTCCACCACGCGTTCACTCCACCACGCGTTCACTCCACCACGCGTTCACTCCACCACGCGTTCACTCCACCACGCGTTCACTCCACCACGCGTTCACTCCACCACGCGTTCACTCCACCACGCGTTCACTCCACCACGCGTTCACTCCACCACGCGTTCACTCCACCACGCGTTCACTCCACCACGCGTTCACTCCACCACGCGTTCACTCTACCACGCGTTCACTCTACCACGCGTTCACTCTACCACGCGTTCACTCTACCACGCGTTCACTCTACCACGCGTTCACTCTACCACGCGTTCACTCTACCACGCGTTCACTCTACCACGCGTTCACTCTACCACACGATGCCAAAATTGAATATAATTCCTGCACAATGATTTTATTAATATATGTAGGTACTCAAAATAGCACAACAGCACGAATGGAAAATTTCAATACCTTCATCTTTTTTTAAAAAAATAATAATTTGCAATTCTTTGCTTCCTACATTTTTCATTACTTATTTCTCTACATCTTTCTCCAGGATTCGTCCTCTCGCCACACTTGATTCTGCATTGTCCACGGTCTCCTATCGTAATACAGCCTTAGCACTATTCATTGCCTCGTGCACTGTTGGGAGCCCTACTCTTCCAAGTTCCTATTACTCTCCTAATAATTACATACTTTCGGTAGCGGCAAAACGCAAACGGCTAATTAAACTATCGCTTTTCCACGCGGCACGGTGGTTGTCGGGACGTTGTGACAGTCGCACGGTTCTAGTTGTCAAACTACTGAACAACGCACTGTAACCCGCGCAATAGGGAGTTTTAGCGCCACGCGTAAGGTAGCGGCGTTATGCACTAACAGTCACGTGACATACCTTGAAGTCATAACGTCTTATCTTAGGCCTAAGGTACGACCTTATACCTTCATAAATAGTGCACGCCTGTGGGAGTCTCTACGGGCACCTTACAAGCGGCAAAATGGCCGCCTAAAAACAGGAAAAGTTTTTTCCAACCCTAATAAACCAATTCTCGTATGTAAGGCAGTTACAATTATTCCTTACGAACTCCACAACGCTGGCAAAAATTAACGGAATATGTTAGAGAGGTGACAGGAAAGAAATTCGCGAAAAAGAAGTTCAAATCATATCTTCGGGATAGGTTATGTCTTATGCTCATAACGAACGCTGTTTAAGGTACTTCCTATATTTTCAAGAAAAGCAGATTCAAAATCTAAAACTCCATGCACAATGTGTATTTGCTAGTCTGTTGACTCGTAATGTGTTTTAAATGTCTCACCACTAGCCTACACTCTTTGATATATTATGCAATTTCTCTGTTCAACGCTTGAAATGCTTCCTTTGTTATAATGCATAACGCAATGCCGCAATTGCTAAAACTCTTATGAACGTTGTTCATTACGACCTTATGAAGGCGTTAGTCACGTGATCAATAGAGTTTAAGGATATCTCCTTACGCATGGCGCTAAAACTCCCTAGTATCACGTAACATCAAACACTGCTGTAAGGTCATCAGTAAGGTCTCCATTCCAGGTCCGCTACCTTTACCTCAGCGGACTCCTCAATTATGGCGTTTGGCCGATCTTTTTTTCAAGCTTGCTCATGCAATTTGTGACAATGTCGCGATTTACTCTTTTCAGGTGGTAATTCATTTTCAGGTCGCATTTTCTAACGAACTTTCACAATAACCGAGGTCTCTTACGCTTCTTTGTAATGAAAATGAAACGGGACTAGTAACTGCAGTTAAAAGAGGACTCACTATATCCCAGTACACAATTTTTATATTTTCATTTTTTCTTAGTTGGATAGGTGTGTTGCACACTCAATGTTTCATTTGAGGTTCAATGAGCCTCAATATGTACAGCGCGAATTTGTCAAATCTAAGATTTCGTTGCATTACAAATAAAAAGGATAATATCATTTATACCAATTCCTTATACTGAAATGTTATTTCATATTTTTCATATTATAATAAATTTTACGTCTGAATTTCAAGTAAATTTTACGTCTGAATTTCAAGTAAATTTTTCAAGGGATTATTTTCATTCGTATTAAAACATTGGCTTGACAGCTTGTTTTTTTTTTTTGGAAGCAAACCTGGCAGCCGTGGGTGCGGAGCAAAGTTCCTACGAAGCCGAGGGAAGAGATGGATACGGCCATGGGGTGTTGGTGCGTGGCCGGAGACTGGGGCGAAGGCGGAGTAGATTGAGGGGTGTGTGTGTGTGTGGGGGGGACCGATGCGATGGCGTACCAAGGGTCACCACGAGTCACCACACGGGTCAAGTCACAAGGTGCAGGCGGAACCGAAGCGGGGGACGGAAGCACGGTCTGCGGCGAGTGGATACGAAGGTAGTCACATATACAATTACAATCGTGTATGACGAGTCAATATGATGCCTTGGGTGGAGAGAGCGAAGTTACATTACTGTTCAGGCGCGAACAAGGAGATATCTCAGCATTTGCTCAAAGGACCAGTGAAACAGAACAAAACCTGACCGACATGGGGTCATTGGCCTAGAAATACAATACTTGTTACAGTTACATTAAGATATTATACAGTAGATAAATTACCTGCCAATAATTAACATTTCAAGATGTTATTTTAATGCTACTACTTATAATAACAATAATAACAATAATAATAATAATAATAATAATAATAATAATAATAATAATAATAATAATAATAATAATAATTACACTAATAATAATATTGGAACAATACATATCAATTGTTTGCAACTACATCAAATTTAACAATAGTACTACATTCTATATTTAAAACTTGAAATGGTGAGGAGGCAAGTTGTTTATTTGTGTGTGTGTGTGTGTGTGTGTGTGTGTGTGTGTGTGTGTGTGTGTGTGTGTCAGACATTCTCCTATTTCACAGGATGTGATATGCCAGTTCTATTTTTCCTTGCTTCACCTCGAAAGAGTTTACATGAAACAAAGTCTAATGCGATAAGAAATTCTTACTTATTTATATTTTTTAAGGGAAATGTTGTAATTTGAATGTTCCTTTACACTGTAGAACATGTTAAGCAGGAAAGCTTTCAATTTACTTTTAAATGTATGAATTTGTTTATGTCTTTAATATCATTGCCTAGTTTGTTTTAAAGTGTAATGCCCTTTATTAGGGTGCTTTTTTGATAAAGTCTAGTTTCAGAGTGGGGAACATGTAGGTTATCCTTTTCACGAATGTTGTAGTTGTGAACATCAGAATTTAAAGTAAAAGTGTCTTGGTTTTCCATCAGAATTTTCTTTGTGAAGACCACTCTTTCAAATATGTACATGCATGGTAGAGGAAGATTCCTTAGTTTATTAAACAAGGGTTTGCAAGACTCCACCTTATGAGTGATTGTCATTGTTCGCAATATTCTTTTTGGATAATAAACGTGCGAGTACTTTCAGGGGCATTTCCCCAGAATATTATTCCAATGTACAAGTGAGAGCGTAGGCTTTACCGACCGAAGTCAGTATTTACTTGGCTGTCCGGGTGACGCCGCGTCCATGGCGAAGGTGCCGACTTATCGGTTGGCATCACCCGAACAGCCAATTAAACAGCGATATACAACTTGAAGGCACATCAGGAGATTCAGCCGGGGCGCAAGTTTCCACGATTTTCTTGACCTGTGAATGGATTGGCCACGAATAACAGCGAACCAAGCAACATCTCTACGAGACCCCACTTTCAACAGACAGCTGTGAACAGCTGGTGCATTCGCAAATATTAGTGGTACACCGCTTATGAGAATATTCCTGACGTTTATCAAGAATCGATAATGTATACACGTTTGCACATGAATTTCAAAAATTTGAAATCAGAAATTGCAACCAGTTTTGTGAACATGGGAATCATAAGTGGCGATTATCAAATGCATTTTCTGATTTAATATGTTACTTCAATTACCAAACATTAACATGCTTTCTTTTTTCTCAAAATCAACATCAAATGCATTTTGACAAAGTAATGCAACTCAACATTATCAATATCAACTTACAACACTTCAAAATAGTACTTCCTAACCTCATCATGAATTTTAGCACCATAAAAATCTTCTTCTGCACTTCATGGATTAGGCTTCAGCCTGTTCCGTCATCACAAGTTTTCCTTACATCGTTTTTTGGGTCTTCCCACGTCTCTCCTTCCAAGCGGTTGGTAGAGTAAAGCTAATTTAGGGAGTCTTGAGTCATCCATCCTTTGCGTGTGTTAATATCCATTATCTCGATATTTATTTATTTTGCTTCCAATTTCTTCAGCATTTCATTTTTTTCTTGTCTTCTCATTACGAATATGATCTCCTCTCGTGCAGCCTAGCGTTCTCCTCAAAAACTTCATTTCAGTGGCCTGGATTCTGCTTAAAATTATTTTTGTTGGTACCGAATAGAAGAGTTGGAAGAGCCATGGTCTTATAAAACTATTCTTGTGTCTTGTCTTGTCTGGTTTTTTAGTCTGTTATGTATAGTACCACAAATCCTTTGAAACTTTGCTAATTTAATGTTGATATCTCCATTGGTATCTTGATCAACTTGACAACCTAAGTAATTGAAATTGAAAATTTGCTCCAAGATTTTTTGTCCAAAATAATTTTTGATCTTATTAAATGTTTTCCTCAAAATGCCATTACCTTTCTTTTTTCTTTCGATATTTAAACATCGTATTTTTTACATAAATGATTTAAGTGGAATAATGCATATTGTAAATCATCATCTGTTTCCTAGAATATCAAAGCATCGTCTGCGTAGAGTAAAATATTTAAAATATTTTCTTTTGATATCCTAATACCTTTGTAAATTATTTTTTTCCAATTTTGGATAATGTTATCGATATAAATATTAAAAAGTGTCTGTGATACTGGGCAGCCTTGCCGTACTCCTCTGTTTATAAATATTTTATCACTTTCATTTGTTCCTACTTTTATAACAATACTAGAATCTTTATACAAGCTCTTTATTGCTTCTACTAACTTTTGAGGATATCCACTTTTTTTTATATTATAGACCAGAGTCTATTTACGTTATCGAAGGCTTTTACAAGATCTATGAAAGCTATGTGTGTGTTGGTTCAACTCCTTCCTTTTTTCTATTATTTGTTGCAGTATAAATATGTTGTCTGTAGTCGATTCCCCTTTTCTAAAACCATTCTGTTCTTCACCAATAAGAGTTTTTGAGATACATTTTAATCTTTTATTTAGTATTCTAGCGCACAGCTTGTACCCTGCATTTAAGATACTGATTCCTCTATAATTATTACAATCTTTTCGACCTCCTTTTTCAAATATGTATATTACTTTAGCAGTTTGCCATGATTCTGGTATATTATTAGTTTGCCAACAGTAATTTACAATGTGTTGTAGTCGCCAGTGGAGCATCATACCGCCATATTTTAATAATTCTGCGTTTAGGTTGTCTGTTCCAGTTGCTTTCCTATTTTTATTCAGAGGTGGATTTACGCATAGGCACAGTAGGCACGTGCCTACGGCGGCAAATTTTCAAAGGCGCAAAATTTTCTTCATATTTTCTAAAACAAATTTAGGTTCTCTAAAACTATAACAGCATAAATCATATTTTTATTTTAAAAATATCATATTAATATTTAATACAAGCTATTTATTTGTCTACTTCATTAGAGTATACCTTATGATTTCAGAAGTATATGAATCTGAAACTAAGGCCCGTTGACGAAAGAAAACATGTTGCAATTCTAGTTGTCATGTTTTAGTTTCCTTTTAATGTTAACGTTTCAGTGTTGAAACGGTAATAATGTTGAACGTTACTTGCTATGAAGATACAGTTTATATCCAAAATTAGCTAATCCAAAAAAATTATTTAATTCAAGAGAACAATGTGCAAAATATAATGTTAATTTTAAAGTTAAAACGTTTAAATTAATGAGGAATTGTTACAGAAGCGTTACAATTTTAAATGTAACATTAATTTTAAGGGGGCGGCAAATTTGATGTGCCTACAGGCGGCAAAAATATTAATCCGCCCCTGTTTTCATTTCAAAGCCTCTTGGATCTCTATTATTGTTACGGGATCGACTTCACTGCATACCACTTCACATGTTTCATACTGTGCTTCATTTTAGTTATACCATCAATTTCTATAGTGCTTAATCCAGTCTTTCTTATCAATTACATCTATTCTCGCTGTATCTTTTTCTTCTTTGTTAAGTTGTTTAAGAATCTTGTAAGCAAAATTCTGTCTTCCGTGTATATCACTTTCTATTTGGCTTATAAATGTATTCCATGCTTGTTGTTGAGCTTGTCGAATATAATTTTTTGCTAGGTAGCGCTTTTCCTTGTATCTTTCTTTACTCTCTTTAGTATTTTGTTGTAGGTGCTGAAGAAAAGCTTTTTGTTTGTTTCTTACTAGGTTTTCAATCTCACTATTTCAAATTTTCAGACCTTTTCTAATTCTTATTTTCTTCTTTCTGCCTATTGCTTCTCTTGCCGCCCTTTCAATGCAGTTTTGCACATTATTCCATTCTATTTCTATATCATTCTAAGTTGGAGTTTCTAAGAAGTAATTCTGCAGTCTGGTTTCATACAGCAAATTTATACTTTCTTCTTGCAGAAGATGTACTTTGTATACTACTTCTGAGTTTTTCTTTTGTAGTCCATCTTTTCCAGAGATTGAATTTGCTAATTAATATAAAGTAATCAGAGCCAATATCACAACCCCGATACACTTCGACATCTTTTATTTGTGATTTCAATTTTTCATTTATTAGGAAATAATCAATTATTGTTTTATATCCTCTAGCACACCAAGTACCACCAAGTACACCAGTTTACATCCCGTTTTCTCAACAAAGTGTTAGAGATCTTTAAACTGTTTCCATTATTGTTTAGGGTATTTTCCCCAAATGTCCCAAGTATTCCCGCTATAGGTGTTTTACCTATTCTCGCATTAAAGTCTCTTCCTACAATAAGATGGTCGTTTTTATTTGTTTTGTCAATGTTTCTGCAGTAGTTTATATAAATCTTGTGTTTCCTCCTTTTTGCCTTCTTCTGGAGCATACAGTCCTAATATTGTCAGATGGCCTCTACAAATCATCTTTCTTAAAGATATCACTCTCTCATTAATAAAATTATAACTTTCAATTCTTGATTTCCAGCTTTTATGAGTAAGGATGGCTATTCCTACCCGCGCCCTTTCATTTTGCCATACACCACTATAAATCATTATGTATTCGTCCAGTTCTTTTGTCCCTTTCAATTTTTTCTTACTTTCTGTGATGATGGCAATTTGTATTTTTCTCTCGAGCAAAATTTTCTCCAGTTCCATCTCCTTAGACTAATCCTCTTACATTCCAAGTTGCTATCCTTAATTCTTCCGCAATTCCTTTATTCTTGTCCTTTTCGTGCGTTGGTCGTCTTCTGCTTTTGTTCGGCATTATCTTGTGAAGATTGCGAGTATAAGTTTAACTCCGAAGAGGTTACCAACCTCTCGCGAAGTTTGTGGTGTGATAGGGCTGCTATCTTATGGCCTTCCCACCTGCCATCATGCGTATTAACCCCGCATGAGGGGGTTGCCTATTCTACGGGCCCTCTTCTGGTGTTGTTGAGGTCCTCTTCTGGAGTACTACTTCGTCTGACACCTCTCCCTCGACCTGTCCGGCAAGGGAGGCCCTACCAGTAGCTACGCTACCGCCGGCATAGCTCTCGGGGTCATGGGGGTACTCAAGTTCCACCACCACGTCAAGGTCCTGTACTCCCTAGGTGGGACCATAAAAATTATACAACTGTGAAAGTACAGC
This sequence comes from Gryllus longicercus, assembly GCA_038098605.1. NCBI lineage: Eukaryota > Metazoa > Arthropoda > Insecta > Orthoptera > Gryllidae > Gryllus > Gryllus longicercus. The sequence goes on from JAZDUA010000027.1 coordinate 220,787, forward strand.
AGCCGTGGTGTCTAAAAAAAGTCTATAAATGCAATAAAATCTGGTTCAAAGTTAACAACTATGAATTTTAATTTGGAATGATAACCAACTCATTGCATATCAACAGACGGGAAGCAAACCTAATCATGACATACGGTTATGAAAAGACAATATTTAGACGATAGGAAATGCTATTTCATTAACTTTAGGCTAAAATAATCACCCATACATGTGTAACAAATTATATGTATTTAGCTCCTGGACAGTCGAAAAAATTATCTTCAAGTTGCAGAACTCTACAGTCCTTTAATTGCAACCTTCATGAGAGAATGACGTAACATTCCTATTCATTTGTGACAGGGGCTACACTTGTGCTACATTCACATTATTTTATACAACTTTTTCATGTGTCAACTGATTAACCCGCGCATGCACCACCACCCACCCTCCCACCCACCCACGCACATTCCTACAAGCGTTCTCCAGGTTTCCATGTTCAACACTTAACTGCAGGCGGCGGCAAACGGAAATATATAGCGAAAAAGGGGCTTCCTTCCAGAACGTTGAACTTCACACACACTATTCGTGTACATTTGTGTACATTTTAAATCAGTAAATCAAATATCAAAGCAAAAACACTTCTCTAAACAAAATAAATGCATTAAATGCCATCGATTGAATCTTATTTCAGAAACCCGTCAAACGCCAAATTCCTCATTTCGAGAAAACCGAGAAAAAGTCTCCCAATTTCTCTGATTTCAAAATATTTTTATTTATTACTGCTGTCGGTAAAGGTTTATTCATATAAATATGCACTAAACGATGTGTCCATCCCCTTAGAACAATAATCTGCCGCTAATGCTTGTATTACATTTTCCCGTTTAACGGGTTTCTGAAATAAACAATTCAATTGTCATTGGTACTTTCAATAAGACAAATTCGTACCATTACGTTGCAACGACTCCCACAAAGACTATTACAATTCCTCTCACACTCCCTGTGACACCGCGCAGCGCTCAACAGCGCCCCCTGCCGGCCACCTTCACCAAACCAAAATGGCCGACGTTTGCCGAGTTAACTCTACAGAATAAGACTCAGTCCGTCCGTCCGTCCGTCCGTCCGTATCGGCAGAAGTCGTTGAAGGAGGGGACTTTTATCCTCCTGCAACAGTAAATTCGAAAGTAATATGACTACATTTTTGGGCCTTTCGTTTGAACTAAATATAAATAAGTTAATTGACAAAGGTGGTGAGTAACCGAGTAATATACTCGGCACTCACCTATGTACGTAAGTACATAAACGTAGCTACATTAATAAACAAAAGCGATAGAAAATATTACATTAAACAAATTAGAATGCGATTATAGCACTCACGAGTGCACAAAAGCAGGAAGTTCACTTATGTACAAAGAATTGTGAAAATGTATGATTCTTTCGCAGGGTTAAGTTTTTTCAAGTTAGAAATTTCAAGTAGGTTTTGCTCTTAAATGTATCGCCAAAATTCACCCGCGTACAAAAAGCCTCGATATAAACTAGGGGAAATTTCAAACTATCTACAATTATTTTTCACTGATTAGAATTGACGATTAAGACACCCGCAAATCTTCGAATTAATGACTATTTAGAATTATCAATGTTCTAAATACGCAATTCCTCTCTATGATACGTACCAGCCTTTTCAAATACCGGAAGCAACTAAACAAAATATATGACACTTAAGATTCAATACCACTTTATCCCATTTTCGTGTCTTCAGATTTTGGAAAAATTCACGGGACTACAAGTTCATTTTACTTTCATTCCTCCTGAAAGTCAGCTAGAAAACAGAGAGCGTCCCCTCAAGTATGTCAAGTGTCTAGAAACTACAAAACATTGGATTTTTTCATATTATTACTTATGAGTCAAAGTTAACTTCCCAAAACACGTTTTTCTTATAGTTCGTCTCCATCAGCAATAAAATGAATTCGCCCAGGTTGTCAGGGCTATATGGGGCTATTGGAACGGCACCTGACCATACAATTTCCAGACTTCCCCTAGGCGAGCGATGCAACGTTTGCTATAGATTGTGCGAAAACGGAGGTCATGCACAGATCAAGACTTCTGGTAAACGAAGGCTCATTACAATAATTCAGTTTGCACATCATAGAATCATTCAGATCAGCTTCTCAACAAAGTAAGAACGGCGTCTGCAACTTTCTTCGTTATAAAGACGTGGCATGAAAGTATGTACTCGCAGGAAAGGACAGTCTAATATTTATAGAGGGTCCCAATCCGGAAATCAAATGACGTAGAACAGTTAGTAAAATAACTCAAAGTCACAACCATCATCACAATATGCCCAGAAATTAACTCCCTGCAAGTGCACTGTATATGTGAAAAAGTAGGAAAAACAGATTTAATGCTGCTTTCAATTTCAAACTGGGTTTCCCATTCACAATTAAAATGAACAGTATATTGGCTGATGATAAGTAACAACATTTATAAGTCTCTCGAACCAGTCAAACCTCAAATGAAAAGTACATTGAAACGAATTGAACGCTGTGTACATAAAGTTCATTACGCTACGTTACACAGTTCTTTCAAATTCAGTCAAGTCTTCGGGCGCCACCTAGCGTCAATTTTGCAAATGTACATTCTCGCCTGAGATAGAGCGATATGCACTGTACGAATTCTGTGCAAATAAATCGCTTATTAGCCAGACTTTAATATTGCAGGAAAAGGCGAATAATAAGCAAAAGCCGTCGGCGTGATTCTTTGCACCGAAATGGAAGCACTTCTATAAATATATGAATAAGTCTGAGGCGGACATTGCCAGTACTCAAATTATATATTCTCATTCATTCTGAAAAATGTCACTTTAAATTAAAATTAGTGGTTATTAATTGAGAGAATCCTCGGGAATTGGAATAGTTCACTCCGCGACGTCTTTATGCGAGTGGAACTCAGCAGCTGCTAGAAGGAAAATAAATAACTGAAAGTCAAGACGCGTCGCTGGGCTCTTGCACCATCCTGGCAGCGAAGGGCGATAGCGTCGCTTAGAGATCGAAAATACTTAAAGAACAGCTCCGAAAATAATGGTCAAATTCTATCGGCTCAATCATCCAAACTATTCAATGTACAGCGCTGAAAATGGCACACCAGACTGTATGTACTCCACTCCTTAATTTCAGTCTTAAATGAAGTTTCTCGTCTAATAAAAACCATCTTGAAATTGCAAATTTCTACACTGCTATTTGGACAAAACTAACGTTTATTGCGTACGTTTTGAGATTGAAAAACTAGCCTTCTAATCGAAAAATGGCTATCACAAGTTTATTCGCCATGAAATTTCGTGCTAGGGCCCTTGTTTTCAGAAAAATCCGTGTCTTGTCGAAATTCTGAAAATTTCGTCCATCGACGAAACATTACATTTATCAACACATAAATGAAAACCGCTTATCTTAGAAACTAAAAAACTTAAATCAATTCAAGAAACAACTGTGTCAAAATTATGGCGGTTTCAGAAAATTCCATCATTTGTCCTTCAAAGAACCCTCAAGGAACACAGAATTGAAAGCTTTGTATTTTCGAATTCTCAACGCTCAGAAAATAATAGTCAAATTCAATAGAATCTCCTAACCTATTCAAGCTACATTGCTGATAAATGCACTATTCCATAATTTCAACCTTAAATGAAGTTTCTGGATTAATAACGATGTGCTAGAAAATTGCATTTTCTACACTGCTCCATGCACGAAATTGACGTTTTTGCGTTAGTTTTGCAATTTTCTGAAAAACTAACCTTCAAATCGAAAAATTAGTGTCACCAGTGTATTCGCCATTAAATTTTTTGCTAACAACCTGGTTTACAAAAAATTCCGAATCATGTCGAAAATCAGAAATTTCCGTGTATTATTTTGGAGAATCATGCCTAAAATTTCGAGGAAACATTACATATAATAACACAAATATTTAAAACATCACACTGCGGCTCAGGCCTTCTACGGTTTGCTTTAAAATGAATTCCAGTTCAAGTATTGTATTCACACCACACTTAAATCCGACAACTAATTTCGTTAAAACAAATGAAAAATAATTGGACGTAAATTCAAAACCCTGCTAAAAAATTTCGAAAAAACAAAAATCATTTCATCGCTCTGCTCTTAAATCACGTATGTGAGTACTGTTAATGATGAGGTCTTGAATCAATTCAAAACTGACTTTTGCTTAATATTCTGATCTTTATTGCTAGATGTTTTTTACATTGAAATGTACTTGACGACTGAGCTCAATCTGAACTCGGAACAAAAGACACTCGCCAAAGATGGAGCTGTTGGATCAGTTTTCCAGTATTGCCAACATAAATATCAAACTGCTCTATTATTACTAACAAGTACAGCTCTCAATGAGAAATTCAACGGAACGAACAAAACTGCAATCCAACTATTAGTTCAAGAAATACGCGAGAAAAAAATTGTGCCCGAATTCAATAATTTAGTGAAAAAAATGGAAAAAATTATTGGCTATTCTCTGAAATCACGTCTGTGAGTACAACGAGCGATGAGAACTTAAATGGAGAAAACCAGACTTCTATCAGACCATTAGTTTACGAAATACGCGAGAAATAAAATAGTGTTTAAGTTCAGTAATATACTGAAAAAAATGGAAAAAACTTAATTAAGTCGCTTTTCTCTGAAATCACGTATGTCGGTACAGCTAGCGATGAAAAGTTCAATAAAGAAAACCAGTGTTCTATCCTACAATTAGTTTAAGAAATACGCGAGAAATAAAATAGTGCACGAGGTCAGTAATTTAGTGAAAAAAATTGGAAAAAACTTGATTTTGTCGCCCTTATCATGAACTGTACTCACATGCGTGATTATAGAGAAATTCAATGAAACAAACCAGACTTCAATATGACTAATAGTTTAGGAAATACGCGAGAAACAAATGAGTGCTCGAGTTCAGTAAAGTGGAAAAAAAAGGAAAAAACTTAATTTAGTCGCTTTTATCTGAAATCACGTATGTTCGTACAGCTGGCGATGAGAAGTTCAATGAAGCAACCCAGACTTCAATCCCACTATAACTTTAGAAAATACACGATAAATAAAGTTGTGCTCCAGTTCGGTAATTCAGTCAAAAAAATGGAAAAAACCTTATTATGTCGCTTGTGTCTGAAATCACGTATGTGAATACACCTCGCGATGGAAAGTTTAATAAAGCAAACCAGACCTTCCAAACTTCAATCCGACTATTACCTTTAGGAAATACACGTTAAATAAAGTTGTGCTCGAGTTCGGTAATTCAGTGAAAAAAATGGAAAAAACCCTATTACGTCGCTAATCTCTGAAATCACATATGTGAATACCGCTCGCGATGAAAAGTTCAAATGAAGCAAACCAGACCTCAATCCGACTATTACTTTAGGCAATACACGTTAAATAAAGTTGTGCTCGAGTTCGGTAATTCAGTGAAAAAAATGGTATTGGAATTCAGTAATTTATTGAAGAAAATGAAAAATCTTAAATAATTCTCTTACTCTGAAATTAAGTACGTTAGTACACTTTTTGACGAGAAATACAATGGACAAACCGCACTTCAATCTGACTATTAGTTTAGAAAATGCGCGAGAAATATATTTGTGCCCAAATTGAGTAATTTAGTGAAAAAAATTGAAAAAACTTAAATTATTCGCTTCCATTTTTTCTCACGTATGTGAGTACAGCTCTCGACGTGAAATGGAGCAAAGCAGATCTCAATTTGAGTATTAGTTTAGGAAATACGCGAGAAATAAAATTGTGCCGGAATTCCGTAATTTAGTGAAAATCTATAATATAAAAATGAATCGCAAAATGTGTTGGTAAGCGCATAACTCAACAACGCCTGGACCAATTTGGGCAATTCTTTTTTTAAAATGTTCGTTGAAGTTCAAGGATGGCTTTTACGTCGAGAAAAATTCGAATAATTGCCGGAAAAACCCTAAAAACAGCCTTTTTCTTTTTCCCATACAAACGTTTTTAACTAAAACGTAGAGTCAATTTGAGCTTTATCACTCTAGCTATCTCTATCTATCTCTCACTATCTCACAGTAGCTATCTCTCACTCAGCTAAATCACTCATTGTTGTAGGTATGTTCGTAACATCAAAGAGTCAATGTGCACTTTATTACCGTTATACAAAGTTCAAATTCAATTATATCTATCAAAACAGTGTGCGTGTGTGCGTTGGAGCACAGAATACATGGTTGGAGGATTTAATGTCGCGTTCCGAAACTATTAGACACACAAATATTTATTTCTTAATCTAATATATACATTAATACATAATATAGATATGCCCTTTCAAATTCAGTCAAGTCTTCGTGCGTCACCTAGCGTCAATTTTGCAAATGTACATTCTCGCCTGAGATAGAGCGATATGCAGTGTACGAATTCTGCAAATAAATCGCTTATTAGCCAGACTTTAATATTGCAGGAAAAGGCGAATAATAAGCAAAAGCCGTCGGCGTGATTCCTTGAACCGAAATGGAAGCACTACTATAAATATTAGACGAAGCAACTTAGGTAGAAGAACCCGAAATGCTACAAACCAAGCTAATTACCGATCTAATCAAGAACGTGACGACCGAAATGAACGTGAAAGAATTCGGATATCATGAAAGCGTGAAGCGCGAGCGCTACATTCAACAAATAATCGCGCAACTTTGAATCGAGCTGCTTTCAGTTACGATGTGTCAATTGACTACAGTAACTACCAATGTGTTGTTATTGGTTCTATGAGCTCGGCTTGCTCATATTGTATGGCATTTAAATTTAAAAACGAAGCTAATGGATTGTGTTGCGCAAGTGGTAAAGCGAAATTGATACCATTGGAACCACCACCAGAGCCATTGTACTCATTGATTTCAGGAATAGGAACAGATTCCATACACTTTTTGACAAATATCCAACAATATAACAATTGCTTTCAAATGACTTCATTTGGGTCAACAAATGTAGTTCGGGTAAATTTTATGCCAACTTTCAAGGTATGTATTATAGCAGTTAAACATAATTATTTTATGTTCTGTCACCTAAGTTAAGATGTGTTACTAATCTTCAATTTCTTAATCATTATGATCATAATCATCACTTAGTCCCCATATTATTTGGTGATTCAGTTTTAACGACTTTTTTATTATTTTGAAACCCAATATAATTATTTGATGATATATATTAGTTACAACTAATTAGGAGACAGATATAATTTTAAAGAACAAATATTATTTAAGTTTGATCACTGACAATCCATAAATTTATACCCCACATTGCTTATTTATTTTATTTTATTTTATAGTGTTTGGTACAAACATAACATTTTTTAAATTTACAGATACAATACCAAATATATCACAGCAGGTTCACTGTTACCAGTGTCAGATAGCAACTACAAATTCCTGCAAATTTATTTTATGGGCAATTAATCACAAGAAACTAATCTGCGTTGTGCACATAATTTAGTAAAGAGGTCTATTGTAGAACAATTACAAACTTTATTTCATGAACACAATCAGTTGATTATATTGTTTAAAACTGCCCTGGATCTGATGCCATCAGATAATCACAAAATTGTAATCAGAGCTGATAAAACACCTGCGGGTCAACATGCAAGACGTTTTAATGCACCAACTATTGATGAAGTTGCTATCGTTGTAGTTGGAGAAAACTTGGAATCCCGTGATATTGCTTTACATCGTCGGAATGATCAATTACAACGTATAAAGGAAACACACCGCTCATATGATGCACTGCAATATCCCATTATATTTTGGCAAGGTGAAGATGGCTATGATTTCTCAATAAAAATGATAAATCCCATTACAGGTAATTAAAATATTAGTTAATATCTCAGTCACTATATTATGTATTTTAATTTTATATTTCAATGTTATTAAAACAAAACCTATTTACAGGTTCTGAAACTAACAAAAAAGTCAGTTCATTGAACTATTATTCATACCGCCTAATGATTCGGGAAAATGAAGACAATCACATATTGAAATGTCGGCGATTATATCACAAATATATTGTTGACATGTATGTTAAAATTGAAACGGAGAGATTAACATTCATCAGGTTGAATCAGACCAAACTCCGATCTGAAGAGTATATTCACCTTCGAGATGTGATTAATACTGATGGAAATGCACAGAATGTTCGTCGGATGACTATTCTTCCAGCAACATACATCGGAAGCCCTCGACATATGCACGAATATGCAGGGGCGGATTAATATTTTTGCCGCCTGTAGGCACATCAAATTTGCCGCCCCCTGTTTAAAATTAATGTTACATTTCAAGTTGTAACGTTTCAGTAACAATTCCTCATTAATTTAAACGTTTTAACTTTAAAAGTAACATTATAATTTGCACATTGTTTTCTTAAATTAAATATTTTTTTTGGATTAGCTAATTTTGGATATAAACTGTATCTTCATAGCAAGTAACGTTCAACATTATTAACGTTTCAACACTCAAACGTTAACATTAAAAGGAAACTAAAACATGACAACTAGAATTGCAACATGCTTTCTTTCGTCAACGGGCCTTAGTTTCAGATTCATATACTTCTGAAATCATAAGGTATACTCTAATGAAGTAGCAAATAAATAGCTTGTATTAAATATTAATATGATGTTTTTAAATTAAAAATATGATTTATGCTGTTAGAGATTTTAGAAAACCAAAATTTGTTTTAGAAAATATCAAGAAAATTTTGCGCCTTTGAAAATTTGCCGCCCTTGAAAATTTGCCGCCGTAGGCACGTGCCTACTGTGCCTATGCGTAAATACACCTCTGCGAATATGCTCAAGATGCCATGTCGTATGTTCGTCATTATGGTACAGCAGATTTGTTCATCACATTTACATGCAATCCGCACTGGATAGAAATCAAGCAGGAGTTATTCCCTGGGCAATCACCCATTGATCGTCATGATATTACAGCCAGAGTCTTTAGACAAAAATTGAAATCTTTAACGGATTTCATCGTAAAACATTATGTGTTTGGTGAGACACGCTGCTGGATGTATTCTGTGGAGTGGCAGAAACGAGGATTGCCACATGCACACATTTTGATTTGGTTGGTTGAAAAGATAAGGCCAAATGAAGTTGATGCAGTGATATCAGCTGAAATCTCTGATGTACAAGTAGATCCTGGATTGCATGAAGTAGTTATCAAAAATATGATACATGGTCCCTGTGGAACTCTTAATCAAAATTCACCATGTATGATGGATGGTAAATGTTCAAAACGATATGCACGGACATTAATATCGGAAACAATTACTGGTAATGACGGTTATCCACTGTATCGTCGACGATCGACAGCAGACAATGGAAGATCAACAATTGTCAAATTAAATCAACAAGATATTGAAATTGATATTCGTTGGATTGTTCCATATTCACCCATTTTATCAAAGACCTTCAAAGCACACATCAACGTTGAATCTTGCCATTCAGTGAATCTATTAAATACATTTGCAAATATGTAACCAAAGGGAGTGATATGGCTGTGATTGGAATTGGTGCAGAGAATTCCAATGATGAAGTTACCCAATACCAAATGGGCCGCTATGTTAGTAGTAATGAAGCAGTATGGCGAATATCTTCTTTTCCTATTCATGAGAGACACCCTTCCGTTGTTCACGTAGCTGAGCATTTAGAAAATGGACAGAGAGTGTATTTTACAGCACAGAACGCAGTACAAAGAGCTGCTCAGCCACCATCTACTACATTAACCAGTTTTTTTCAGACATGCCAAAACGATGACTTTGCACAAACATTGCTATATTCTGAAATGCCAAAATATTATACTTGGAATCAATCCTCAAGGAGATTTATACGACGGAAACAAGGAAAACAAGTTCCAGGATACCCAGATGTGTATTCCACCGATGCCATTGGTCGAATTTATTCAGTACATCCAAGCAATGATGAATGTTTTTATTTACGACTGCTATTAGTCAATGTACGTGGCCCAACATCATTCCAACATTTACGAACTGTTGATGGTGAATTGTGTGGATCTTACAGAGAAGCCTGTCAACGTTTGCAATTGCTAGAAAATGACGCTCATCGGGATCAAACTCTCAATGATGCTGTAATATCAAACGCTCATCAAATACGAACATTGTTTTCTATAATCATATCTACATGCTTCCCATCAAACCCAATTGATTTGTGGATCAAGTACAAATACTATATGTGTGATGATATTTTGTATCAAATACGAAATAGAATGGGAAATCCAAATATACAAATCAGTGAAGAAATTTACAATGAAGCATTGATTTCAATTGAGGACATGTGCTTGATGATGTCAAACAAACTATTAATTCAATTAGGCCTGGCCGCGCCCAATCGTCCAATGTATGATGCTTTTAACCAAGAGTTGAATCGAGAAAAACTGTATGATCTCAACACTTTGAAAGAATTAATTCAAGCAAATCTTGCACTGTTGAATGAACAACAGAAGTATGTATTTGATACACTTATGAAAGTAACAAACGAAACTGGAGGGATTTACTTCTTAGATGCACCTGGTGGTACAGGAAAAACATTTTTGATTTCATTAATATTAGCAACGATTCGCTCACAAAATAAAATTGCACTTGCACTTGGCTTCGCTTCGTCGGGAATCGCAGCAACTTGGCTTGAAGGTGGTCGAACAGCACATTCAGCATTAAAATTGCCATTAAATATGCAAAGCAATGAAACTCTGACCTGCAACATTTCGAAGAACTCTGCAATGGCAAAGGTCTTGCAGCAATGTAAATTAATTGTTTGGGATGAATGCACGATGGCACATAAAACATCTTTGGAGGCTTTAGACAGAACCTTAAAAGATTTACGGAGCAATCATAACCAATTTGGTGGTGCAATGATTTTTTATTAGCAGGAGATTTTCGTCAAACATTGCCAGTGATTTCACGATCAACACCAGCTGATGAACTCAATGCATGTCTAAAGTCCTCCAATTTGTGGAAACATGTCAGAGTACTTTATTTAAGCAAGAACATGCGTGTCGAGTTGCAAAATGACCAATCTGGAAACATATTCTCTAAACAACTCATTGACATTGGTAATGGCAAATTTCCTATAGACATGTTGACTGGCTGCATTAACTTTCCTCAAAGTTTTTGTCAGTTAACTGGATCAAAAGATGAACTTATTTAGAAGGTGTTTCCAGATGTTTCTCAAAATTACAGAAACCATGATTGGTTGAGCGAACGAGCTATATTGGCTGCAAAAAAATAGATGTATATGAATTAAATTTAAAAATTCAAGAACAAATTACAGGCGAATCGAGGATATATAAATCAGTTGATTTGGCCACTAACCAAGATGATGTAGTGAACTATCCACCAGAATTTTTAAACTCGCTGGATTTGCCAGGATTGCCACCTCACAATCTTCAATTAAAGGTTGGATCGGTAGTTATAATGTTGCGAAATATCAACCAATCACGTCATTTCAACGGCACATTTAGCGATAAAAAAGTACTAAACAACGTGATAGAAGCAACTATACTGAAAGGAAAGTATAAAGGATAAGTTCTCATAACGCGCATCCCAATGATTCCGACTGATGTGCCGTTTAACTTTAAACGACTACAGTTTCCAGTTCAGCTTGCTTTTGCTATGACCATAAACAAGTCCCAGGGGCAATCACTAAGTGTTTGTGGTATTAATCTGGAAAACCCATGTTTCTCACATGGTCAATTGTATGTTGCCTGTTCCCGTGTTGGAAAATCAGATTTGTTTGTCTATGCACCAGGTAATCAAACAAAAAACATTGTGTATCACAAAGCACTACAATGAAAATAGAACTGATTTTTGTTAATAATTATCATTCACATGATTAACAATAAAGCGATTACTTACTTTTAAATGCTTATATATGTTTTATTTAATTATATTTCTTATTCACAACGCCCTATCACAAGGGTGACGGTTCTGTTCAGGAGATTTTTTGCCCAGACTATAAAATATGTAGGAACAAAAAACTGTCACATTACAAATCTTTTGGACAGGACGAAGTCTATCGGGTCCGCTAGTTTTGAATAAAACTTAATTGAGTCGCCTCTCTCTGAAATGACGTAAGTGTTTACACCTCACGAGAAAATCAATGGAGCAAAGCAGATGTCAATCCGACGTTTAGTTTAGGAAATACGCATGAAATAAAACTGTGGCTGAATTCAGGACAAAGGGTCTGCAGATGGTCATAGGGTCTGCAGTGACATCAGTTGATGCCCTGAGCCCCCTCTCTCAGTAACTTCGCTCGTAACCTAGCTGTGTAGGTAGTGTGGAAAATCCTACTACCTGGGGGAGTCTTACCCTAGGACCTCCCTGTCAGAGGGACTGCAGTGTCCTCAAATGATGCCCTGAAATACCTCTTCCGGTAGTAGTTTTTAACCTCGCTTCATGTACTTATCACAAAGTTAACGTTCTTCCGAGTAATAAAAACTACTACTTATGGATGGCCATTCCCAGAAAGTGAAGAAATGTACAGTTTAATTCATCCTTTCGAAGTACAAAGCCTGTCGAACGACAATAATCTAAAACAAAATCTCTTTTTCCGCCTCATTGAAAGTGGAAGTTCGCAACCCTTGAGAACTCCTCTGCCGCCCAGAGGCAATGATGTGGCAGTACACGTTGAAAAAGCTGTATACCTGTACACTGCATTGTATTTGATAATATTCGTATTGTTAATTATCTTTGTACTCATGTAACCAAGTTAAGTAACTTTAGTTACGTTTTACATAAAATATCACGGGACCTCACTGAGATACATTAACTACAATCTGCGACAAATTAAAAACTATTCTTCCAAGACATCCTACATTTGCTCCATCAATGTTATACGATTTAATAATTTGTTCTATATTATTTTGTTAAGCATTACAGCTCATATTGTATTTTTACGTAAAACAGTTGACCTTAAACAATTTTCTGTCTTTAAAATAAAAGACCAAATACAGATTGACAAAGTGAAGAGTTATTTGCTCCAACTTAGAAACTGGTTTCGTGTGTTTTCACTTTGCCAGTTGTTTTGAAGCAACTGGGAAATGTTTTCTAAAATTATTTAGAATTGAAAGAGAAGAACATTTTGGACGTAACTTTATCGTATAATTGTTGTACGTCATAATATTGATGCTCAAACGAATGAATAAATAACAAGAGATGACAAATCAGAAAGAAAGAATTTGAAAGTATTACTCTCAAAATAAAAAGGAAATTAAACGTATTATGCAGTGTTTTACTCTGCCGTCTTCTTGAGGTGTGATTCCATTTTTTTGAACTCGCCCAGAAAAGTTAAAAGTCACCCCATTGGGTGAGATCAAACACTCCTTGTACAGATAGCGCCACAAAATCATCAACCACGTTCCATATTCGTCCACAGAATCCGTGGTCTAAGCCAAAATTAACATTGTTCTGTCCGTGGTACATTCTGGCACTAGGGACCTTCAAACCTGACAAAAATAAAATATTTTTTGGGCGTGCCAGTGTGAAACTTTGTGTACCTATTGTAAAAATTACAAAGATGCAAAAGAACTTAATCTGTCATTGGTCCTCAGCCACATTACGAGTCTGCTGGGGGGGTAGATAGTCAAAATATAATATTGATGTCAAACAGGGCAGACCAACGGAAAATTGAAGTTCGTTAATAAAGTTAATAACGAGCCACTTCCACGAAGGTCGGCGCTGCTCAGTCCACGACGTGGAATTCAGAGGAGCGTGGCCATTTGGAGGCGAAACACCCTGAAAAACTAAGCATCTTGTGTTCTATTTCCTGTGTTCTTCAAGTACATTAAGACCTACAAATTTAACACTCCCTACATTTTCCGACCGTTCTCCAGTTGAACATTTTTACGTCAAACTCTTGTTTTATGTCGAACAAATGTTAAAGACACTTAATACGAGTATTTGTTCGGTATATTCCACTATTGGGACAAAATTATATGAATCTTGACATTTACAATGAACTAACCAAAAAGCATGAATTTCACCTCATTTACTGATCAACCAAATAAGCTTTTCCAATGAATCAACGTGAATTAATGCTGAAATTTTGAAAATAAATTATAGCCAGGTGTCACTCAGGTCAGTCCGCCCCCAATAGTAACACCTCTGTCGGATCAGCATAACGCAGGGTTACAGTCCACATACCCTACAAGTCGCGTTTACTACTCGGACCCCATTCATCCATTTTGGATAATGTAAACATTAACTGGTTCATTTGTGAATTGGCCAGATGTGGATATTGCAACAGTAACACTCACTCACGCTTTTAGCTTTTAAATTATGCTCTTTTTGTAATTCGTTGCATTGTTAAAAAAGAAACAGTACAATTTTCGTAATATTAAAAAGTCAATTAAATTTATAAAGTTTATTTTCTCTGGGGAAGGAGGAGAGGGTGCCCAATTGTAGATACCGAAAATCCAGGATCCGGGTCTTCCAGCTAATAATGCTATGTAACTGTTTACATTTCATTTTTTATTACTCAATCATAAGGTCAATGAATGTAACGAAGTAATGAACCTTGCTTTTAATTATAGCTACTTCTGAAAATCGATTGTCACGAAGTGCAAATACCCTATCCATCCCTTACCAGCCAGGGACCTTCTGTTATTCAGACTTGCTGTACAGATTGAGCAATGGAATAAAACATTGCAACAAGGAGAAGAAATGACACCTGTTATCAGCTAACAATTTTCCTTCGTGACAATTTTAATGTACAACAGCTTCTCATTATAATCCTCTACACACCTTCCTTCCCTCCTTCTTTCTCCATTTTGTATGTGTGTGTGTGTGTGTGTGGGGAGTCTTCTGGCGCGCTGAAATATCTTGTACCTTTCTAATAAATTAGAATTACTTTTCTGACAGCAATGAAATGAAGCGCTGAAGACTAACTAGATAAGCCACGCCAATCATCTGCAACTCCCACCGCCATTGATTTTTTTCAGAGTTGCTTACGTTTTTCCTGCCCCCGAGACCTTCATATACTTTAAACCATGCCCTTCATATTTATGAGTAGCAAAAAACTTTTTTATTACTCATTCCCCTTAACAGAAGCCTTAATACTCTCTAAATCCCCATCAATAAACAAATCAGCACAGATCAAGGTTTTACAGGATGAGGTGACGTTCATATCTAAACAAATACGCGTGATTATGCAACTACCTTGTCTTCTACCAAGAAGTGCTTTCCGATCAAGCTATTCAATAACATGGATTCCTATTTTCATTCAAAGAACACAAAGATGTATTATCGATCGAAATCGTTAAACAACTGCTAGGCATACAGTACGTTAACACGCTTCTTTCAAAATCCATATGCTATCCATAAATCACTACGTACAATCTCCGGCTGCCACTCGCATTTTGCGGAGGGCTGGTTCGGCCTTAGTACGGAAACGGATTCACCACACCAGAACGGAACTAGCACACACGGAACGCACATTATACCTTCTGCATCTGCGTCTCGTCTACATACTTAAAGGTGAAGACTGGAACACTCTGGATAACGTGTCCTCAAAACGCGCTGCTAAGCGACAGAAGAAGACCAAGACCAGGCAATCTAGAAAATTCGATAGTTTGGCCTCAAAACAACGACCGAAACAACGCATCGGTACCTTGCCGAAGGCCATTGTCAACTTGAGCGAGGAATCTCTAGATAACGCCACAGAGTCTGCCCTTGCCAAAGGCCTCAATTTTGCGGCTGCACCCAAGGAAATTCCCACTGCGGATATCGTGGCGGGCATAGAAAGTGCGTTTGTGGGAATACCGGAAGAACAAGCTGAGGACATCGGAAGAAACACCGCCAGGATAGTCAAACACTCACGGGCCCCTAGCCACAACTTAGCTAAGGGGGAGCGTTTGGCCCTGAGGACATCGCGAGCGAGACGTGATTTGGTCATTTTACCCGCTGACAAAGGCAATGCCACGGTTATCTTGAAAGCCGCAGATTACCACGACAAGGTGGCTTGTATGCTTGCTGATGACTACGTACACGTTACTGGAACACAACCCGGTGAACAAGGTGAAAAATGAGACCGCCTCTCGGATCCGTAACTCACAATGCAAAGTGGCTACAAAAAAAAGGTGGCGTTGTGTCGTAACAACTCGTCGACGCCCAGATTTTACGGCCTACCGAAAGTGCACAATACCGACGTGCCCCTACGCCCCATCGTCAGCGCCATCAATTCTCCGACCCACTCTCTGGCGAAGCTCGTGGCCGACCACCTCGCACCACTGGTTAAAGACATGCGATCCGCTGTGAGGAACTCTTCACACTTCGTAGACATTCAACAACAAAGGCTCAACAGTGGTGACCTGTTAGTCAGCTTCGACGTGACTTCTCTGTTCACCAAAGTTCCAGTGAACGAGGCCGTGGAAGTGATTCGACAAAAACTGCAGGAACGGAGCCAGCCGATGGGCGGATATCGCGGCTTTCTGCCTAAACACCACTTTCTTTCAATACCAAGACCGGTTCTACGCACAAGTGGAGAGAGCGGCGATGGGGTCGCCCCTATCACCCATCGCTGCCATTTTTTTTCATGGAAGCATTCGAGACTTAAGCTCTACGGAACGCCCAATACAAACCGTCCCTCTTTCTTCGGTAAATGGACGACACATTTGTAATCTGGCCACACGGACCGCAACTACTTGAATTCCTACTGTACCTGAACAGCATCCACCACAAACTCAAGTTCACAATGGAGGCAAATGAACAACTGCCTACCTTTCTTGGACGTCCTCGTCAGCAAACGCGAAGATGGTACCTTGGGACACTGTCTACCGTAAACCAACCCACACGGACAGATACCTCCACGCGGATTCGCATGACCATCCGGCTACAAAAATAGGTGTGTTGAAGACACTGTTCACAAGAGCTCTGAAGGTATGCGACGAGCGCTCTCTTCCCGAGGAACTCGAGAAGCTTGAACACACTTTTAGAGCTAACGGCTACTCCCGATCTGTTATCAAACGAGCGCTCGCCTGTGTCACGGGCCACTCTAAAGGGCGCGGGGTTTCCGAAGTTCGCAACAACGACGAAGGCCTCCATTCTAATCGGGAGACAGAGGAGACGACCAGTACTCGAGTAGCCGTGCTTCCGTACGTCCGCAGCGTCACAGATCGCGTGGGAAAACTACTACGGAAGAACAACATCCGAACAGTTTTCACGGCTCCCGACAAACTGCACAAGACCCTGGTATGCATTAAAGACGCTTTACCACCTCTCCAGTCGGCAGGCGTATACGAAGTTCCCTGCAGCTGTGGCAGAACGTATGTCTGTGTGGACTTTTCATCAAATGATTATCTTCTATCGTTCCCACCAAGGCCCTAGTCCCTCGTGACCTTTGTTTCATTGCAGGTTTTCGCTTAATATTCACACGGCTTCTATTTCATTTCCAAACTTAAATATTAATTGCGAACATAAGTATTAAAGTAATATTTTGCATACATCAAACTTCTGTCGTGGACTTATAATAGTGTCCGTAACAACTTAACCCTCAGATATTAATTCACGCCCAAGAAAAATGCACGTGTGTGTAATCTTTGTGTTTCTCCATCTCAAAATAAAATTAAATGCCGAACGAGTGATTTAACAGAGCCAATGATAATGGCGATGTTGAAGTACTCTTTCCATTTTAATAACTGTAATAAGCGTAGATAAGACTTCATGAAAAACTTCAATAAAGCGGTTCAACATATTTTCGATCCAAGGGAAATGCTAAACCCAAAGAAACCTCTACAAAATAAATACTTCCATGAAGTTAATTACATCTTCATTTCAACAAAATAAAACCTACTACCTACATTAAACTAGGATCAAGTTGCACTGAAAACTATCAATTCAATAAGAAAACTTACAATCAAATCAGCAGTTTCAGCAAATATCCAAACTTGCGTAAGCCACGACCCTCTTGCGTTGTCGTATCTTAGGCCATTTGCATCGCATTCAGAATCCCAGCTTTTACAAAACAGCCATGATCTACAAATCGTGAAACAATTTTTCATTCGATAATTCATAATGTGCTATAAACTATTCAACTGCCCCAAATATTGTAACATGAACTGCACGTGCCCACGTGCCACGAATTCATGAGTCCGTGCATTTTCGAGAAAACTTTAGTGCTTTTGACATTACTACATTTCATTCAAATCATTTTAGTGGACAATAAATATTTCACAATGTTTACTTGACATAAAGAAAATATTATTTTCAAAGTATAGAATTGTCTAACAAACGTAACTAATAACTATAAAATGTAAAGTGTAATATAAATATCTAATATCCATATAAAATGTAACTTGCACAAACATTCAAAATATTCTTGAAAATAACTTAAAATTGCTTACCTAAACAGCCGCAACAAGATTATACAACTGCATCGCTCCATATGACATAACCACAAGGAACCCAACGGTCTTGCTTCTCAACTGCAAATGAACAGACCCGCAGTGTAACATATCCTGAATACTTGCCTCAAACCGTCACATTCATTTCATTCGCGTTTGAATCATCACGTGACCCCAAATCGTCACGGATACGTCACACTCTCAGACGTTGCAAGCGCACATTTCTAGAAAGTTCTGGGAGAAAGATTTGTGGCTCGCTCGGAAACCGCCACTGTCACAGCTCGCTCGGAAACCGCGTGTACTTTTGATAAATATTTTGAAAGAAAATTTCAAAATTTTCAATGAGAACAAGACTACCTTTCTCGATGTTTTTTAAAAATTGATTTGAAAGTCCTTTCATTTTTTAGGCAGACATTAATGCACCTAATAAATGTTTATTAAATTCATAAAATTTTCAAACCTACGTTTCGAAATGTCATTGGCCTTCATCTTCAGGGTCTCATAAATATAAGTGAATTAATGAAACAAATCTACAAGCTATAAATGGAAAATTGTTTAAATTAATCTATGACATATCTTTTTTTAAATTTGTTTTTTATTTATGACAATTATTTCATGGAATATTTTTAATTTTAACGTTGCAACTAAAAACGAGATAAAAATAATTAAAATTACTTTACAAAATTATAATTTCATTAAATACGAAATTTGACAGAATTTGCATCAAATAATAATTGAAATTCATAATTCACCTGAATAAAATATATGAAATGTTTCATGTAAGTCTAATATCTCAACTCATGTTTTTATATAATATTTCACTTTCATTTGTCATTCATATAAGAATATTTCATAAATAATAGTACGTTGTGAACATACTTTTGAGTGATATTGTTACTTTTAACACCAATTTTGATGTTCAAGAACAAAACTGTGAATTAACAATTTAAAGAGCACTTACGATGAATCATAACTTTCTAAATAAATAAATAAAGACTAGCTTTTTTATTCAGATTCCATATTTCATTTTTATTGTAACGTTGCTGCGATTACCATTAGCGAATGTGATTCTAGAAAATAAAATAATAAGCATGTATTATAGTAATTAACAAAACAAATCGATAAAGAGGGGTATAGTTGCATGAGTGATATGTTCGAGAAAACAAGCGACGATAGAAGCAAGGTTTCTTATTTACGAGTGAAATTATACGTTTTTATACACGTGTTACGTTCAGTACTTTTTCGCTTCCATTTAAGAATAATTTAAATTTCGAGAAACTCAAGCACATCTTCAACATTCGAGGCATACACTTGATGACGTATTGATTCTAAAACGCCTATTTTAGTGGGCAATGATGTACGTATGATCACTATTGTGACTTACAGGATAAAGAAATATATCAAATGGAAGGCAAATGAACGTATTTCAGATGAAATATTAGAAGGTGAAAAAGCCATTAAAACATTTCTTCCCAGGAAAAGTTAAAAGAGGCATGAGAGAGAATACAACGTGTATTAACATTGGAAACTCACTTCTGTCACAGTTTTGCTGACGTACTTTTTAGAACGGATACTTTATACAACTAACGTTTACATTTTTTACATTTGTAATGCAAAGACCAAATGTTTTTCATGTAAATCATTTAATTTATTCATAGTAAATGTCTCATGTTGTTCCATTATATAGCCAGCTTAATGTATATTTACCCATTTAGTCATAGTCATTCACTGTTTATATGTGCTTGATGTACGATCTGTGATTTACATTTTGGTTCATTTTTCTTGGCCGGCTGATAATATCTTGGCCACGTCTGTTTTTATTAATTAACAGTCTTAATTAAACGATTTTCATTTTTTCTGAATTATGATTGGTAGTTATGGAGTTTAATTGCACGCATGCTATTAATATAGAGATTATCAACGATTTTTCATGAAATTAATGATTATATTGAGTTAACTAAACGAAAAACGAGGTAAATGGCGAGGAGACGAAAAGAGCTTCGGATTCTCATTTGCACTATGTATTAAATATATTTACTTTCCATAACCACATTTTTAAAAGATTAAATTCAAGACATTTTATTTTCTTCTTTCTGAATTTATACATTTTATTTTAGGTTTCTTAATTTTTGGTAATTCCATAAAACATTCCTTTATTATCACACTTTGCATTGCCGGAAACCAACGTTCAATCATTATATTCACCATAAATTATGTAAATATATGTATATTTATTTGATCACATTTCGTTGAGTGTAATTGACACACGAATCGGTGTTATACAAAAAACACTTTTTTTGAAGGAAAAAATCATTGATTGTTAAAAAGGAAAGGATATTTGTGTTTAATTAATTTATTAGAAAACATTTCATAAACACACTTCACAATACAGTCACTATGTAGTGTAGAACACTATAAAATCGGCTCCACTCAACATCAACCATTCACCTGCAAATGATATTTTTGAGATGTCATTTTTCTTATTTCATAAAAGTCTTCTTGGGTGATTTCTATATCCCTTGGAAACTTCACGAACTCACTATGCTTGAAGCAGTATATTGCTCACTTCAATCAAGTCTCTAATTACGACAAAAAAAATTGAGAAGTCGGTTCATTGGTGATACCTCAGAATTGCTAACAAAACACAAAGTACATATTTTATTATTTTGACATAAAATTAATGTAACAGGACCATTACTTTACCAGGTCATTACAGAAGTAGAAGGCGGTATTCACAAATCATTTGTTTTTATTTTCTGTTCTATCAAAGACATAACTTTGTTAACTGTAGGCTTCCTTAACCTCAAACGGGATTTGCAATCTTGTTCGTCAAGGATCTCAAAATATTCTGGCCGACACGCTGCCTGGTCAGACACTCTAAACCATCGAATAATTCGTCGTCTATCATCTCTTTTACGTCGTCCATCATGGAAATACCACAGATATTCCTTGAAAATCACAGCAAATTATCACACAAATTCTGTTATTTTGGCGTTATCTACCAGATAAATATTTAACAGTCACTCCAACCTCCACATTATTTACCGAATACTTTAACAACAGGATAGACTTATCAGGCACTCGTAAAACACAAATTTTCAACATATCAGTAAGATAACTTCTGGATAGACTATCAGGCACCGGTGAAACAGGCGCTTAGGCTTTCCTCTTCTTCCCGCGACCTTCTCCATACTGCGAACTGAGTAAGATTTTGGATTAGAGAAAGAAGTTTAGTAATACACAGGCTTCCGAAATGAGATTTCTAAGAGGAGCAAAAGGCTGTAGCTTCAAAAGTGGCTTACCAATACCTAGCTACTGGACTTACCTAGGCAACCAAGGAGTAGTCTAGTCGCTAGTTCTACAGAGGTTAAGAATGAAGTACAGGGAGGTAGGGGATTTTCCACTAAATAAACATACCCCCCGTTTTTTTTTTAAATTTCAAAACTGTTTTAAACACTCATTAATGTAATTTTTATTCACAACAATTACATTAGTAAAATAATACCTCGAATACAGTATGTATTTACCACAAATCGTGGTGAATATCTTTAGAATTTATTATTTTTTAAATGAAAGGGTACGTACGGCAGTTGGATCGACCACAAGCTGCGATGCCACGTCCTTGGGTTGTCATATCACACTGTGCTAAAAAAGTTCGCGTTCAGATTGTTAACACGTGTTACATCAGGAATTGCAAATGGCATATGAATATGATATGTATCATTTTCCAATCAAGACAAGAGTCTTAACACACAATACAATATTTGGGACCCTGCTCTTTTCAAAATCACTAACTTGACAGCCAAAGCAATGTTGATAATTTTTTTTCCGCAAGTGGCGATAAATTTCGTCTCTTGAGTCTTTCAAGTCAGCTCACCACAAATACAGGAGTCATTTTTTGCATTATTTACACACGTTATTGGCATGATCAAAATACAAAACACTGAAACATAGCTTACACAGGACTGTGATGTGTCACTCGGGCCACGCTTGTCCAGACCGCAAAACTACCATCAGGTGGGTTCGTTCCCCTTTTATTAACATTAAAAAAAAAAAAAAAAAAACATGGCTTGTCAATTATGATGTCATGCCAGGCCGCTCTACTTGACTCGTGCACGCACACACTCTTATTAACATTTACTCCTTTTATTTTTTAAATAACTACACACATGCTGGGAAATGAAAATTTGTAGGAAGTTATTTGTTTTAAATGACAGTCGTTATTGATTGTAACTTGGGTCATTTACTGCGTTAATCAGAAATTTGGATACATTAATTGGGCCGGAATTGTCTTAATCACTAATTATTATTTTTACTAACTACATGACAGTACTAACTACTCTTTCTTCTTACTTGAATCAGGTTAATGGTACGAAAGTCTTTGTTTTCGTTGCATCCGTGAAGTCTTACTTTTGGCCAGCTATGGACTCGAGCTTTGACCTGTATTCACAGCTTGGAGAGGACAGCCCTGCCTACCGTTGCCTGATGGCGCCACCGCGCTGACCAGTTGTCAAGTTGCGCAGGCCCCAAACCGTAGCTGGTATTCGGTCTGCCACCCGCACATCAGTTTTGGTATTATCCGCTCTCACCGTGGTGCGAGGTTTGTCTACTCCGCGAACTATTCACCTCGACTTGAGGCCGAATCATTAATGGTACGAAATGAATCGTTTTTCGTGGTAACACACCGGTATTTCTCACTCGTAATTGCTTTAAATACCAGCTACTCCCTCGCACATCAGCGGCGGAGAAAGTTCATCGAATTCTCACGCGTTCGGTCTTCGCGAAATTTTTCAAGTCTCTCTAACCTCCGCTCTCCGCGAAGCCTAGTAAGTCTATCAATCGTCTATCATTCGTCTCCTCGTAACGCGATCACTCCTCACGTGCTCAGCTGCAAAATCCCCATCAATCTACGAAAATTTCCCTCTCTCGTTCCCATCCAATAGTGATCGCTGTTTCTTTTTGTAATTCTAACGTGATTTCGCGTTGAACCGCTGAAATTTTGGTTCTTAGCTTCGCCCTCTCCGCACTTCGCCCTCTCTTGCCCTGGGAGAACACTTGTGCGTGTCTAATTTCTATTGTTGTGCGCTAAGACGTATTTATTGATATCTATACGGGCCGCTGGCCTCGTTCCCGATGATAGCTGATTTCCACCAGTGGCAATTATTTTGAACCGACTGTCTCTATTCAGAGTGCTAATGGGCCGCTGCTGTGGAAAGGGCTTCTTTCGTAAGTAGGACAGGTCGGGGGGTCCTCGAGTCCGCTGGCCGCTCGTGTAATAAATATCCTACAGTTGACTCATTAGGGTCTACCCTGCGCAGCTCCCTCCACCGCCCTCTCGCGACCTACATTCCCTCTCTTTGTATCGGATTTGATTTTCACACATATCTGTTTTATAATTAATATGTCACAGTACACTTCTAAACATAAAGGAACGAAATATTTTCAACATGATATTACATATAATTTCCTTACATACAGATTGAATAAACTAGCTATATGTAAGGTAAAGATTCATATGATACGTGAAAAAGGAATGTTAAAATCAGGTTTAAAAAAATAGCCGTCACAAAAAAACTGCCTGATGGAAAAGTTCTGAGTACTTATGTGAATTCAGTTCAAAAAACGCACTAGATTTCTTGTGAAGAAAACCTTGTCGACCAGAATTATTACCGGAGTAACATTTTCCTTGCCTACTGCATTACGATCAGTTTTGCTTTCGAGGAGGAGCTTCGTAATCTGATGATTACCATTAATTGTAGCTTAGTAGATTGCTGTTCGGTTGCACTCCATTCAGATGTCGGGGCCATATTCAAAAAGCAAACGACGTCGATTGCGCATGTCCCGTCATTGCTGCCATCATTAGCGGAGGGACACTGTCTACTGCATTCGGATCAGTTTTGCTTTTGAGGGGGAAATTCGCAACTTCTGCATGACCACTCTCTATAGTCCAATTGAGCGCTGTGCAATTGTTTTTGTCCCTCTGCTTGACGTCGGCGCCATGTTCTAAGAGAAGTTCCGGATTAGCCGTCTGTGCTGACGTCATTAGCGAAGTAACGCCCTCTTTGTCTATCGCATTTGGATCAGCATTCCTCTCGAGAAGGAGCTTCGAAATCTCGTAATGAATATTCAGTATCGTGTAGAAGAAATCTGTTCGGTTGCCCTTTGTCCTTTCGGTTGCCATTTTTGCCATCATTAGCGGAGTGACGCCCTGCCTGTCTGCTGAATTAGGATCAGCTTTGCTTTCGAGAAGGAGCTTCATAATCTCGTGATGACCTTTAGCTACGGCGTAGTGAAGCGCAGTTCGGTTGACCTTTGTCTTTTGAGTGACGTCAGCTCCATGTTCTAAGAGAAGCTGCGTGGATTGCACATCACCTGCTGCTGCTGCCATCATTAGCGGAGTAATGTAATTTTCGTCTCTTGCATTAGGATCAGCTCTCCTTTCGAGAAGGAGCTTCATAATCTCGTGATGACCTTTAGCTACGGCGTAGTGAAGCGCAGTTCGGTGGACCTTTGTCTTTTGAGTGACGTCAGCTCCATGTTCTAAGAGAAGCTGCATGGATTGCACATCACCTGCTGCTGCTGCCATCATTAGCGGAGTAATGTAATTTTCGTCTCTTGCATGAGGATCAGCTTTCTTTTCGAGAAGGAGCTTCGTAATCTCGTGATGACCATTCTCTGTAGCGTAGTGAAGCGCCGTCCAGTTGTCCTTCGTCCTTTGACTGACGTCTGCTCCGTGTTCTAAGAGGAGCTTTGCGGTTTGCGCATCACCTGACGCTGCTGCCAACATTAGCGGAGTAATGCACTCTTCATCTACTTCATTAGGATCAGCTTTGTTTTCAAGGAGCAGCTTCGTAATCTCATGGTGACCATTCATTGTAGCGAAATAGAGCGCCGACATATTGCTGCTATTTATTTTATTAACGTCGACTCCACATTTTAGGAGTAGCCTCGCGGTTTGCACATCACCTTTCTCTGCTGCCATCATTAGCGGAGTGGAGCCGTCTCTGGCTCCTGCGTTACCATCAGCTTTGCATTCGATTAGCAGCTTCGTAATCTGGTAATGACCATTCATTGTAGCCAAATAGAGCGCCGTCAAGGTTCTAATATTTCTTTTATTGAAGTCGGCTCCGTGTTCTAAGAGGAGCTTGGCGGTTTGCACATCACCTGACGCTGCTGCCAACATTAGCGGAGTAACACACTCTTTGCCTACTGCATTAGGATCAGCGTTGCTTTTAAGGAGGAGCTTCGCAATTTTGTTATGGCGATACTTTGTAGCGTAATAAAGCGCTGTACGTTGGTCTTTGTTCCTTTTATTGACGTCGACTCCATGTTTTAGGAGTAGACCTGTCAATCGCCTATCACCCACCAATACTGCTATCATTAGCGGAGCGTCGCTATCCTCGTCTACCGCGTTTGGATCAGCTTTGCTTTCGAGGAGGAGCTTCGCAATCTGGTGATGACACCTCATAGTAGCGTAATGGAGCGCTGTCCACTGGCCGCTGTCACATTGATTGACGTTCGCTCCGTGTTTTAAGAGCAGCGCCGTGGATTTCGCATCGCCAGCCTGTGCTGTCGTCATTAGCGGAGTGAAGCCTTCTTTGCCCACCGCGTTGGGATCAGCTTTGCCTTCCAGGAGGAGCTTCGTGATCTGGCGATGACGCCTGCAGGTGGAGTAATGGAGAGCGGTCCAGCAGCTCTTGTTCTTTTGATTGACGTCGGCTCCCTGTTGTAATAGGAGCTCCGTGCATTTTGCGTGATCAAACTTTGCTGCCATCATTAGCGGAGTTTTGCCCTTTTTGTCTACAGCGTTGTAATCTGTCTTGCTTTCGAGGAGCAGCTTTGTAATCCGGTCATGACTTTTCTTTGTAGCGTAATGGAGCGCTGTCCTGTGGCGCTTATTCCTTTTACTGACGTCGGCTCCGTAAACTAAGAGAAGGTCCGTGGATTCTACGTCACCACACTTCGCAGCACACATTAACGGAGTAACGCCCACCATGTCTTCTGCATTAGGATCAGCTTTACTTTCGAGGAGCAGCTTTGTTATCTCGGATTTTCCACCGCTTGCTGCGTAGTGAATGGGTTGTCTGTTACAGTTGTCTTTTTCCATCACATTTGCACCGTTCTTCAATAAAATCTGTACAGTTTTCATGTGTCCACATTTTGCTGCTATTATTACTGGCGTTCCTTTCCATTGAAATTGGATGCCGGTATATGTTCCGCATACTTTCTTTAAGATAATATCCAATATCTGAAAAAAAAGATAATTTGTATATTTCATAAATGCTACATTTATTTGATATTTTATTATGAATTTAAAAAGTGTTGAATTTATCTCCTTTGTGAAAAGCATAAATACTTTCTATTTAGAATGCGTGATCTATAAAGACGCTCGTAATTAGTTTTCCAACTATTAATAAGATTTTAAGGAAAAGTAGCTAAATTTATTTGCTACCAAATTAGCAGTGTATTTCTACAAAGTAAAACACTTAGAAAAGTAGAATAAAAAATTTATTTCGGAGGGCAATTAATGTAAATTTTGTATAAGTTAAAGTGGAAGTGATATGAAAGAAGTATTAGCAAAGTTTAATTTTAGGGTCGTTTATTGAATACAGAGTGAGCGAATCTTACGATATTGCTTGTAATTTCCATTTATAATCCCATTTATTAGGAGAAGTAACAAAATAATTAATTATCAAACGATAGGGGAATGGTTTTCTTGTTTGAAATGTGATTTGACTCATAAATAACCGATTGTATATTATACTTTTGTTTTGTTTGACGTTTTGAAAAACCCCAATTAATTGAAAAAGGTGTAGCGTTTTCTTCACATGTAGTCTCCATCACTGACTTCTCCTTACCAAGAGGAACCCAAACAATACATAACTATACTTTATGCGGCGAAGTACCGTCACAATACGTATTATAGACAAAGTTATGGAATGCGTAAAATTGATTTCGAGATTTCAATAGAAATACACTTTTTGTGGTCCCCTGATACCGAAAAAAATATTGTATTTTTTTCTTTCAAAGCGTTCGCCTGTCTGTCTGTATCAACACGATCGGCAACATTGAAAAAAATTCAAATACTTTGACGATTTTTTGGGTTATTTACCTAAGGCCTCAATAATTTAATCATTTGTCAAGAATGATTGAAAACATTTTCTTTAAATGTTTTCCTGGCATGTATCATGGAACAGTGAAGGACAGTGCTCTGATTCCATTTTCAGCATACTTTTTTCGAAAAGTGCAAAGAACAACAACAAACTAGTGGTGTCTCATCCTTTTGCAAGCTGCCATCTATCGCCGCACAAAGTACTTTTTTTGACATTTTCTCAATTTTTCGGTTTGCGAACAGAGGAACTAAAATATTACTTTAAGAATATTAAAGAAAAGTAAAACCCCGCTCTAAGTATTCATTGAAAAAATTGGAGACGTGTTTAAGAAAATGGCATTTAATCGTTACTGTAAATGCGATTTTTTTCACTCCAGATTTTTTTTCTGTTTTCGAAAACCTTTATTTGAAGTAATTTTAAGACACAAACTCACAAATGCAATAGTGTTTACCAATCGCTGGAAATGTGCATATTAACGGCCTGAGAGATATTAAAAAAACCCATTTGTGTAATTGTTTTAAAACAAAACAATACCCCAATATGGACTTTATGTCATTTTAAACAGTTCAATATGCATTACCCGTTGGAAAGCTTTAAAGAAAAACAGTTGAAGCCACTTTTGAGAAAATTGCGTTTGAGTGTTTCTGAAAATGCGGAATTTTCTGCTCATTTTTCCAGGCAACTGTTCAGTTTTCAAGAAATATTATTTGAAGTTATTTAAAAGACATGTACTCATAAATGTAATAATGTGAACAAATCACTGCTAATGTATAATATATTAGCGTTTGTAGATTCCTCGAAGAAATGTGACTTTTACTTACTTCTGAGTAATCTAGCTCTGCCGCTTCGAGCACAGTGTCAGGGATATTCATGTTGTAAGAGACAAAGTGGTCGGGGTCAGCGCCTCCTCGCAGCAGTCGCTCCGCCGCCTCGAGGTGGCCGCAGGCACTGGCGTAGCGCAGCGCCGTCCAGCCCAGCAGCGCGTCCCTGCGCCCGGGGTCGCAGCCCTTGGCGAGCAGCGCGCCCACGGCGTCGGCGCGGCCCAGCGACGCCGCCTGCACCAGCGCCGTGCGCCCGAAGCGGTCGCTCTCGTCGGGGTCGCCTCCAGCCTGCAGCGCCGCCTCCAGCGCGCCCTGGCTGCCCTCCAGCGCGGCCCGGTGCACCGGAAGGCCGTCCGCCAGCATGTGCTCCAGGATGTGGCTCACTCCCACGCCCACATCGCAGTTCAGGAGGCGAAGCCACACCTCCTTTGCAACCTCGGACCCTTTCTCTTGGTTTTCCAACAGCCAGCTCGCTGCAAAGTACTCGATGAAGGTGTAATGCAGGAAATGCGGCATTTCATCTTCATCTCCCAACCATAAGATTCCTGTTTTTTTCCTTGATCAGAATATGTCTGTTTTTGTCAAGGTAGTCTCTGAATGGTGAGGAGTCAACAGTGCTGAATGTACCATCGGAGACCTGCAAAGAACGTCCGTGTTTACGGTCAAACGTGTAACGTGTACGTGTAACGGAAAAACGTCCGTGTTTAGTGGTCTTTATGCACTCATGCAGTACATTCGGCAAAACATACAGACAATAATTTGTCTAAACATAATATTCATTGAAGTTTTTACAAATTCTATTAAATTACTCAATTTCAAAACTCAAAATTCGTCGTTTTGAAAACTGATAATAACGCGGTCTTCTCTTATTCTTAAACAACTTTTCATTTATACAAATCATCCTTTTTTAGCAATATCTGAACGAAATGTGATTGTGTCTTGACTAATTTTGGAGTAAAGTATTTTTTTCCAAAATATATTCTAATGAATATTACATCATCTGCCGGGATTCGCTGCGCAGATTGCGTCACCCGCCGGCGCCCCCCGTACTGGACACTTCCTGGTTAGTCGCGAGTCGCGTAGACGTGTGACGCAAGTTCCAGATGGCTCGAGGCGGGCACCAGCCAGGTATAAATTCGCCACTGGTATAAATTCGCTGGCAGTGAGCAGCCGCGAGCCTGTCAGTGTATGTAACAGTGAGTAAGCAGTCACTCCATCCGTCAGTGTGAATATGCAGTCTAAGTCAGTCTGAAGTGGAAGCTGAGCTGTTAAGTGTGCATTGCGGTGAACAATGGTACAGTAGGTGAACAGTAACCTGAAGTCGGCAGCTGAGCTGTAGAGTGTGCATCGCGGTGAACAGCAGTGCAGTGGACCCTGATCAGCGATGGTCTGCGCAGTGAATTGTAGTCAGCGCAGTGGACCGTGGATAGTGCATCGGACTGTGCGATTGTGTAGAAGAAGTAACCGGTGTAAATAAATAACCATGTGAGTCGTGTGTAAAGAAATAACCAAGTGAAGAACACAAGGACAGTGAAGTGCAACCTATCTTTAAATAAATCAAGTATTTTAGTGTATCATTCAGAAACAAAATAAACGTGTTTGTTAAAATATTATCTTACCGTTCGCAATAATCCTACCGTGTGTTAAAATCCACCACTAAGAAACGTTACAATATTATAGTATTTTTTAATCAAATATATCACATTATAAAGTTTTTTTAGTAACTCACTAGAACGAGCAAAGCGCAGTTTTGGTGAACTTCTTCAAAGTTGTCTCCATAAGGTAGAATTGTAAAATTTGCATCCTTCAGTCCAAAGCGTCTCTCAAACAAGTCCCTCTTCCTCTCCACGAAGCGACGGTAGAGCTGGTAGACACTGATGGCGGTCTGCGGAAGCAGGCTGACCCCTGTGCCCAGGGCCCGTGCCGCCTGCGTTGCATACGCCTCCGCCGCCATCTGCGCGTGCAGCGGGACGTCCAGCAGGCTGCGTTGGCCGCGCCCCGCTGCGCCGTGCAGGGCTGCCACCATCTCGGCGGCGAGGCTCTCGAACGCCGCAGGGGGGCGGTCGCGTGGGTCGACAGACGACCAGTGTCCACAGAGGTGGTTCTTCTGCTCCTCTTCGGAGAACGGGCGAAGGGTAGATGTCGCGCAACGTAACGCCTTAGTGAGAGCAGACGCAGCCTGAAGTGAAAATGACGAATTATGAATAGGAGTTTGAAAGACTTAAGACAAAGAAACACATTTAGATTGTTCATACGTTAACAAATAGTGCTAAATCTCATTGAGATAAAGAGATTCTTTACATCAAACTATATCATTACTCATGTATGCAGCAAAAATATCCATTCCACAAAATATTTTTATTAATTTCATCTCATTCGATATATGAAGACCATTACAATAGTACGGCAAAAACATCACTTTCAGGAGGAACCCCAAGTAACCATATGTCGAGCATAAGCACATTATTGGCCTCGGCTCGCACTAGGGCTGTGAATGAACGTCAGAAGTCCGAGCACTTTACGTGGAAAAACATAAAAATATAATTCCTCGTTATAAGTTTTACTAGTTGTGCTCTGACCATATGAAGACTCACAAATACCCCGAATTAAGCCTTTTCCACATTTGTGATTTTTCATTAACCCACTAATCAAGTCTCGAGATATTATGCTATATTTCATATTGATGTAAATACTTTGCGGGAAAGAATAAAATTAATGAAGAGAGGAAAATCACGAGGTCCTGATGGTATTTCCACGGACATCATTAAATTAGGCGGAGAGGCAATTCTACCTTATTTAATTAGGTTATTTAATGTATCAATAAACAACGCTTGCGATCCGAAAGATCGGAAGCTGGCTCTCGTAGTACCTATTTTTAAAAGTGGCGACAAGACAATAATTAGTAACTATAGGCCGGTAAGCCTTACATCAGTCGTATGCAAACTTATGGAACATCTAATTTCAAGCTATATCAGGAAAGAATGGGAGGGCTGGGAGTGGCTTTATCAGGGTCAGCACGGTTTCAGAAATGGTTTCTCATGCGAAAGTCAGCTAGTCTCACTTCTACAGGACCTAGCCGACGTAGTTGATGAAGGGAAAAGGGTCGACGCGATAGTAATAGATTTTTCCAAAGCTTTTGATGTTGTTCCACACGATCGTCTTATAAAGAAATTAATAGATTCGGGTATAGACACTAGAGTAGTAGCGTGGATAAACGAACTACTCCGAAACAGGAAGCAGAAAGTTCGAATCAATAGTTACTTATCAACCTCGAGAAGCGTCACGTCAGGAATTCCACAAGGAAGTGTAATCGGACCACTCATGTTTCTGGCCTTCGTGAATGAATTGCCGACTAATTTAGCTTCAAATGTACGACTCTTTGCAGATGACTGCGTAATCTATAGGATTATCAACTCGGAGAAAGACGAGAATATTTTGCAGCGAGACTTAGACAAATTACATATCTGGGCAGAAACAAACGGCATGGAAATAAACAGTTCAAAGAGCAAGTCCATCACGTTTGATAGGGGTCGAAGTTACAATGAATTTGTGTACAAACTGAACAATAATGTTATACCTCGAGTCACGTCTTGCAAATACTTAGGAATACAGCTAGACAGTAAATTGAGCTGGGAAAATCAAGTCAATTTCGTTGTAGGAAAAGCCTGGAAATCTTTACATTTTGTTATGCGGATACTGAAAAAGAGTACAGTGAGAGCCAAAGAACTAGCATATGTCATTAGTGCGACCTATATTAGAATATGGCGCGGTATGTTGGGACCCATACAGAATTTTGCAACAAAGAAATCTAGAAAAAGTCCAGCGTAGAGCATCAAAATTTACTTTCAGGGGTACCAAGAATAAAGGGGTATGGGAGTCACTCGAAAGGAGAAGATTAAAGTCACGTCTCTATGCAATGTATAAAGCGTACACAAGCCTTCGAGCGTGGAAAGAAATTCAAAGTCGATTAGGGAAACCTACATATTTCGGCAGAGCGGATCACATGCACAAAATTCAGACAAGAATTCAGAAAACGGACGTTGGGAAATATTCATTCGCGAATCGCACTGTTAGGGACTGGAACGGTTTGCCTGTGACAATCTTCGATCCCTTTCCTCAAAGCCTGAGCAAATTTAAAAATAAATTAGTTTCTTGAATGTGGATATGTTATAAATATATTTAATAAAATTCAGTGCAATTACCTATGTCTTCTTTGTAATTAAGTATTATTATTATTGTTATTATTATTATTAATGTTATTATCATTATTAGAATTATTATTATTATCATTATTATTATTTTTACTATTATTATGTGCAGTGCAGTGGCGTGAAGTGCGGTGACGTTGAGCAACTGAGAGAAACGAGTGAGTAAGAAAGACATTACAGCTCGCTATATCGCAGTGCGGTGAAGTGTGGTGAAGTGAAGTTTAGTGAAGTGGAGTTCTATGAAAGATTGCACGGTGAAATGGTCATGATATTTGTAACGTTTGTAGAGTTTGTATAGTTGTTAAGTTCTGTAATGTTAAGTTAGTGTATTCTGCCACCAAGTTCTCACACTTAATTGCAGAATTATTAATAAATCTAAATCTATATAGTACCAAAAGTGAGCCTTGCATGATAAATAAACGCGAAACGTGTTATTACATTGAATTGCAAAAATATGATGTTGAAGGAACAAGTTTTTTTTCTAAACACGAGATGAGAATCAGTGAAAGAAACACCTTTGAGTAGAGACTTTCATAATTTTGAGATATTTGATGAGAAATATTTTATGGCAAGCTTTACTAAGAACTCAGAAGGAAAGAAAATACAAGTTGTTTTTCCAAAGAAAACAATATAAAATTACAGTAATTACTTATTTTAATATATTTCAATGTTTTTAAGAGAAATTTATGGGATATCTTCCTTTGAGTTGTCATGTGTAACATCCGTAACAATTTAGGGTATAACGTCCGTAACAATATAAATCTTATATAAATAATATAAATCCTCCTCTCTTTTTGAAGATTTCCTAATTTTATTTTAAGTCATTTCGAAATATGTCATGGTAATACATTTTTCTTTCCATGTATTAAAACCTTATTCTTATGTGACATAATACAAGAACGAGACAACTTGAGAGAAGTCGAATTCATTTTCTTACCTCCGGGCGGGACGACACCCACACGAGCTGCGCTTTTGTCTCCAGCAACATCTCCAAGAGTCGGACGAGCTTGTCCTTGTAGGCAGGGCAAATCTCGTCCACGCCGTCGACGAAGACTGCGATGTCCCCCGACTCGTAAAGGGCAGCCTTGAGGAACCTCTGCGTGGACTCGGGAGAACTCGAACCCCCGACGCCCGCCGCCGCCGCCAGCAGCTCCACCAAGTGCTCCTGCGTCAAGTCTGCCACGCAAAGAAGCTGGCGTAAGACTTATTGGTTCAATGCCACCAACCCGCTACTTACAAAGAGTAATTAGTCTTTCTCCCGCCAGGAAATCCTTCGCCGCTGCTACGTCACGTCTGTAACGCCGACAAGTAACAGATATTAACAGGTAAATATTTTCTGAGTATGAACGTATTTAACCCTTAACCACGACAAATGAACTTTATTAAAAATTATTGTCATTCATCTTTAAATATCCATCTGTTAAGAACATGCTGGGCATCTATAGGAAGCAGTGAGTGGAAAGAATTATTCCTTTTACAAAATACAAATTTCCGTAAATTTCCTACTTCAGGATAGAATGTAACCCAATAAATGCGCTTCAAACACATAAAGGGCAAAGGAGTAGAAAATACAATTTAGTAGATAACGTTACGAATAAATCACCAGACATGTAATTGATTTACATTATCGGAGGTACAGATCTTCTGAGTACTCCCACATTCTAGCACGGGTGATTAAATAAAAAAATAAATGTCTTTATGATGGCGAGGCTCAGGCCTTTTAGTCTGTTCTTCCGTCTGAGCATTTTCAAAAAATTTAATACAATAGTTAATAAAAAAAGGTCATTCAAAGAGAAAAACATACGCAATTTGGATGAGGGAGTTTTCACATTGAAGATAGGAATGTAAGCGAGGGAGGAAGGAGTAGATAGAAAAGGGAATACTCTCACAGCATCGATGAAATGAAATTTATGAGTGAGATGAAATGTATTTATTTTAAGTAAGGGGTGTGAGTAAGGGATGTAAGTAAGTGATTAGACAAGTTCAAAATTTGGAATTGTTTGTAAAATGAAATCAACGATTTGATATTCTTCGCAGTTTATATGCACGGGCTTACTGTTCGTTAAGAAAGTTACACAATACCTATTACTTGACCTACAAAATCTCACAATTTATGACATATGCATTGGAAGTTCGAGTGAGTGTGTGTGAGTGGTACCTGGCGGTTGCGGGAAGTCGCTGAGGAGGTTGCGGTGGTCGAACGCCTGCAGCAGCACCGCCCACCGCTGCGCAGCCTCGGCCGCCAGGCGCTGCAGGAAGCGGCTCTTGCCCATCCCGGGCTCCCCCACCAGCAGCCCCACGCGCTGCCTCCACGCGGCCGCGTGCCGCACGGCCTCCGCCGCGTGCACGCACGCGGGCGCACGCCCACACGCGTCGCTCGCCCGCTGCACGAACGGCGCCACGGCCTGCGTCGCCCCTCGCGTGGCCTTCCACACCACCGCCCCCACGCCCACGCAGTGCAGCCAGTGCACGTTGAGGCCCCTCTCCTCCGCGCGGGCGGCGACGCGCAGGAAGGCGGCTTCTTGGGCGCTGCTGCCCCCGGCGCCAGGCAGCACCGTCCACCTGCGCTTTCACCAAACCGTTTCACCTCCAAGCCACCTCTTATCAAATCCCTCACCAAATATGATGTAATTGGTGATTCTGTGCATTTATTACATATTTTAAATGTTATGAAGAAGGAATTTAATTTGGATGATCAAAATAAAAATTCACATTTTCATCAAAGCTTACTTCATTATCAAAATTATGTTAATAAAAAGTTGCGACAAAAGCGGAGAACATATCCGGATATAACACACTTGTTTATGTTATAAATGTTGATCTCAATGTCGCCTGAAACGGAAAATCTAATTGTTTATTACTTTTCCATTAAAAATATTTTCAATATGAATACTGTAATATTGCCAGTGATGAATATATTTAGTTAATTTATTAACTTTGCCACGTCAACTTTAGGGATAAAGTATTGCTGTTTAGACTTTCTCTTGAAGATTAAGGGGTCCTAATAAAGAATTGAGAGCAGTTAATAATTCTGAAACCGTGTGGTCATTAAATATCTTGTATTTAAAAGTAATTGACGTTAGTAATTCTGTGTCCTGCCAGTATGAAAAAATCTACGATTTCTCAGACTATATTGCGCTTTTGGGGCACATTTTTGAATTTGAATTATTAGTTTCGAAATTAAACGCTTAAAGACAAATAAAGCCCAAAACTAGAAATTGGAACAAAAAATGGGGAAAAAACCTAATTTCGTAGAATCTATCTAAAAAAACTTATAAAAACACAACACTTGACGAGAATTTCAACGGTGCAAACAAGACGTCAATCCGATTATTAGTTTCGAAATTAAACGCTTGAAGACAAATAAATGAAGCCCAAATCACAAAATTGGGGCAAAAAATGGGAAAAAACTAATATCGTAAAATCTATCAGAAATCTCGTATACAAGTACAACTCTCGACGAGAAATTCAATGGTGCAAACCAGATGTCAATCCGACTAATAGTTTCGAAATAAACGCATGAAGACAAATCAAATCCAAAACAAGACATTGGGGCAAAAAATGGGAAAAAAACCTAATTTCGTAGAATCTCTCTGAAATAACGTATACAAGTACAACTCTCGATTAGAAATTAAATGGAGCAAACAAGACGTCAAACCGACTATTAGTTTCGAAATTTAACGCTTGAAAACTAATGAAGCCCAAAACACGAAATTGGGACAAAAAATGGGGAAAAACCTAATTACGTAGAATCTATCTGAAATCACGGGTACACGTACATCTGTCTATGAGAAATTCAATGCTGCAAACCAGTCGTCAATTCGACTATTAGTATCGAAATTACACGCATGTAAACAAATGAAGCCCAAAACACGAAAATGCAGCAAAAAATTGGTAAAAACTTAATTTCGTAGAATCTATCTGAAATCACGTACACAGGTACAACTCTCCACAAGAAATTCCATGGTGCAAACTAGACGTCAATCCGACTATTAGTTTCGAAATTAAACGCTTGAAAAGAAATGAAGCCCAAAACCCGAAATAGGGACAAAAAATGGGGAAAAACTTAATTTTGTACAATCGAAATTAAATCACGTATACAGGTACAACTCGCCACGAAAAATTCAATGGTGCAAACTAGACGTCAATCCGACTCTTAGTTTCGAAATTAAACGCTTGGAAAGAAATGAAGCCCAAAACACGAAATTGGGGCAAAAAATGGGAAAAAACTTAATTTCGTACAATCAATCTGAAATCACGTATACAGATACAACTCGCCACGAGAAATTCAATGGCGCAAACTAGACGTCAATCCGACTATTAGTTTCGAAATTAAACGCTTGAAAAGAAATGAAGCCCAAAACCCGAAATTGGGGCAAAAAAATGGGAAAAAATTAATTTCGTATAATCGATCTGAAATCACGTATACAGGTACAACTCGCCACGAGAAATTCAATGGTGCAAACTAGACGTCAATCCGACTCTTAGTTTCGAAATTAAACACTTGAAAAGAAAGGAAGCCCAAAACCCGAAATTAAGGCAAAAAATGGGAAAAAACTTAATTTTGTACAATCGATCTGAAATCACGTATACAGGTACAACTCGTCACGAGAAATTCAATGGTGCAAACTAGACGTCAATCCGACTCTTAGTTTCGAAATTAAACGCTTGAAAAGAAATGAAGCCCAAAACCCGAAATTGGGGCAAAAATTTAGAAAAAACCTAAATTAGTAATTAATTTCTGAAATCAAGTACGTAAGTACAACTCGCGACGAGAAATTCAATGGTGCAAAGGAGAAGTCAATCCGTCAATTAGTTTCCAAGTTATACGCTTGGAAACAAATGAATCCCAAATCTTGAATTTGGGGCAAAAAATTGGAAAAAACCTAAAAACGTAGTGAATTTCTGAAATCACGTATGTAAGTACAACTCGCGACGAGAAATTCACTGGTGTAAAGGAGAAGTCAATCCGTCTATTAGATTCCAAATTATACGCTTGGAAACAAATGAAGCCCAAATCCCAAAATTGAGGCAAAAAATGGGAAAAAACTTAATTTCGTACACTCGATCTGAAATCTGGTATTCAGGTACAACTCGCCACGAGAAATTCCATGGTGCAAACTAGACATCAATCCGACTCTTAGTTTCGAAATTAAACGTTTGAAAAGAAATTAAGCCCAAAACCCGAATTTGTGGCAAAAAATAGGAAAAAACTTAATTTCGTACAATCAATCTGAAATCACGTATACAGGTACAACTCGCCACGAGAAATTCAATAGTGCAAACTAGACGTCAATCCGACTTTTAGTTTCGAAATTAAACGCTTGAAAAGAAATGAAACCCAAAACCCGAAAATGCGGCAAAAAATGGGTAAAAACTTAATTTCGTTGAATCTATCTGAAATCACGTACACAGGTACAACTCTCCACAAGAAATTCCATGGTGCAAACTAGACGTCAATGCGACTATTAGTTTCGAAATTAAACGCTTGAAAAGAAATGAAGCTCAAAACCCGAAATCGGGGCAAAAAATGGGAAAAAGACTTAATTTCGTACAATCGATCTGAAATCACGTATACAGGTAACACTCGCCACGAGAAATTCAATGGTGCAAACTAGACGTCAATCCGACTATTAGTTTCGAAATTAAACGCTTGAAAAGAAATGAAGCCCAAATCCCGAAATTGAGGCAAAAAATTGGAAAAAAACTAAATTCGTAGTAAATTTCAGAAATCACGTATGCAAGTACAACTCGCGACGAGAAATTCAATTGTACAAAGGAGTCAATTGTACAAAGGAGTCAAAGTCCGTCTATTTGTTTCGAAATTATACGCTTGGAAACAAATGAAGCCCAAATCTAGAAATTGAGGCAAAAATTTGGAAAAAAACTAAATTCGTAATAAATTTCTGAAATCACGTACGTAAGTACAACTCGCGACGAGAAATTCAATGGTGCAAAGGAGAAGTCAATTCGTCTATTAGTTTCCAAATTATACGCTTGGATACAAATGAAGCCCAAATCCCGAAATTGAGGCAAAAAATTGGAAAAAAACTAAATTCGTAGTAAATTTCTGAAATCACTTCTGCAAGTACAACTCGCGACGAGAAATTAAATGGTGCAAAGGAGATGTCAATCCGTCTATTAGTTTTGAAATTATACGCGTGGAAACAAATGAAGCCCAAATCTCGAAATTGAGGCAAAAATTTGGAAAAAACCTTTATTCGTAGTAAATTTCTGAAATAACGTATGCAAGTACAACTCGCGACGAGAAATTCAATGGTGCAAAGGAGAAGTCAATCCGTCTATTAGTTTCGAAATTATCCGCTTTGAAACAAATGAAATCCCGAAATTGAGGCAAAAAATTGGAAAAAACCTAAATTCGTAATAAATTTCTGAAATCACGTATGTAAGTACAACTCGCGCAGAGAAATTCAATGGTGCAAAGGAGAAGTCAATCCGTCTATTAGTTTCGAAATTATACGCTTGGAAACAAATGAAGCCCAAATCCCGAAATTGAGGCAAAAATTTGGAAAAAACCTTTATTCGTAGTATACTTTTGAATTAACGTATGTAAGTACAACTCGCGACGAGAAATTCAATGGTGTAAAGGAGAAGTCAATCCGTCTATTAGTTTCGAAATTATACGCTTGGAAACAAATGCAGCCCAAATCCCGAAATTGAGGCAAAAATTTGGAAAAAACGTAAATTCGTAGTAAATTTCTGAAATAACGTATGTAAGTACAACTCGCGACGAGAAATTCAATGGTGCAAAGGATACGTCAAACTGTCTAATTTCATCGTTTCAAGTTTGAGCCCAAAAATCATTTCAAAATTGAGCCCAAACATTACAAATTTGGTGAGAAATTAGGAAAAATATTAATTTCATCGTTTTCTTCTGAAATGACGTACGTGAGTACAACTCTGGACGAGAAATCAAACGGTGCAAACCAGACTTCAATCCGAAGTTTAGATCAGGAAATAAGCGTGAAACAAAATTGAGCCCAAACATTAAAAATTTGGTGAAAAATTGGGAAAAATATTAATTTCATCGCTTCCTTCTGAAAAAACGTACGTGAGTACAACTCTGGACGACAAATCCAATGGTGCACATCAGACTTCAATCCGATTATTCATTTAGGAATTACGCGTGAAACAAATTTTAGCCCTAATTCACAAATTTGGTGAAAAATTAAGAAAATAATTAACTTCATCGCTTCCTTCTGAAATTAAGTGCGTGAGTACAACTCTCGACGAGAAATCCACTGGTGTAAACCACACTTCAATCCGACTTTTAGTTTAGGAAATACGCGTGAAACAAAATTGAGCCCGTTTTCAGAAAATTTGGTAACAAATTTCGAAAAAAGTAATTTCATCACTTCCTTTTGAAATCACGTATGATAGTAAAACTCGACGAGAAATCCAGTGGTGCAAAGTGGAAGGAAATCCGATTATTAGTTTTGGAATGAGCCTAATTTCAGAAATTTTAGAAGTGCCAATGAAGACCGAGGAAAGGCCCGCGGGGGACTGCGTCTCCTCGTCTGTGTTCTCATTCACCCGAAATTGCAAGCGATGAGTCAACGTTGATGCTTATTCTGCAAGGCCGTCCACGCGTGCACGCCGCCGTCACTGTCAATGCCCCCCCCCCATACTCCGCACTGGTGTTGGCAGCACTTACCGGCAGGAGAGCAGCCAAGTCGATGTGTGAGGTCGCTTGTGGTCCCTGGGAAGTCCCACAGCCGGCGTGCCCCACGTCAGCTGGGGAGCAGGCCCCTTCAACTCCCAGACACCTCGCCCTGGCAGTGGTCCTACAGAATTGCACTAACTTTCTCGCTCATAAACACTGTGTAATGTGCTGGTAGCGGAGCGGGCATAGTGTTTAGATGGCCCGCGCCGACAAAGAATCGGGAAGTCCAGTGAGGGTAAGGATTGAACGATTACATGTTTTGTTTCTGGTCCATAAACACAGTAAAGAACTAGTGAACGATAAAACTATTTTTCAGAGGGATAGAAGAGTTTATATCCATTATTACAGAGCAATACTGCCTAGAACTAGTAGCCTACTATCGCGATTCCTATGCTCGGCCACAACGAGACTTCGAATATTTATCTGAATGCAACGTAACAGTATTAATTTAACGTAACACTATTCTTAAAAATACTCAATTACATATTTCTATTCACGTTTCGAGTTCCAGATTAAAATGTTTGATGTCAGGGATATGGAATGACAGAAGTATAAGAAATACAAGAAACACATTAACAGTTTACAATTTTATTTTCAACATTGCAACAAATTATATGACATACAAAATAGCAATAGATAAAGATTAACAAATGACTAAAATTACGTGACCACATTTTTCTTCAACCTTTTACATTCTATTGTGGAAAGCAAAAAATACAAAGTATATAATACAAAAACATTTTACATCAATGATTAAAAAAAAACAAAAACAAAAAAAAAACAAAAAAAACGTAAGGACCAAAGGGCAAATACAAAAATTTAATTAATTTCGTTCAATCTTTTTCGCAAGAAACCAGAAGCACCAAGGGAATGTACAGATTACATTGTTGTACAGCTGTTAGAATGATTTTGCTACCTCTGGTAAATCAATTGTTATCTATATTAAGTGCTTTCCTTACATAAAATAAATTCCTTAAAAAATTGCAATGTCATTGGCACGTCAAATTATGTGTCAAACTTCATTCTGAAAAACACTTTTGGGAATTCATTTCTAAACATCATTCAAGGCAAAGTTCACGAGCGTCATACAAACCAGAAAATAGTATCTCATCAGGGCAGTTGCAAAGTTTTTTCGAAAATACATTCATACTCTCACAAAAAAAAATTCTTACTTGTAAATATAAGTTGTTGTAAATAAAAAAAAAATAGGGTTGAGTGACTTGTCAGCACAAGTTCGAAAAACTGTAAGTAGGGACGATTTTATTTGTACTAATCTGAGGGGAAAAAATATTCGAAAGGGTATACAAGGGCTCTTGCTGAGATAAAAGTATGTGATTCAATATGAAATTACAATGGGAAATTCATTTCTGAAATCAAAATTTCGCGTTCAGGGATAGTT
Organism: Gryllus longicercus; assembly: GCA_038098605.1. Lineage (NCBI taxonomy): Eukaryota > Metazoa > Arthropoda > Insecta > Orthoptera > Gryllidae > Gryllus > Gryllus longicercus. Next base: position 262,376 of record JAZDUA010000027.1, read on the forward strand.
TTTCAGTAATTTTAACTTGCTTATCATGGAAAAGGCATTATTTCCCGTAAATTGAGGGAAAGTTTGCAAACAACACTTGGCAACATTGACAGTATTTATGTCTGATGATGTATGCCGCTCTCAATTGTGCACTTTTTATAAACACTACCTCAAAGGTGATTTCATAGGTTTTCAAGCATGGAAGCCAATTCGAAAAGCGTGGACGAGCAATTGCAAGGTTAGTGTGTGTGTGGTTTGTTTGTTTTTGTGTGTGTGTTGCGGATACTATTTTTGAATGTACAATGACATGTTTATATTCAAAGACTTCCAGAGGTATTTCGAACTGTGAATTTGTTAAAAAAAATGCAAGTTGTATTTCATACGAAAAATCACAAATACAAACAATTTATTTATTTCTATACTGTGGAATCGAGTAACGATCATTTTAAGTTTTATTTGTAAAACCATTTTTTACCGGCCGCCGAGTCTCGTGAAATATTGCTGCGCCTCTGGATACCAATGCCCATGATTATCATTACTGTCGTGTTGCATTGATGCATGAATATTTATTACGCTTAGCGCCGGGAGAGCGAGCGTGAGCGTAGAGCGAGAGCGAGCGCAGCTGCAGCGACGTCTCCAGGGGACGGGCCACCGACAATCGAGAATGCCGTGATTCGGAGCCGCGCAAAGAAGCGCCTTAGCAACCAAGAGAAATGGCTTCGTAACGTTGGGAAAGAACGGAGAGCCCTAGGTCCAGAGTGTACTAGCAGTACGGGTAACCTTGCACCTCGAAAGGAATCGCGGACAATCAGCGAGTGTTCGCCCGACCACATTTAAATTTATCAATGATGTAGTCACTGAACTGTAAAAAGGAGCAAACGCCAGTGTCTCATTTCATTTTCCGCAAATTTTTTTTACAAAAAATTGAATTTGTTATTTCATCCAACAGTATCCGACTCTTCTCAACAATGTGATGATTTACAAGTAAAAATAACTGCTTCGGATAATGATAAATAGAAAACAGAGTTAATTGCAGAACGAGAATTCCATCAGCAAAAAGCTGAGTATGGAAGGACAGGTGTGCGGAGTGACTCTGTGCTTAGCAAATCAGATGGTAACGTTTTGATTCAGATGGTAAGTTTTGATTTGATGAAAACTTTGCCTACACCAGTAATCTCAACTGGAGTTTGCTATTACAAACGTCAGTTGTGGACATACTGCTTTGGTATCCATAATCTCCAAAATGATGATGCATACATCTTTCTTTGGAATGAATCCATTGCGTCGAGAGGGCCACAAGAAATTGGTTTTTGTTTGCTGTATTTCATACGCAATTTTGTCAGGACTGAAAAACTGATTATGTACTCTGATCAGTGTGGAGGACAGAATAGAAATATAAAAGTTGCTGTAGCAGCACTGAGTTCTCTGTAAAGGATATAGATCATACATTTTTAGTTAGCAGACACTCGTACCTACCCTGTGATCAGGATTTGGCTTGGTTCAGAAAAGAAAAAAGTATTTCCCTAATATTTTCCTTCCTGAACACTGGAACAATGTTGTAGTGAAGGAAAAAAAATCATTCAAGATAATCAATATGAATGCGGAATGTTTGTTTTCAACAAAACAACTCGAAAGAAGCTAAAGAACTAATAGAAAAATGTCTTCTGGCAATTGTTAAGTACAATGGTTCAATATGCAATGGCTTCGGTTTGAAGCAACCAACAGGATCAAAATATTTTATAAATACTCGAACCAAAGTCAAGAGCCATTTCGGGAAATTGATGTGGCCAAAATAACATCCACACGCATCAGCAATTTAGAACTGCTTTATCCTAATGGAAATGTAATTACAGAGACAAAAAAATTTCTGTTTTGTTTGCTTCAATTTGTACCCACACTTTATCATGATTTCTATAAAAATATAAAAACGTCTTACAGTGATGTAGAAACATTGTCTATCCTGGATTTTGTGGATGACTTTGTTACGCAAAATATTGCTTAAAATGATAGAAAATCATGAACAATATTACATGTAACATGAAAAATTTATAATATAATTTTGTTACAAATAATGCATGTTATCTATGATGAACTTTGTGCAAATAAACAGCATTAATATTCATAGCACTAATTTCATTTCGAATTTAAAACTACTCAGAGCGAAAATGGACTAAGACACAAAAAAGTGATATTATTCTACTATAAAAGAACTTTTGTAATTTTTCTATTTCAGAAATACGCAATAAAACCGCAGTTAAATAGTATGAATTTTAAAATGCCGAAATGCAGCAAAGAAAGACATTCATTTTGAGCCCTTATTATGAGGCCTGTTTCCTCCATATTGACATTCCTGGGGTTAGGCCACTTGTGCTCTCAGTACCTCATATCAGATGAAATTTCGGGGTTTTACAAACTAGAAGTCGAAGAAACACACTGGTTTCTCCGGACATATCTTCTGCGCGAAGGCCAGTCTTCCAGTCCCCACAAGACAAGGCTGTGAAGAAATAGATAGCGCCAGTGATGACAACGAAGATACGACATCCTCTGACACGAATGATCCTCTATCAGGGCACGTGTTCTTCAACGCCTCATTTATTAACACAAGCAGATTCAATTGATTTAGTGCGTGACACAGGACTAAGTAAATAAAGGCAAAACATCTTGGTTCCAGCTTACAGGAATCTAACAACGAATTTAGACACCGGGAACGTATTTTCATTTCCTATTTTGCAAGCGAGGGACCACTGGCCTTCAAAGTCAGAAGAGATGCTCTGAAGCAGAGAAGAGACAACTGAAGACAAAAGTGGAGAACATTGTAGCAGCAGAGAAGAAGAAGCAATCTGAGGGCCCAACTTATGAGCCAGGAGCATTTTAGGGTACGAGCGTACTCGCAAATAATTTATACCTCTTTTGTCGCTTTTTTTAAAGCTAATATTGACCACTCTCATTCCCAAATTTTAAATGAAATGAACATGAACATTCATCCAACTCTTATTGAGTAGATAAAGCAAATAGTCAAAAGTGGAATCACTTCGACAGGAGAAATAAAATTCCTCCTAAAACGTTTTGTAGATAGTATGTTCGGAGAGGACAGTGTTCCCAATTTTACAAATAGGGAATTTTATCCTCCTCATTCTGTAATATATACTTAAGTGTACAGTATTATATACGAGGCACGTCCAGAAAGTAAGTTCCGTTTCAATTTATCTAAGCGCGTTAAACTTTGCTGTAGCATTAAAGGAGGCCCAAAAGAGGGACACTTCAAGACCTCAAAGCATTTATCAAGAGAAGAATCTCGAAGCTTTCGAGACTAGATGCGGGCGCTCGTTGTTAATCACTTTATTTAACTTCCACGCCCAATCAGACGCTCTTCTGTGGTTACCAAAGCGATGCGACCAACTCTCAGACGCAATACGACGCAATCGACTCAGTGCCACAAATCCAACTTGCCCACCCTCTGCGTGGACAGTGGCGCTCACAGAATCCCCGGCAGAGATTACGTGCAGCATATACACACCCGGATCAACTGCATACTAACCGCAGTGCGGGTGTCAAGAGACGCGAGGAGATCTAGTCGCGACGTCAAGTGCCGTGCCAGATGCCAGGAAACGGAGACCGCCGCGCATGTTATTCAGAACTGTCACCGCACCCATGGTGGCAGGGTACGAAGGCATGACGCGGTGTGTCATGTGTTAGCAGCAGGTCTGCGCCGTGTGGGGTGGAGAGTGGAAGAAGCGCCAGTGGTCCCAACCCGAGAAGGCAACCGCAAGTCGGATCTTGTTTGCCATAAGGAAGAGGCAGTCATGGTCGTGGACACCCAGATCGTAAGCGCGGTGAGTTCCCTAAACGAAAGTCACAGAAAGAAATGTCTATACTATGCAAAGAATCCGGACATCACCAGCAAGTTCGTCGAGATCTACTGCGTCGAGCCGAAGAAGGTGGGATTTACGTCCTGCACCATCAATTAGGGGTTATTCTCCGGGATTCATTTACAGCTGGAGTACGAAGCTGCTTGTGCTGCTGCTGCAGCCATTGTAGAAGCGGGTTTCGTCTACACTGCTGACGCCACCAGCCACTATTGAAGAAACACCTGCTGTTGCCACCGGTGCCCCCTCTAGCGCTGACGCCTGCGCAGACACCACTAACGCATCAAGCACCCCTACTTCTGCTTCGCTTGACTTAAGCGCGTTAAACTCTGCTGTAGCATTAAAGGAGGTCCGAAAGAGGGACACTTCACGACCTCAAAGCATTTATCAAGAGAAGAATCTAGATGTTTTCGAGACTAGATACGGGCGCTCGTTGTTAATCACTTTATTTAACTTCCACGCCCAATCAGACGCGCTTCTGTGGTTACCAAAGCGATGCGACCAACTCTCAGACGCGACGGTCGACTCAATACGCTCATCCAACAACATAGGACTCTTGTACGGAGGAGCACGTGGCCGCGCTCACGAGATTTCCTTCACAAGCTGGACCAATGAGCGAGGAGCGCCAGCAGCAGGAGCAGGAGAGGAGAATGCAAGCCCTGACTTTGAAAAACAGCACATGGCGGGGAAGGAGGTGGTGGGTGAGGAGCCCACCCTCCACTCCACTCACACACAGTCATGATCATTTTCAATTTATGACCATTCTTTGTAAAAGAAGTGCAAGTTCTTGTGCAACTCAGCATAGATATAAAGTGAGTCGCCCTGCACTGAAGGCCTCGCGGGGCGACCACATTCAGTATATGTTTGATAGATTTAACGAAGACACCAACAGATCTTTTTGAATCCGTTATTTTAATTTTGGAAGTGGATTCAAAATCCACTTCCAATAACTTGCGCGAAAGAGTGCACAGCGCTAGCGCCGACTTTGTCCGAATCAGCGTGAGCAAAAAACTATTTCACGACAGTACAACTAATCAAATTCTCTCGCTGATGAAAGACAAAAGACGCGTGCACGCAGTCTTTTCTCCTTGCCTTCTTTGTATCTTTCACGGACGTGCAAAGAACAAGTAGAGGAGGAGGAGGAGCAAGAGACGCCGTGCGAGGTGAGAGTGAAGAGGGGGAGGAGTTAGGGGAGGATAGTGATAGTGAAATAATACTTCCATCGGATGAGCATCCTGTCAGAGGTAATATGACAAGGAATTACAAATCATATGGACTCTTAGGGAAGGAGAAGGAATGTGCGCGCGTGTTAACTCATCTGATGGAAGGGAAATTATTATAGAAACGGAGCACGATTTGCGCACTGCGCGGAGAGAGTTTTGCGAGGAAACTGCGATGCAAATAGCGGATGGAGCGTGACTAGAAAAGGCTTTAGATTTCAAAATTAATCGTCTTCCGCTTCATAGTTGTGAAGTGGAAACATGTTTTAGGAATAGTGTGTGCACTCGTGCTATATTGTGGCGTCTGTCCCGTTTCTCTCTGGTCAGAGTAAATACTGGTCGACTCTTCCGACATCAAGTGAGCAGAAAAAGATGGCATGGGAGATAGACCCAGTTGCCTGTCATGTTACAACCAAATTATATAGTTGCCCGGTTTCCTTGATGTACTATCAGGTCAATCCATGCCTAACAAATCATTACTTCAAAAATGAAACCACTTTCTGTGAAAAGCGGGTATCTTTGTCTGATGCCTCCAACAACAAATCAGAGGTATTTCAACTGCAATCCGGAGTATTAGTTGGACCCGGAGACAGTTCTCTGACCCTTTAGGGTAACACCAGATCGAGGCTTAACATCTATCATGAGACAGGATTCTAACCAGTCTATGTTTTTTATACCGTAAGATGCAGACCACATCCTAGTTGATTAAGAAGTTTATTCATTAATTTTACATAAACATGAATACAACTATGTTATTCGGAATACAGATTTAACTGATGTCCAATACCCTGATTTGAGTATTGACACTAACATCGGCCCCGACCAATCACCGACGCGGCGACGGTTCCTCCGCTTGGTCGGCGGGCTCGGTCTCTGCCGCGAGTCCGTCGGGAGCGGACTTGCTACGTGATAATATTGCAGTTGTGTTTAATCTTACATGTTATGTGTGGATGAAAAAAAGAAACAAAATAAAAAACCACACATCCTGCAAAAAGCTAACAGACACACTCTCATTCAAAATATAATACAATTAAATGAACAATACCATTTTGAATCATACGCTGAATTCCTAAAAAAAGGACCAAAATCTGTTATTTTACAATCAATCACAGACCACAGACTTCTAATTAAGGCAATAATAATAATATCCATTTGTCAAATCGACAACGCTCAACTCAAAGAAACATTGAGAACAACTACCTCGACATTATCTACGACAACATTACATCACAAGATGTCAATATACCCAATATCAAATATTTAGAATACATAATTCACAAAAATGGCATAAACATAGATTAAGTCTATGCCCATTTCATAATGATTCAATCCTTATATTTCCAAAAACACCTTTTGTAATTAAAGGTCCTACCAACACAGGAAAATCAATGATAGCTTCGCTTCTGACTTCTGCTTTACAACCAACATTAATAGATAGAACTAAAGACAGAAGTTCATTCCATCTTGATCTACAAACATCGTCATGTATTCTCTTCGAAGAACCCACAATAGCACCAGACAATATCGGCCAATGGAAACTCCTTTTAAAGGGAAAAATTTAAGAGTAGACCAAAAACACTCTGCAAAAGAAACTACACCCAGAATTATGGTGGTAATAACAAATAATCCACTAGACTACTGGCTACCCCGAGAAGAAAGCGACCCACTCTATGAAAAACTAATACAATATGAATTTACAAAGAAAATATTCCATTATAATAGAAAATCAAAATCAATTTTGATGGGAATGGCCAGTATCCTCCAGACCTTAGGTCATTTGCCATGACACTGCAATTTTATTCATCAAAAGCATATCATTATGTGCGAGAAAATTTTAATTCTGCCATCCCTCATGTATCCACATTGAGGAGGTGGTATATTGTTGAAAGTGGTTTAACTGAAATCATTAAAGGAGCATTAATTGCCTTAAAGGCAAAAGCTGAAAGGAAAGAAGTGTATCATTGACGAAATGTCCTTACGCCAACATGTTAAATGGCATGGTAGGAAGTTCTCTGGCTATATAGATTATGATACAGGTCTTGATAACGACCAACTTCCTGTGGCTAAAGAGGCTTGGGTATTAATGCTGAATGCTGTTAATGGCCATTGGGAACTACCAATTGGATATTTCCTAATTAATGGTTTGGGAGCATCAGAGAGGGCTAATTTTATTAGTCTTGCTCTGAATTATTTGTTAGAAACAGAGGTGAATGTTGTATCACTGACATTTGATGGCAACAGTAGTCACTTTGCAATGGCACGATGCTTGGGTGCAAATTTAGATCCAAGTAGTGACATGTTTTGCCAGTTTTTCAACCACAGGTCTTTAGGAGAGAACATCTATATTTTATTTTAGATGCCTGTCTCATGATTTAGTTCGTGAAAAACATGTTAGCCACAAAGGACATTCTTTTATATGCAACTGGAAGATGCATAAATTGGAAATACATTGAAAATTTATCACAAGTGCAGGAAGAAGAGGGGTTAGTTGCTGCTACAAAACAGAGCTAGGCATGTTCAATGGGAGAGGGAACGGATGAGAGTAAAACTAGCATCACAGACTTTTAGCACAAGCATTGCTAAAGCATTAATGTACAAAAATGTATGGAACATGACCTTCTCCATCCTCCTTTTACAGGGGCTGATGCAACAGCCAACTTAGCATTGGTCTTTGATGAGCTATCCGATATATTGAACAGCAAGAATCTCCTGAGCAAAGGCAAAAAGGCCCCTTTAAGGCCTGAAAATGCCAGCGAATTGTTTGAATTTTTAAGGAGCAGTGAAGAGTATATTCGAGGTCTCTGCCTAGAAAATGGGGTTCCTGTACTAGGATCCAATAGAAAAAAGGGTGTAAGGGGTTTTATAATTACATTAAGAAGTGTTATGGGGTTGTATGAACTGTATGTGAGGAAAGGAAAGCTCAATTTCGTCGTAACCTACAAGTTTAGCCAGGATCATCTGGAAATGCTTTTCAACAATAATTCTACTGCTAAACAATTTGCTGGGGCTTACTAGCTATTACTGGTGCATCACCAGATTTCTTCTTCTGCCTTATCAAATTGTGTTCCACAGGATGAAACAACTATATTAAATGTTTGTTCACGCCAGTATGCAAGTGTGTCACAAGTGAATGATCCTGAACTGTGCATTGAGGTGCCAATTGACCATCAGTAGACAATCTTGAAACTAGATTGTGTCCCTACGTTCCGTCCTGTCCGTCACTAGTCATCGGAGGTAAGGCCGTTTCTCTCTCCCCCGCCCCACGCGCGCAGATAGGTTGACAATCTCATCCATCTCCCATCCTGTAACTGAAGGACAGTTCAACCGCTTCTCCATCACGCAGCAGTGGACACGACTAATTCAAAGAACAGGAGCGAGTGGGTGGGGAGAGGAGAAATATCCGTTGGATCATCCGCAGGAGGTGGAGGCCCCGCGGATTAAAGCCTAAAGGAAGAACGTTCCACCGCTTTTCCATCACGCAGCAGTGGACACGACTAATTCAAAAAACACGAGCGAGTGGGTGGGGAGAGGAGAAATATCCGTTGGAACATCCGCAGGAGGTGGAGGCCCCGCGGATTAAAGCCTAAAGGAAGAACGTCCAACCGCTTTTCCAAGCCCACCCGCTGCGGACGCGGCCAATCCTAAAATAAATACGAGTCCGTAGGAGCTTTCTATACCCAGCAGGTAGAGGAAATCCCATCGAGCCATTGCAACGTAACCGCTTCTCCAAGCAGTGATCACGGCTAATTCAAAAAAAGAGGAGCGAGTGGGTGGGGAGAGGAGAAATAGCCGTTGACTCATCCGCAGATTGAAGCCTAAACGAAGAACGTCCAACCGCTTTTCCAAGCTCACCCGCTGCGGACGCGGCCAAGTCTAAAATAAATACGAGTCCGTAGGAGGTTTCTATACCCAGCAGGTAGTGGAAACCCCATCGAGCCATTGCAACGTAACCGCTTCTCCAAGCACTGATCACGGCTAATTCAAAAAAACAGGAGCGAGTGGGTGGGGAGAGGAGAAATATCCGTGGTGTTTTCGATACAGTTGACAGAAAACGCTCAGGTCAACCAAAAAAGTTCGAAGATGCGGCATTGGAAGAATTACTAGGCCAAGATGCATGTCAAACGCAAGATGAACTTGCTGAATCGTTGAATGTTGATCGCACAACCGTTTCTAAACGTTTAAAGGCTTTCGGTATGATTAAAAACAAGGAAATTGGGTGCCATACGAACTGAAGCCGAGAGACATTGAACGCCAATTATTCACCTGTGAACAATTGCTTCAACGCCAAACCAGGAAGGGATTTTTGCACCGGATCGTCACTGGCGATAAGAAATGGATTCGGTAGGAATCATGGGGGTTGCCTGGTCATGCATCGACATTGACGGCAAAACCGAATATTCATGGTGCAAAACTTACGCTCTGTATTTGGTGGGACCAGCTCGGTGTTGTGTGTTCCGAACTGCTTCAACCGAATGAAGCAATCTCTGGTGAACGCTACCGAACGCAACTGATGCGTCTGAGCCGCGCATTAAGAGAAACGTCCGCAATTCGAGCGAAGACACGATGAAGTGATTCTTCAACATGACAACGCCCGACAACATGTTGCTTGTGGAGTGAAACAATATTTGGAAACGTTGAAATGGGAGGTTTTACCCCTCCCGCCATATTCACCAGATAGTGCTCCATCTGATTACTACCTGTCCATATCCATGGAACAGAGCCTGGCTACGCAGCGCTAACAATCTTACGAATGTACGAAAGATTGGATTGATTCGTGGATTGTATCAAAAGATGAGTTGTTCTTTCGACGCGGAATCCGTATGTTACCAGAAAGATGGGAGAAAGTAGTGGCTAGCAATGGACAATACTTTGAAACATAATGATGTATTCAGGTGTTCATAATAAAGCTATAAATTTAGAGAAAAAAACAACAAAAATTCATTCACACGCCTTGTAAAAATTGACCAGAAAATGTGTTTTGCAACCTATCAAAATTTCAAATCGTTATATTTCGTATTATTTTTTCAAGTTATAGAAAGTAATAATAGTTGGAAATAGAGCAATAATTGCACCAAAACAAGGCCGAAAACATTCCGTCTGTCCTTTAAACACAAGAGATCAAACCCTACATCAATGGCCGTTAGTACATTTCTTTCGGAGAGTATGATTAAAGTAGAAAATATCAATGCTTAGAGCAAGGGACAATATTACAATTCTACCGAACCGTTGTACCATTAAAACAGAATAGATCAAAGTTTAGAGCAATGGACGATAGTGTGAGTACAATTCTTTCGGAGAGTGTGACTAAAGTAGAAAACATCAAAACTTAGAGCAATGGACGGTATCACAATTCTACCGAACCGTTGTACATTTAAACTGAAGAGATCAACGTTTAGAGCAATGGACGATAGTGTGAGCACAATTCTTTCGGAGAGTGTGACTAAAGTAGAAAACATCAAAACTAAGAGCAATGGACGATATCACAATTCTACAGAACCGTTGCACCATTAAAACTGAAGAGATCAAAGTTTAGAGCAATGGACGATAGTGCAAATACAATTTTTCGGAGAGTATGATTAAAGTAGAAAACATCAATGCTTAGAGCAATGGACGATATCACAATACGAGCACACAGGAAGCACTCGGACCATCGGTCCTTAGCCAGCACTCAGGCCAAGACCAACATCCCTGTCAAGTTTGAAACTATCAAAGTCATTCATACAGCCTTACCAACAGCATCTAATGTGATAATTAACCAACTTCTAACATTAACCATTTTGGGGGACTTTGGCCGTGACATGTCGGCCCATTTAAATCGTCAATTTGTAGTTCAGTGACGAAATAAGTTTAGAACGTCTACTTTTACTAGCGCTGATTTCATAAAGATTTAGGAAGAATTTACTCTAAGAAGGCCCCACTTGGACAAGTCGGAAAACAAATTAACACCACAATTTGTGCATGTCATTGCCGTGCATGAAGCAAATTGCCAATGAACTAACTGTAAACGAACGCACTGACAAAATAAGTGCATGGCCGTATCTAAAGTTGTTATATTGCTAGCAGTGAGCAAGCAGTCGCAAGCGGTCTCTCTCTCTCTCTAGTTGCGAGTAGCTCGTGTCTATCGCTAACGCGCGTGCGTGTGTCGCAGGGAGCTGCTGGCGGCGCCGCCATCGAGTGCGAGCTGCAGAGCGCCGCCCCCGCCCCCGTCTCCGCCTCGGCTAAGCGCCCCCCTGCTTCCGATGCGATTCTCCCCAGCGCCGCCCCCGACGACACCATCGCGCCACCAGTTCAACAGTTTTGTGAATTTACGAACATGATTAATTTGATTGTGCTCCGTGCGTGTGTCGCAGGGAGCTGCTGGCGGCGGCGCCGAGGCGCTGGAGCGGTTCGCGCGCGGGGAGCTGCTGGCGCTGTGGGCCGCCGCCTACGGGCCCCGCGCGCACCGGCCTGCCGCCGCCGCCATCGAGTGCGGCCCTCGCCGCCGCCACGGCCGCTTTGCCGGCGGCCTGCCCCGCCCCCGCCCCCGTCTCCGCCTCGGCTAAGCGCCCCCCTGCTTCCGATGCGATTGTCCCCAGCGCCGCCCCCGACGACACCATCGCGCCACCAGTTCAACAGTTTTGTGAATTTACGAACATGATTAATTTGATTGTGCTCCGTGCGTGTGTCGCAGGGAGCTGCTGGCGGCGGCGCCGAGGCGCTGGAGCGGTTCGCGCGCGGGGAGCTGCTGGCGCTGTGGGCCGCCGCCTACGGGCCCCGCGCGCACCGGCCTGCCGCCGCCGCCATCGAGTGCGGCCCTCGCCGCCGCCACGGCCGCTTTGCCGGCGGCCTGCCCCGCCCCCGCCCCCGTCTCCGCCTCGGCTAAGCGCCCCCCTGCTTCCGATGCGATTCTCCCCAGCGCCGCCCCCGACGACACCATCGCGCACCAATCCAGAGAGATTATTTAATAATCGTGGAGCTTGTTTACTTAAGGAAGAAAAGGATAGAAAAGTAATATCTAAAGTAAGTTTCTGTTATGCAGGGGGAACAGTAGATGGTTAAGTTCCTTTTACCAATTCCAAGTTAAAATTGATATATCAGCGATAAAGAGGCTTAAGTTGGAGAATATACGAATGCATTGGGGAAAAGTGTCTGGGATTTTGTACAGTTAATGAAGTCAGGAAGAAGGAAATTTAACATCAGTGGTAAGGATATGTATGAAAAGCTTTTGCAGCTAAACTGTACTCCTCCTCTTCCGGCGACATTATAGAGTGGATGAAGGAACCTTTCAGGGTTTTTGTTTTTTAGTTAATGTCCACCAAGCTCATGTACCAAGTATGTGTAAGCGCATAGTTATTGACTGAAGGAAAAAGATTTCGTAATCTGCAGTTCATGTCGCTGAAAATAGGTGTAATTTAGCTGTGGATGTACTTTGCACATACCCCTACAATTTCTCCAATATCAGAGTTGTGTTTCTCTCCACAGTTTTCATAATACAGTTCAAAATATACTTGTTCATAGAACGTGAGAATGTGTGTAATAATATTTACATTGGTTATTGTTCTACATTAATTCTTTCAAAACAGATTACTGCTTAGAGAAGTCAGAATCCAATGTTTCGTGTGTCCTTGATACTTAAAAAATGATGGACGACAAAATGCCAGCCCGCCACGGTCAGAGCTAACGCCTAAACTGTTCAGTCGATTTTCTTAAAAATTTATATTCCATTATTGATTTAAGAGAACTGAAGGTTGTGGAAGTTTGAAACATATTTTGATTTCAGGGGGTACTTCACTCAAAGCCTAAACATTTTAAAATTATTCTCAAAAATGCCCCAAATTTTTGTATTAAACTTTGTCCTTAAAAATTATAAATGATGCTTAAGAGAAGTAGTGCAGATCTCATCACAACATATCACACAAAGTTTTTAACTATAATTGATACAGTTTTTTAAAAAATATACTTGTTGATCTCCATTTCAATAAAATACCTCATTTTTCGGAAATTGCAAAAGTTAATTTTTTTTCTGCTTTTTCCTATAACTACAATATGGAAAATACTATAGTTTTTTTTCTAGAGTTTTTCTTAATAAAATCTCTTCATTAAAGACATCTTGATACAAATCTGACACCTATATTACAACATCTTTTTTCAAGATCTTTGACAGAGGGTTCGTTTCCAGCAATTTGGAAAAGAAGTTTTTAACTCCTATCCATAAGTCTGGAAACCGTTCCGATGTCAAAAATTACAGACCCATCTCGAAATTAAGCACAATACCGAAATTGTTTGAAGCAACTATAACAGATAAACTATCTGCTTCCCTGCAAAGAGTACTAATTAATGAACAACATGGTTTTAGGCAGAAGCGTTCTACATTAACCAATTTGTTATCATTTCAATATTTCACGTTAGAAAAATTAGAATCAAAATCTCAAGTTGATACAATCTACACAGATTTCTCTAAAGCGTTTGACACCTTAAATCATAAACTCCTTTTAAAAAAATTATATCAAATTGGTATTTACGGTACATTTTTGAATTGGATTAAAAATTATTTGTTAAATAGAATTCAAAACGTAAAATATAAATCGTTCTTGTCAAAAGATATGATGGTTACATCTGGTGTACCACAAGGATCCCATCTAGGTCCTTTATTGTTCATAATATTTGTTAATGACTTGAAACTTTATTTACCAACATGCTCATTTCTAATGTACGCAGATGATTTAAAGTTATATTCTGAAATAAATGAAATTTATGATTGTATTAATCTTCAACGTGACTTAAATATGCTAGCCCTATGGTGTTGCGAAAATAAATTGGATCTTAACATTGAGAAGTGTAAAGTTATGACTTTTTCTAGGCTAAAAAACAATATCAAATTTACTTATTCGATGAGAGGAGAAAATCTTGAATTAGTTTCAGTGATGAAAGATCTGGGAGTTTTTTTTTTTTTTTTTGATTCTAAACTCAAATTTACAATTCATATTGATAGAATGATATCTAAAGCTAATCGTATATTAGGTTTCATCAAAAGAATGACCAATGACTTTTTGAATCCAAATTCTTTTAGAATATTATACTTAACATTCGTTAGACCAATTTTGATGTATGCTTCTCCTGCATGGTCTCCCATTTATGAAAATAATATAAAAAAACTTGAAACATTACAGCACAAATTTCTGAATCTTGTTGCATGGAAATTACAATTACCGTCACCTAGAATGAGTCATGACTATACTCACGTTGCTACTATTGTAAATATAAGCTCACTGAAATCACATAGAAATTATAACGATGTAAAATTTCTATATAATTTATTAAAAAACGAAATTGATTGCACATATCTTCATGCAAAACTTCAAGGGAAAGTTCCGTCATTGCGATTGCGAAACATAGAACAAATGAAATTTATAACCCCATTTGCAAAAACTAACCAATATAATTTGGCACCACTATGGAGAATGTGCAAATTGGTAAATGAAATAAATATTGACATGTACGCCGATAAAAATTGTATCAATCAAATGAAAAACCTGTTGTTAAATGATTTCTAAATTGCTTATGTGATACAAAGATACACGTCTACTTTTTATAAATTGTATTTAACATTATGGTTTGACTCGCAGGAAAAAAGGTGTCTGTTCCTTGTTTCGGGCCGTAACTGAAACGTAATGGAGAATCAAGCGTGAATGGACGTGGAAGTGAGTGGACGTGTGCTAGTGGTACCGGGGCTCGCGGTGCAGCAAATAGCAGCTATGAACGTTTTACAAGGAAATCATTCTGCGAGGCAGTGATGTTAAGAAGAAGCATCCTTGAACTGGTTTTTATTATTACGAAAGAAATATGCAAAAAACCGGCTGACAACCTAACCTTCAAAATTGAAGACTGACACATGGTGGACTTTTTTAAATTTGCTACGCGGAGGATTGAGAGTCTTGAAACTACCTCTGATTTGGACCATCCACTCGTCAATTTTTGACTCATCATATTCTTCATCTTTGCTGCGACTTGTCCTCGACGATGGCCAGCATATGTGCAGTGTGTGAAAAATCAAGTGAAGTCGGAGGCAGAATATACAACTGCGACAGCTGTCGCAGACCACCCCATGCCGACTGTATTGGCCTTACGGCTACTGAGATCAAGGCACTGGACCTCAGACAGCGAGTTTTGAAACTTTTTTGTTTGGATTGTGAGAAAGGGTTAGCTTGTTTACCTGAGGTGCTATGTAAATTGAATAATCTTACTGATACTGTTAACAAAATTGATAAATTTATTTTTGGTAATGAAGACTCAACTGCCTCACTTTTCAAATCGGAAATTGTTAATGAGATTAATGATAAAGTCTTGCGCAAAAATAACGTTATATTCTATAATGCGAAAGAATCTGACTGAGTTACCAGAGGAAAGGAAAAATTTTGATTTGAAAATTGTGATGAAATCGTTGAGTAAAATTTGTACAGTTAGTGAGACTGATATTGTGAAAGTGCTTCGTTTGGGTAAAATTAAAAGCGATGGCAAGCCTCGTCCTATTAAAATTATTTTTAATGACCATGGATTGGCACTAAAAATTTTGAAAGATAAACATAAATGCGAAAAGCCATATGCTATAAATGGTGATTTAACCTTGCAACAAAGGGATCAACTTAAAGCACTTCGCGAAGAATTAGATATTTTGAATAAAGATGAGGAGCTTAAAACTATTAAATTTATTAATGGGTCTCCCAAAATTGTAAACAAACGTGATTATGAAAAAGGTGAAGAGAATGAAAATGTAAAAAAGGATCAGTTAAAAAACAGGCGAAAAAATTAAATTTTTATTATCAGAACGTTCGTGGCCTGAGGTCAAAGTTGAAAGATATAGAGAGAAATAACTTTGTACTGAATGATTATGATATTATAATACTAACTGAGACTTGGTTATGTACTGATATTTTGACTGCAGAACTAAAATTGACTGACTTCGATATTTATAGAAAGGATAGGAATTTACAAAATAGTTATTTTAGTCGAGGAGGGGGTGTACTTATAGGTGTTAAGAAAAAATTTCGAAGCTTTGAATTAAATTCTACAACTGATGTTGAGCATCTGTTTGTACGTGTCTCAAGCGGTCAAATAAATTTAATCATTGGAGCATTGTATTTACCGCCTACGGCCACGGATGATGTTATCAGATCCTTTTGCAACACTATTGAACTTATAGATAATGAATATCCTAATATCAATTGGTTTTTATTCGGTGATTTTAACTTGCCTAATATTATGTGGGAAAAAGGCGATTATTCAAGTTATCCTGTTGGAGTTGAAAATAATTATGTAACTCTACGTGAAAAATCAATAGCCAATATTTTGTCAGATACTATTAGTCTCTTGAACCTATTTCAAGTTAATATTGTAAAATACAATCAAACAACTATGCTAGATTTGATATTTACTGATTGTCTAAATGTCATTTGTCAAACTTCAAAAGACCCAGTGGTATCTGTCGACGTTTATCATCCCTCTTTAGATTTGTATTACTCTTACCTTTCAATGCGATAATTCTATTGATTACGACGAATGGGTTTATGATTATGAGTCAACTGACTTTGTTCAGTTTAATTTTGCATTAGGATATGTACAGACTATGTTAGATAATGAAAATTTCTCTATTGAATATTCTATTGAGTTGTTTTATACGTATTTATATTATTATATTGATCTCTTTGTGCCAAAGAAACTAGTTAGAAAATCAAAATTCCCTAGATGGTATAGTGCAGAATTAAAGAACAGTATTGTAAATAAGCAGAGAATTCACAGGGAATACAAGTGTAACAATTCTGATGAGAGTTACGTAAAGTTTTCTGAACTAAGACATACATGTAAGGTACTTGCAAAAAGGGATTATGATGTATTTAATACGGGGATACAAATATCAATTACAACTGATCCATCTAAATTCTGGTCGTATATAAATTCTAAAAAAACTGTTCATGGTCTACCAAATATTATGCATTATAATTCACATGAGTTTAATGATGGCCTATCAATTGTAAATGCCTTTGCTGAATATTTTAGAACTTTTTACAGACCATCAAATACTGCAAATATTATGTTAGCTGACCAGACGCCGTATATTATAAACAATTTTGATATCTCTCTTTCTGATATTTTGACTAAAATCAACAGTCTGGATATATGTAAAAGCATTGGACCTGATGGAATACCCGCATTAGTATTGAAAAATTGTAAATACATTTTCTCTCCCATATTGAAAATTTTGTTTGATAAATCACTAGCTGAAGGTGTAGTGCCCAATGCATGGAAATCTGCTTTTGTAACCCCGATTCATAAATCTGGTTCCAAACAAAAAGTAGATAATTATAGACCAATATCAATAATGAGTACAATTCCCAAATTATTCGAATCAATTATAACTGATAAACTGAAAGTTTGGATTTTTCCATTTTTATCCCCAAAGCAATGTGGGTTTATCAGTAGCCGTAGTATAGAAACTAACCTGGGAGTTTACTCTCAATATATACTGGATCACTTGGAGAGGAAGATTCATGTGGATAGTATTTATACAGATTTCAGCAGAGCATTTGACTCTGTAAATCAAAATTTACTACTGCAAAAACTATCAGCATTCGGTATAACAGGTTCATTACAAAAATGGTTTACAAGTTATCTGAGGGATAGGGTTCAATACGTTAAATATAAAAACCATATTTCAGAAGTTATAAAAGTTTTATCAGCAGTGCCACAAGGGTCCCATCTTGGTCCCTTATTATTCCTTATTTTTATCAATGATCTATGATCAATCTTAGAAGATGTGGAGTTTGAATTATTTGCAGATGATGTGAAAATTTATAAATCTATAAAGTCAAATGTCGATGCTCGAATATTACAAAATGCTTTGAGTAAACTTGTTCAATGGGCAGAAAATAACGACATGAACTTAAATGTTAAAAAATGTAAATCCATAACTTTTTCTAGATTTAAAAATAACACGGAATATGTCTATGCTATAAACAATGTAGCTCTGGAAAAAGTTAGTGTTATTAGGGACCTGGGGATTCTTTTTGATAGTAAATTGAGTTTTTGTAACCATATCGATTCAGTGATTATTAAAGGTACCCAAATATTAGGCTTTGTTAAACGAACATGTTCAGAATTTAAATCCCCTTTTGCTCTGAAAAGCCTATATGTTGCCTTAGTTAGACCTATTCTATTATTTGCCTCCATTATTTGGTCACCTTACTACAGAAATCATATAAACAGATTTGAAACGGTTCAACATAAATTCTTCAGAATTGTTGCACCTAGACTAGGTCTACCAGATCCGTTTATTGATCACAATTATTCAGCAATTGCGTCAAGTTTAAATATTCCATCTCTCCAATCATTGCGTAAATTAAACGATGTAAAATTTATATTTAAATTACTTGGGAATGGAATTGATTGTCCGCAGCTTTTGCAGCATATCAACTTTAGAGTTCCTAGCCGCTGTACCAGATCTAATATGGCATTACTACCTGTCAATTACGCTTCTAATTATACCAGTAACAATATGATTAATAGATTATCGGGCTTAGTTAACGAATATAACTTAGATGTATATAATTTTCATACAACAATGTATTCCGAGATAGAGCGTTTAATTCTCACTAATGAATAATTGTGATAAAATTACATTAAAAAGCTATTTTCAATTGTTACCACTTGCAATATGTTGTACATTATAATTACTTTGTATTGGACTTTTTGTCTGTAAATAAAATATTATTATTATTATTATTATTATTATATTAATATCATTTCCCTAGGGAATATATTAAATATTAATATATAATATATTTAAATACATAAATATATGAGTTCTTAGAAAAAAATTTTAAAAAATCGACTTCTTCCATATTCCGATACTTATTGATGTCTAACAAATTTTTTTTGTTGCAAACAAAAAATTGAAGTTTGTTGTACAGAATGGTAATAGGCATGAAATGTTTCTAAATGATATTACTCACTTTGTATAAAAATGTTATTCTATTTTATTATCTTAAATTTAATCTGCACACAGAGCACAAAATCATGCACATAACAATTATGGTTTTTAAACAAGTAAAGAGATGTGCCTGTCATTTTGATGTGTATAACGTGTTTTGAATAGAAACTTTTTATATTTCAATTATTATTTCGTTATTGAAAGTCAAACTTTATATACACAAACGAAACTTTCAACAGTTTTTCTCAAAACAACCTTTTTGCATATGTACCCTTTTTACTGCGACTGCCTCAATTGCGATACTACCCATGTACAGCTGCATCTCTTTAATGGAATGGTGCCCATATCAAAGTGCAAAACAACCAGGTGCTTTAGCAAATTTTAGACACAAAAACAATATTCCATTTGCAATTATGGAACCCATTATACCTGTATTCTAAGATTTATGCAATACAAATCTGTTATCAAAACGAGTTGGTGGTTACACCCAAAATTCCAATGAATTTTTTCATTCCAAAATTTGGAAATTTGCCCCAAGACAGGATATTTAGGAAAGAGAATTGTGCACAATGGCACAAAGGATGCAGTAAATAGTTTCAACGAAGGAATGATAGGGAGATTGAAAGTTTTGGAAAGATTCGAGATTCCTATAGACAAAAATATGAAAAGGCTGTGAATCATGTCTGCTGAAATAAGAGCATCCCAGGCAACAAAAGAGGCAAGAAAATCCAGAAAAAGGTTCCTATGCTCGTGATACATTTTAATGATCGGAAAAAAATTCAGAGCAACGTTTATGATATCTTTAAACTTAATTTTCAGGAAAAGTAAATTTTTATATTGGTTTAAGGAATATATCTTTTCTAATGTAGTGATCTATCTCAAATTTTCAAGATTTATAAGTACAGTTGAGGAATTTTTTGGAAATGGAGAGAGCTCTGGAAAATAATAAATTTCAGCCATATCAAATTTGGAATGTAAAAGAGACAGGACTATTCGTAGTTCATGTGCCACCCCAAGACCAAGAACCAAGAGGACAGGAGACCCTGGTAGACCAAGGAAAAGGATGGAGCCTCAGGTACACATTAACTAGACCACAATCATGATTAGAGATGAAGATGGCCCTAATTCTATGAGCAGCTAAACCGAGTGTCTGGCCAAATCATGTAAAGTTTGTAAAATACCTACAGCATTTTACATAATATGCGTATCCATCACAAAACGAACCACATCTTGTCGTTCTTGATAATTACAAGAACCATTTATCAGTGGATACCTTCGACTAATCAAAGAAATGCGGAATTATTCTATTAACAATTTCCCCATACACCAGTCACAAATTGGAGTCATTAGAAAGAACAGTCTATGACTCATTTCAATCCTTTTATAATTAGGTTGTTAATAATGGGATGATTTCACCAGTAAGTGCAGAAAAAACTGTGACAATCTATCAAGTTGGTCTTTTGCACCAAAAGCCCAAGAAGCAGCTTTCTCTCAGAAAAGAATAGCAAAGAGTTTTAAACTAACAGGAATTGTTCCTTTGAATTCAAACATTTTTGAAGATTTTGAATTCTTTCCCTTCCAAGTGACTGATTGTCAGAATATTTCTCTACATTGAGAGGAAACTTCTGCTTTTAGTCAATACAGTTCACCACCACTCATCTAAAGCACACTTATGTCACAATTTGGAAGATTCTTTTTGATAAATCAATAATAGAAGGATCCGTTCTCATAGTGTGGAAATCCTCCATTACACCAATCTTCAAGTTGGGAAGTAAAAATAAAAAAGTAAAATGAGATGATTAACTACAATTCTATATCAATTTTAAGCTTAATACCCAAGTTATTTGAATCGATAATCACTGATAAATCAAAACCAAAGATTTCTCACTTTGCGACCACAAGGCAGTTTGCTTTCATAAGAGAAATATTGAATTCAATTTAACCTACTATATGCATAATCTTCACTACACTACAATTGCTGTTTTGTGTTTTCTCCTTTAAGAAGAAATTGTATTTTTTGTTTTAACTATACACTGCTGTTTATACATCAAATAATCCAATTTCATGGATATGTAAATTAGCAAAATACATTTACATTGATCTCAGGAACCTTGATCTCAGGCGTGTTGCTCACAATGATGTGGAGAGGCGGCGGCGGGACAATTTCAACAGTTCGCTAATGCGACTAAGTGAAATGACTGACGAGGGTTCTTCAGAGAGTGCTAAAGCTGGCCAAAGCAAACGTATTATTGTGGAGAAGGCTTGTGAATATATCACGGCGCTACATGAATCAAACGAACGGCTTGCTAAAATCGCCAGAGACAAAGAGGCACTAGTAGAGGAGATTAAACTTCTCTGTGAAGAAAATGAAAACTTGAAATTGGAGAATGCTGTACTGCTATCACACCACAAAAATAGTATATGGTTTTATTTTGCTAATAAAGTTATTGGTATCCTAATTTTTTGCCTTTTATAGTTAGTGTAATGTATTTTTTTTATTGTGAACGTTCAAATTGTTGAACGGTATGTTTCCCCAAGAGCTCGTTCAAAAACTCAATGTTGAAATTTATGTATATAAACTCAAAATGGTTTCATAATAATTGCAATACAGAATTAAATCGAAATTTTCACAAATTGCTTAAACAAAGTAATATTCAAATGTTTGCAACTCCATGCTAATGTAATCTGTAAAAGTAGACGTTTTCAAGAGAAAAGAAATTTTTGACTGAATAATTTTCAGATACCATGGCTCCTCCATCCCTCCTCAATTCCATCTTCCCTTACTCCTACGTTATTGTGCAGGTATGTGATTGTGACATGTTTTGGTCACGTGATTAAAGAAAATTTACAGTTTCCTGTTAATTTTTCTTTCTTCTCTTACATCCTTTTGTACGAACGTTCATCATTTTGGATTCATGTATTTACTACCTTCGTGTACCTTTATTTAGTTCAATCTTAATTCCCTAAATAAATAAAAAATTTAGACCCACAAGTTGAAGAATCTACATATTGTGATAAAATCATTAAAATGGGGAATTATGTTTTAGACGAGTGTAAGGGAGAAAATTTAAAAAAAAAAATTGTTGCACATATTAAAAAAGTAAAATCTTTCAGTTATGAAGTAACATATTTAAGAAAATTGCAGGACACCGATACATTTGTTAAAGAGGAATATAAGAGAAAAAAGTGAAAGTAAGTGAAAAAATGCAAAAACTCTTTTACCCTTTTAGATTTCTTCCATAAAATAAGGGTAATATTCGATGGCGAGGTTTGTTCGAGTATCTATGGTAATACTACAGTGTACGCCAGAAGCTTGAGGCCAAACAAGTATAAAACAAAACGGCTAAATAAAAAATAAATAAATGCCAATCAATGTAAACAAGAGAATAAAAACAGTTACACAGAAATTAGATGTAGTATGCCTGCTGAAGAAGCTAGCCATAAGCCCTTGCTTTGGCCTGCTGGGAACGCTCTCTAACGGGTGTGAAATTCAGAATACACCATACTTTGAACAAAATTCCATTATCAAAACTGTTTCGAAATGAAGGCAATATTTACTAAACAAACAGATGACAATCAAAGTCAATTTCTCGGCCAAGGGAGTAAAAATAAAAAATCCACATTTTCAGATGACTTGTGGACGTTTAGAAAACTTTCCTTGTAACCATTTAATACAAGTAAAAATCCATTTAATATTAAACCTGATTTCACTGTAATGTGAATTGCACCAGTGGGTCTTCCAATTATTTAGAAGATATTTTCTGTTACAAGATCCATGGTCAAGGTTCTAAACTTTCCATTTTGTTTTTCGTGTAGAGGTCAAGAAAGAGGGCTATGGAAAGTTGTTAAGTTGATTTCAAGTCACTAGATTGTCAAGAAAATTAATATGTATTGTAATTATGGAGAGCTTGAGAAGAGACTACTTCAGGAAATAAAAAAATTAGATATAATGCCACTATTCTGGTTTCTGAGTTTTTTGTAGTTGTTAATTCCTCAGAAAAACATTACCAGTAAGGGGAATTCCACACAATCTACTATCTAAAATTTCATTATATGGTTCCCTCATTTTGGTACTTCCCGCTCAGTTGATAAAATAAAATTCAGAGAGGAGTAAAATCATTTGAATACACAGCTGGTTTTACCATGATGCCAATAACAATGCAATGATCAGAATATCATTACAACATTCTCAGTACACAAATCAAAATATTTAATTTATTTATGACTTGCAGTGAAATGAAAGCTATAAGAACTGTAGTCGTTCTCAATTCAATATAGTATTACAGTACAATATTTGATGAAGCTTAGTTACAATATTGATGGAGATGCTCAACATCCTAATTACAAAGCAGTGAAGTTTGATTATCTAGTTCTCCTTTAAAATTATTAAACAGTGACCAAGTTAAAAATGTTAATTAGTAGAGTTACATTTCTCAACAATTCTGTTTAAGATAAAGTATTTATATAGACGTTTCGTATCTTTTAATTGCCATATTTCTAAACAAGGATTAGTAAGCAAGAAAAATCCTACTAATTTTGAAGTAGGCATGAAACTCTACCACCCTAAGCAAAAGTTAGTGGTTTTGCCAACAATGCACTGTGTACTGCTCGCTAGCAGTACTAAAAAAGGATCTGGAGTACAGCAATTACACTAAGACCTGTCTAAAACGGATATTGATGGTTCCTAAAAAGTTTTCAAGTTTTAAGTTGTCAAAACCTAAAAAGTAAAAACAAAAAAGTAAAAATATCGAACACAAACATTGCTCAAAAACGGATACAAATTTTTTCTTTACAATTTCAATAGTTATTTAATTTTGTTTATAAGGCAAATGCCCAGTGACATACAACTTTCTTATTCAAAATAAAAAGATATAGGCTTTTGTGATTGTAGGAAACAAAGGAATGAAATACAATGATTGAAAAAGGACATGAAATTTGAAACATCAAAACACATGATTTCACAGAAGTGGTTTAAAGATCTGAAAATTAAAAATCGTTCATTAGAACCACTAAGTAAGGAATGTGAGCGCTTACAGGAAAAAGTCCAATTCTTGCAAAAATCTCTTGAGGGATTCAATATAGACTGTCACAAAAGGGCTTTGTGATTACGAAAACCCCAGTTCAGCTACAAAAGCTTTAGGAGCTTTTACATCTATTTTAAAAAAAGGAATGAAAAACATCGCTATCGAGAGTAAAGAACCTAGTATTAAACTCTGTGAAGAACAATCTAAAATTTACTCTTTGACTGGGCAGATTCGAAGTCTGGAGAACAAAATTAAAGCTCAGGATGAACAAAATCACCATTTGCTTATGGAAATAAAGCATGCAGCTGAGGAGAGATCAAGATTAAAGCAAGAACTTAATGGTTTGCAAGAGGCATTGCTATCACCCACTGACAATCAGTCCAGTGTTGTTGCCCTCAAGCGTGTCCTGGCAGATAGCACACCTCCTCATTATCTGAAGCGAGCTAATCTTGAAGGCACTTTGGAAGAAAATCGCTAAGTCACCTGAACCATTTTTTCAGACTCAGAGTCAGAGTCAACAGAGTCGAGTGGAGAATCCGAACAAAAGTCTATCTATGCTGAATTTCGTGATAGAGAGCGTCGATCGAGGAATATCATTATCCATGATCTTATTGAAGATCCAAATCTACAAATAGAACAACATTCAAAAATGGATAAGCAAGTAGCAGAATCTATCGTTTCAAAATTCACCAATGATAAATGTCTTGTGTCAACAATGAGACTGGGAAAACTACACCAGAATAAGGAGTCATCGAAATCACCTGAACGCAACAAACCCAGACCAATGAAAGTTGTTCTCCAAAATAAAGAGTATGCATTACAAATTTTGATAAATAAAAATAAATATAAAGATGAAGTTAAAATTGGTCCAGATCGAACATCACAACAACGCAAGCATTCTGCAGAGTTGCTTTCCAATCTAGAGATGTCTAAAAAAAAATGGTGATACAAAAAAGAGAATAAAGTATGTCAATGGAATCCCGACAAACATTGAGGTCAATGAAAAGAAGAAAACAAACGCAGTAAACTCTCAGGAAAACTAACATCAAGGCAATCGTCACATAATTTCTCAGTGTATTATCAAAACTGCCGAGGTCTACGAACGAAAATATCAATATTCAACAAAAATTCACCATCGTTCGAGCATGCAGATATATTGATATTTACAGAAACATGGCTGCACGAAGAAATCTCTAGTGCAGAGTTCGCTCTACCAAATTATAACATCTACAGATTTGATAGGAAATCAACAAGTCAGTTCGAACGAGGTGGCGGAGTGCTGGTTGCGGTTCATCGGAGATTCAACAGCGTGGAAGTTACACCATCATCCACTAATGTCGAACATCTTTTCATACTTATTAAAAATGGTATCTCAAATTTAATTGTCAATGCCGTGTATATCCCTCCAAATTCGCTTTCAGAAAACTATGTGAGTTATACCGAATCTCTTGAGCAAATATTTGAATTTTATCCAACATCAAAATTTCTAATAGCCGGAGACTTTAATTTGCCGCATGTGTATTGGTCAAATAGAAATCCTAAATTGCTTTGTGAATATTCAAATGCCACAAAGGATGAAATCATTTCAGCATCATTGATTACTAATACTATGAACTATTTAAATTTACTGCAATTTAATAACATATTTAATATTAATAATAGAACATTAGACTTAATATTTACTCAAGATGAAAACTGCATAACTAAACAAGCTGATTGTTCATTTGTTCCAATAGACATACACCATCCTGCTCTAGACCTATTATTCACAGTGAATGAAAAATTTACTAGTCTTAATTCATATGATACTAGATATAATTTTCAAAACACAGATTATGTAAATATAAATAATGAAATTTTATCTTTTAAATGGTTACCATATTTTCAGCAAAATTCACTTGAGTTATCTCTTTCATTTTTTTATGACAAAATGTATGAAATAATAGAAAAATATGTTCCAAAAAAGTTGATAGTTTGTGATTCATATCCACAATGGTACTCACGTGAATTGAAAATTCTTTTGAAAGATAAAGCTAAAGCGCATTTCATTTATAAATCAACTGGCAAAGACAAATATTATAAAGCATTTTCTGATATTCGTAAATTATGTAAAACTAAAGCTAACGAAGATTATAACGAGTATATAGGAAATATAGAATACCGTTTAGATTATGATATTGAATCATTTTGGAAGTACACAAACTCTACAAGGGGGACAAATGGTTTACCAAATGTTATGACATACGAAGGTACCTACGCTGAAAATGGAACGGATATAGTGAACCATTTTGCAAATTTTTTTGAATCCGTTTATAAGGTTGACAATGATAAAAATGGAGAAATCGATGAGCATAATGTAAATCATATTATAAATTCTCAAATAAATATACCACATATGGAAATAAATCAACAAGAATTCACAGTGATCAAGATGGCGGCGGTGTATGTCACGTGTGTGGAAGCTCTGGAGTAAAAAGTCTTGTTTCATCAATTACAGCTTCTTAACAAGTGAAATTTTAGTGATATTTCAGTTCCTAATAACTTAGACAGTTCTGATAATTGTTAGTTATTGCGTATCTTTATTACTTGTTGTTAAACCTTAAAGTGACATTCTGCTGACCTCTCCGCACGCTATTCGTGTGTACATTTGCTAATTTCTCTAATAGTGGTACATGTTTTAATGTAAATGTAAATTAGCTTGTGCTCAGTGTGTGAAGTTTAGGCATAAGGATCTAACAAAGTATAAGGAATCGCTAGCTATTTGGAAAGCAGCAAGGCAAACTTCTGATATCAATTATTATCAGACGGAATCAGTTACTCGTCGGAATCGGACGTTTCTTTTGAATCGTTGCGGATTGACAATGACTAATAATATTGTGATTTAACACAAGTTAATTTGTCGTGTTTTTGTTCTCTGTGAGTGATAATTTTGAAAAATTATTTTTGAGAATAGCATTTTTCTAATTTCAACTAATTCTATTAACATCATCTTGCTTGATATGGATTTCGAATGCTCCAAATGTTTGAAAGAAATCACCATAAGGAATAAGTCTGGCGAAGCGGATTTTATTGAGTGCGACGAGTGTTCATGCAAGTTTCACCCTAACTGCACCACACTAACAGCGTCAGAAATAAAAATCTTTTCACTTAAAACAACTAAGCGTCAACTGAAGTATTTCTGTGGTGTATGCAAGACCAACCGCCCAAATATGAATAAAACCATAGAAAGCATGATGAAAATGATAGATGAATTGAAAACTTCTAATAAAATGCTAATGGAAGAGATGAAAGAACTGAAAAATTCAGTTCTTGGAACAAAAGATGAAAAAGCGACATTTGATATGGAAGCTATATGTGCTGAGGTAATTGATCGAGAAAAGCAATCGAAAAATATTATCATTTATAAGGTTACGGAAAACATCATATACATATACATATATATACATACATATATATACATACATATTTTATTGAGTGCGACGAGTGTTCATGCAAGTTTCACCCTAACTGCACCACACTAACAGCGTCAGAAATAAAAATCTTTTCACTTAAAACAACTAAGCGTCAACTGAAGTATTTCTGTGGTGTATGCAAGACCAACCGCCCAAATATGAATAAAACCATAGAAAGCATGATGAAAATGATAGATGAATTGAAAACTTCTAATAAAATGCTAATGGAAGAGATGAAAGATTATATATATATATATACATATATATATATGTGTGTATATATATATATATATATATATATATATATATATATATATATATATATATATAGAAGACTATTATCAATGTTCTCAGTGAAGTGAAACGCAGTGGAAACCACTCGGAAGAGTGACTATTCTTTTGTATAACCTTTTAAGGAAACCCGCTTGCGGATATGCAAGAAAGATACTCCTTTTGGATATTGAACACTCATACAAACCTCAATTAATAATTGTATGAGAAGCTGATCCTCTTTGCTTCATAGATGACGTTAACATTTTATCAATAAAAGTTTAATGTTGGTTTTTGTTCATATTTTTATCTATTTTATATGCCAACCCTATTTCCCTATTTAAAATTGCGTGATTGAGTAATATCAAATATTTTAGATTGAGTGTGATAATTTATGTTTACATATCTCAAGTTGTAAACTAATATATTGGTAGTTATACTAACTACACTACACTATATATATATATATATATATATATATATATATATATATATATATATATATATATATAATGTATATATGCGGGTTCGAATCCCGCCTCGGGCATGGGTGTATTTGTGTATATCTGTATGTGTTGTCCTTTCACCCCCATCATCATCATATCATCATTTCATCTTCCATACCCCCAGGGCTAACAACCTTGGGGGGGGATAAAAATGAAATCGGATCCAGCTTAAATGCTGGTCCCCCCAAAGAATTGTTCGCAAGCACCTGCCACCGTGATATTAAATGAAAAACTGAGCCACGGTAAATGCAGGTTGCTTGCCCTGCGTGGTCCTAGTCGGCCAAAACGAACATAATAATAATAATAATAATAATAATAATAATAATATATAGCATTCAAGAGACTGGAAACGAGGTTCGAGGATTTACAAAAATCTAATGAAAATCTGAGAATGGAAATAAAAAATCTGAAACAAGGTAATTTTAATTGTCCAACATCTGATTCAGATATGGACTATGAAGAATTATTTGCCGAATTTGTTGACCGAGAACAAAGATCGAAAAATATTATTATGTATGGAATTGAAGAAAACACCAATGTATCGGCAAAACAAGACGACGCTGTTGAAGGTAATGAAAACACTAATGTGTCGGCAAAAGACGGAGACATTAAAGACAGAGAAAAAGTAACATCAATACTGTCTAAAATTATCAATCCCATACCCGAATTTAAAACTTATCGACTCGGTAATCCAAAAAAATTCGCTAATGTAGCCGCAGATTCTGCAACCAACGAACGCACTAGACCACTTAAAGTTGTATTTCTGAACTCATCACAATCTTTGAGAATACTTAAAAACAAAAAGAAATACAATGGTAATGTTCGTATGGGACCTGACAGAACCATGCGTCAGAGACAACATTTGAAATCTGTCATTTCGAAATGTGAAGTTGAACGTGAAAGTGGCAACAAAAATGCGAAAATCAAATACATAAAGGGTATTCCGAGATTAATTACTAATGCGACTGAAAAACCAATTACAATAGATGATTCAATTGTGAAAGAACCAAATCTGGAAAACTAAATGAAAGGCAACCATCTAATCAAATATCCATCTACTACCAAAATGTTAGAGGACTGAGAACGAAATTATCTCTTCTCAATAGTACCGCGCCTTCATTTAATGATACAGATATCTTTGTATTCACCGAGACATGGCTACATGGAGGTATCCTGAATTCTGAGCTGGCTTTCCCGGACCATGAAGTACATCGAGTTGATAGAAGTAAAAATACGAGTCAATTTGAAAGGGGTGGAGGTGTGGCTGTCATCACCAGAAGAGAACTTAACGGTATCGTCATAGAAACTGAAAATTCTTCAGCTGAACAAATCTTTGTACATATCTGTGTAGGTAAAACTAATTTTATTATAGCAGCAGTTTACTTCCCGCCCAAATCTGATATACAAGCTTATTCTCAATTCGCTGAAAATCTCGAAACAATCTTTGAATCAAATCCAACCGCCAAATTTATTGTCATGGGTGATTTTAATCTTCCCTGCACGGAGTGGATAAACAATGATTCTAATCTTAGTTGTAATCTCCAAAATGCCTCTCAAAATGAAAATCAAAATAGCTTATTAATCACAAATACCTTCAATTACGTCAACTTAACACAAATAAATAATGTAAAAAATATATATGGAAATATGTTAGACCTAATATTTGTACAGGAACTAAATAGTACTGCCAGACTAATAGATTCACCTATTATACCCTGCGACAACTATCATCCAGCCTTGGAATTAGCAGTACCTATATATGACAATTTTCACTCACTTAAATCAGAAGAAATTAGATTTAACTTCAAACTTGCCGACTATCATGAAATTAACAACAAATTAACTACATATGATTGGTTAACATACTTTGAAAACAATAATTTAGAGTCATCTACTGCCTTTTTCTACGATATGTTATATGAAATCATCGATACGCATGTTCCAAAAAACAAAATTTCCTTTTCAACTTATCCTGTATGGTACTCTAAAGAACTTAAACAATTACTAAAATCAAAAACTGAAGCTCATGCAATCTACAAAAGCACCATACAAACTAGCGATTATATAACTTTTTCAAACCTTCGTAAATTATGTAAATCTAAAGCAATTGAAGATTACGATAAATATATATTGAGAATAAGTACATCCATCAAACATGATGTAAAAGCTTTTTGGAAATTTACAAACAACAAAAGAGGAGTTGAAGGCTTACCAAATAATATTTTTTACGATAATGAAAGTATCACCACTGGCCAAGGTATTGTGGATTTATTTGCGAAATATTTTGAATCAATATATACAAATGAAAATGTAAATATTTCAACTGTTAACCAAAACTCCGATTCGTTAATCAATATTAGTGATTTGAATATTACTCAAACAGAAGTATATGAAGCAATACGAAATCTTAACATAAACAAAGGAGTTGGTCCTGATGGCATACCAGCAATTTTGCTGAAAAATTGTATAGCTAATTTGACTCCCATTCTCCATAAACTATTCGAAAAATCTCTAGTTGAAGGACTTATGCCAGATGTATGGAAAGTTAGCTATATTACTCCGATATATAAAAGTGGAAATAGATCAAATGTCAAAAATTACAGACCAATCTCCATCATGAGCATTATTCCCAAACTTTTTGAAAAAATAATTACTAATAAATTAACATATATATTCAAAAACATCCTTATAGAAGAACAACATGGTTTTAGGCAAAAACGATCCACTGTTACCAACTTGCTACTTATACAAATTATTTGATTGAGAAAATTGAACAAAACTCTCAAGTAGATGTCAACTATACAGACTTTGCAAAGGCATTCGATACCGTCAATCATGGTATACTTCTACAAAAACTGCAGCACTTAGGAGTACATGGGGCTTTCCTTCAATGGATTAAAAATTATTTAACTGGCAGAAAACAAAATGTTAAATACAAATCATTTGTCTCAAAAGACATTAATGTTTCCTCAGGCGTGCCTCAAGGCTCGCACCTGGGTCCGTTATTGTTTTTATTATTTATCAACGATATTAAATTTTATTTGCAAAATTGCCAATTCTTATTGTTTGCTGATGACCTCAAAAAAAAAAAAGATTTACCTAGAAATCAAATCCATTGCAGATTGCAGTGTACTCCAGGACTGTCTAGACTCGATGTATTTATGGGGCGATATAAATAAACTACATTTAAATCCTCGGAAGTGTAAAGTTATGAGATACTCTAAAACGAGGAACCAAATTCAGTTCAATTATAAACTTCATGATCAACAACTTGAAACAGTGCTAGAGTTTAAAGATCTTGGAGTGATATTTGATACATCTTTAAGATTTGATAAACATATAGAGTATATAGTGAATAAGTCTAACCAAATGTTGGGATTCGTCAGGAGAAACACAATAGATATTGAGGATATTACTGCAATTAGAACTTTATATCTAACATTGGTTAGACCAATTCTATCATATGCATCCACAATATGGTCTCCTTACTATTAGATTTATAATAAATCTATAGAAAAAATACAACACAAATTTCTCAACTTTGCAGCTTTTAAACTTAACCTACCCTCACCTAGATTATCTCATAACTACATAGATATAGCTACTACTCTTAACATTAGCTCACTTCAATCTCATAGAATTTATAATGATCATCTACTTCTACATAAAATAGTCACAAATGAAATTGATAGTATGAACTGGTGTCAAACGTTAATTGGAAAATTCCAATATGTAATACGAGAAATAGCGAAAAAACGACTTTTGTAATCCCATCTGCCAAAACAAACCTTGGTCTAAATGCTCCTGTGAGGCGCACGTATACTATTGCGAATGATAGTCAAATAGATATATACAACATATCACTTACACAATTCATTAATAGATCTAAATTGTTACACTTAAATGACTACAAATGAAAAAGCAGTATTCATAAACCTGTCAATTGTGTCAAACGAACTATTGTACCAAGAATTATCAAAATGTAAATTGGGCGGTTGCCTGTAGAATAATAATAAATATATATATGTTTCGAAAAAAATCTGTTTCACTGGCTTAGCACTAAATATATATATATATATATATATATATATATATATATATATATATATATATATATATATATAAGGGCCCCGAAAATACGTTTTGCTTAGGGCCCAGTATAGTGTTAATCCGGCACTGACTGCAGTTGTGTTTAATCTTATATGTTATGTGTGGAAGAAAAAAGAAACAAAATAAAAAACCACACATCCTGCAAAAAGCTAACAGACACACTCTCATTCAAAATATAATAGAATTAAAAGAACAATACCCTTTGAATCATACGCTGAATTCCTAAAAAAAGGACCAAAATCTGTTATTTTACAATTAATTAGAGACCACAGACTTCTAATTAAGGCAATAATAACAATATCCATTTGTCAAATCGACAACGCTCAACTCAAAGAAACATTGAGAACAACTACCTCGACATTATCTACAACATTACATCACAAGATGTCAATATACCCAATATCAAATATTTAGAATACATAATTCACACAAATGGCATAAACATAGATTAAGTCTATGCCCATTTCATAATGATTCAATCTTTATATTTCCAACACAAAAAAAAAAACTTTGGTAATTAAAGATCCTACCAACACAGGAAAATCAATGATAGCTACTCTTCTGACTTCTGCTTTACAACCAACATTAATAGATAGAACTAAAGACAGAAGTTCATTCCATCTTGATCTACCAACATCGTCATGTATTCTCTTCGAAGAACCCACAATAGCACCAGACAATATCGGCCAATGGAAACTCCTTTTAGAAGGAAAAAATTTAAGAGTAGACCAAAAACACTCTGCAAAAGAAACTACACCCAATAATTATGGTGGTGATAACAACAAATAATCCACTAGACTACTGGCTACCCCAAGAAGAAAGCGACCCACTCTATGAAAGACTAATACAATATGAATGTACAAAGAAAATATTCCATTATAATAGAAAATCAAAATCAATTTTGACGGGAAAGGCCAGTATCCTCCAGACCTTAGGTCATTTGCCATGACACTGCAATTTTATTCATCAAAAGCATATCATTATGTGCGAGAAAATTTTAATTCTGCCCTCCCTCATGTATCCACATTGAGGAGGTGGTATATTGTTGAAAGTGGTTTAACTGAAATCACTAAAGGAGCATTAATTGCCTTAAAGGCAAAAGCTGAAAGGAAAGAAGTGTACTGTTGTCTAATCATTGACGAAATGGCCTTACGCCAACATGTTAAATGAGATGGTAGGAAGTTCTCTGGCTATATAGATTATGATACAGGTCTTGATAACGACCAACTTCCTGTGGCTAAAGATGCCTGGGTATTAATGCTGAATGCCGTTAATGGCCATTGGGAACTACCAATTGGATATTTTCTAATTAATGGTTTGGGAGCATCAGAGGGGGCTAATTTTATTAGTCTCGCTCTGAATCATGTTAGAAACAGGGGTGAATGTTGTATCAGTGACATTTGATGGCAACAGTAGTCACTTTGCAATGGCACGATGCTTGGGTGCAAATTTAGATCCAAGTAGTGACTTGTTTTGCCAGTTTTTCAACCACAGGTCTTCAGGAGAGAACATTTATATTATTTTAGATGCTTGTCACATGATTTAGTTAGTGAAAAACATGTTAGCCACAAAGGATATTCTTTTATATGCAACTGGAAGATGCATAAATTGGAAATACATTGAAAATTTATCAGAAGTGCAGGAAGAAGAGGGGTTAGTTGCTGCTACAAAACAGAGCTAGGCGTGTTCAATGGGAGAGGGAACGGATGAAAGTAAAACTAGCATCACAGACTTTTAGCACAAGCATTGCTAAAGCATTAATGTACAGGAATGTATGGAACATGACCTTGTCCATCCTTCTTTTACAGGGGCTGATGCAACAGCCAACTTAGCATTGGTCTTTGATGAGCTATCCGATATATTGAACAGCAAGAATCTCCTGAGCAAAGGCAAAAAGGCCCCTTTAAGACCTGAAAATGCCAGCGAATTATTTGAATTTTTAAGGAGCAGTGAAGAGTATATTCGAGGTCTCTGCCTAGAAAATGGGGTTCCTGTACTAGGATCCAATAGAAAAAAGGGTTTAAGGGGTTTTATAATTACATTAAGAAGTGTTATGGGGTTGTATGAACTGTATGTGAGGAAAGGAAAGCTGAATTTCCTCGTAACCTACAAGTTTGGCCAGGATCATCTGGAAATGTTTTTCAACAATAATTCTACTGCTAAACAATTTGATGGGGCTTACAAGCTATTACTGGTGCATCACCAGATTTCTTCTTCTGCCTTATCAAATTGTGTTCCACAGGATGAAACAACTATATTAAATGTTTGTTCACGCCAGTATGCAAGTGTGTCACAAGTGAATGATCCTGAACTGTGCATTGAGGTGCCAACTGACCATCAGTAGACAATGTTGAAACTAGATTGTCTCCCTACGTTGTGGACATAGTAATGTATATTGGAGGATTTGTAGTAAAAAGGTTGGAAATGTCACTTGCTTGTGTTGACTATAAGATAGTTCTTTGCCGGACGGATAGATGAAGGATCATATTCCTTCATTCCGAGGAAGGATGATCATGGTCTGAAATACCCTTCTGAAGATGATGTGAAAATCTGCAAATCTTCAAGGGAGAGGTGACTTTTTAAAAGGGCAGCTTACGCTACAATTTTAAATAGATGTTTGAGAGAATTTGTAAATAATTCTGTTTTTCGTAATTTAACTTTTCATATTATTGGGTTAAGAGGCCATGCTGAATAATAGGATGTATTTGATTGAGGCAACATTATTTAAATATATTGAAATTAGGTAAAAACATATAGGAAGAGAAAAGACTCAAATTAACCAGAAAATAGAATTAGTAATTAATAATAAAATGATTTTATTTAGAGGGCACTAACGTGTGTGTACGTATGGGTGTTAGTATTATATGGCTAATTCAAAAAAACAGGAGCGAGTGGGTGGGGAGAGGAGAAATATCCGTTGGAGCATCCGCAGGAGGAGGAGGCCCCGCGGATTAAAGCCTAAACGAAGAACGTTCAAACGCTTTTCCATCACGCAGCAGTGGACACGACTAATTCAAAAAACAGGAGCGAGTGGGTGGGGAGAGGAGAAATATCCGTTGGAGCATCCGCAGGAGGAGGCGGCCCCGCGGATTAAAGCCTAAAGGAAGAACGTCCAACCGCTTTTCCATCACGCAGCAGTGGACACGACTAATTCAAAGAACAGGAGCGAGTGGGTGGGGAGAGGAGAAATATCCGTTGGAGCATCCGCAGGAGGAGGAGGCCCCGCGGATTAAAGCCTAAAGGAAGAACGTCCAACCGCTTTTCCATCACGCAGCAGTGGACACGACTAATTCAAAGAACAGGAGCGAGTGGGTGGGGAGAGGAGAAATATCCGTTGGAGCATCCGCAGGAGGAGGAGGCCCCGCGGATTAAAGCCTAAAGGAAGAACGTCCAACCGCTTTTCCATCACGCAGCAGGGGACACGACTAATTCAAAAAACAGGAGCGAGTGGGTGGGGAGAGGAGAAATATCCGTTGGAGCATCCGCAGGAGGAGGCCCCGCGGATTAAAGCCTAAAGGAAGAACGTCCAACCGCTTTTCCATCACGCAGCAGTGGACACGACTAATTCAAAACACAGGAGCGAGTGGGTGGGGAGAGGAGAAATATCCGTTGGAGCATCCGCAGGAGGAGGAGGCCCCGCGGATTAAAGCCTAAAGGAAGAACGTCCAACCGCTTTTCCATCACGCAGCAGTGGACACGACTAATTCAAAGAACAGGAGCGAGTGGGTGGGGAGAGGAGAAATATCCGTTGGAGCATCCGCAGGAGGAGGAGGCCCCGCGGATTAAAGCCTAAAGGAAGAACGTCCAACCGCTTTTCCATCACGCAGCAGTGGACACGACTAATTCAAAGAACAGGAGCGAGTGGGTGGGGAGAGGAGAAATATCCGTTGGAGCATCCGCAGGAGGAGGAGGCCCCGCGGATTAAAGCCTAAAGGAAGAACGTCCAACCGCTTTTCCATCACGCAGCAGGGGACACGACTAATTCAAAAAACAGGAGCGAGTGGGTGGGGAGAGGAGAAATATCCGTTGGAGCATCCGCAGGAGGAGGCCCCGCGGATTAAAGCCTAAAGGAAGAACGTCCAACCGCTTTTCCATCACGCAGCAGTGGACACGACTAATTCAAAACACAGGAGCGAGTGGGTGGGGAGAGGAGAAATATCCGTTGGAGCATCCGCAGGAGGAGGAGGCCCCCCGGATTAAAGCCTAAAGGAAGAACGTCCAACCGCTTTTCCATCACGCAGCAGTGGACACGACTAATTCAAAGAACAGGAGCGAGTGGGTGGGGAGAGGAGAAATATCCGTTGGAGCATCCGCAGGAGGAGGAGGCCCCGCGGATTAAAGCCTAAAGGAAGAACGTCCAACCGCTTTTCCATCACGCAGCAGGGGACACGACTAATTCAAAAAACAGGAGCGAGTGGGTGGGGAGAGGAGAAATATCCGTTGGAGCATCCGCAGGAGGAGGCCCCGCGGATTAAAGCCTAAAGGAAGAACGTCCAACCGCTTTTCCATACGCAGCAGTGGACACGACTAATTCAAAGAACAGGAGCGAGTGGGTGGGGAGAGGAGAAATATCCGTTGGAGCATACGCAGGAGGAGGAGGCCCCGCGGATTAAAGCCTAAAGGAAGAACGTCCAACCGCTTTTCCATCACGCAGCAGTGGACACGACTAATTCAAAGAACAGGAGCGAGTGGGTGGGGAGAGGAGAAATATCCGTTGGAGCATCCGCAGGAGGAGGAGGCCCCGCGGATTAAAGCCTAAAGGAAGAACGTCCAACCGCTTTTCCATCACGCAGCAGTGGACACGACTAATTCAAAGAACAGAAGCGAGTGGGTGGGGAGAGGAGAAATATCCGTTGGAGCATCCGCAGGAGGAGGAGGCCCCGCGGATTAAAGCCTAAAGGAAGAACGTCCAACCGCTTTTCCATCACGCAGCAGTGGACACGACTAATTCAAAACACAGGAGCGAGTGGGTGGGGAGAGGAGAAATATCCGTTGGAGCATCCGCAGGAGGTGGAGGCCCCGCGGATTAAAGCCTAAAGAAAGAACGTCCAACCGCTTTTCCATACGCAGCAGTGGACACGACTAATTCAAAGAACAGGAGCGAGTGGGTGGGGAGAGGAGAAATATCCGTTGGAGCATCCGCAGGAGGAGGCCCCGCGGGTTAAAGCCTAAAGGAAGAACGTCCAACCGCTTTTCCATCACGCAGCAGTGGACACGACTAATTCAAAGAACAGGAGCGAGTGGGTGGGGAGAGGAGAAATATCCGTTGGAGCATCCGCAGGAGGAGGAGGCCCCCCGGATTAAAGCCTAAAGGAAGAACGTCCAACCGCTTTTCCATCACGCAGCAGTGGACACGACTAATTCAAAAAACAGGAGCGAGTGGGTGGGGAGAGGAGAAATATCCGTTGGAGCATCCGCAGGAGGAGGAGGCCCCCCGGATTAAAGCCTAAAGGAAGAACGTCCAACCGCTTTTCCATCACGCAGCAGTGGACACGACTAATTCAAAACACAGGAGCGAGTGGGTGGGGAGAGGAGAAATATCCGTTGGAACATCCGCAGGAGGTGGAGGCCCCGCGGATTAAAGCCTAAAGGAAGAACGTCCAACCGCTTTTGCAAGCCCACCCGCTGCGGACGCGGCCAATCCTAAAATAAACACGAGTCCGTAGGAACTTTCTATACCCAGCAGGTAGAGGAAACCCCATCGAGCAACGTAACCGCTTCTCCAAGCAGTGATCACGGCTAATTCAAAAACAGGAGCGAGTGGGTGGGGAGAGGAGAAATATCCGTTGGAGCATCCGCAGGAGGTGGAGGCCCCGCGAATTAAAGCCTAAAGGAAGAACGTCCAACCGCTTTTCCATCACGCAGCAGTGGACACGACTAATTCAAAAACAGGAGCGAGTGGGTGGGAGAGGAGAAATATCCGTTGGAGCATCCGCAGGAGGTGGAGGCCCCGCGGATTAAAGCCTAAAGGAAGAACGTCCAACCGCTTTTGCAAGCCCACCCGCTGCGGACGCGGCCAATCCTAAAATAAACACGAGTCCGTAGGAACTTTCTATACCCAGCAGGTAGAGGAAACCCCATCGAGCCATTGCAACGTAACCGCTTCTCCAAGCAGTGATCACGGCTAATTCAAAAACAGGAGCGAGTGGGTGGGGAGAGGAGAAATATCCGTTGGAGCATCCGCAGGAGGTGGAGGCCCCGCGGATTAAAGCCTAAAGGAAGAACGTCCAACCGCTTTTCCATCACGCAGCAGTGGACACGACTAATTCAAAGAACAGGAGCGAGTGGGTGGGGAGAGGAGAAATATCCGTTGGAGCATCCGCAGGAGGAGGAGGCCCCCCGGATTAAAGCCTAAAGGAAGAACGTCCAACCGCTTTTCCATCACGCAGCAGTGGACACGACTAATTCAAAGAACAGGAGCGAGTGGGTGGGGAGAGGAGAAATATCCGTTGGAGCATCCGCAGGAGGTGGAGGCCCCGCGGATTAAAGCCTAAAGGAAGAACGTCCAACCGCTTTTCCATCACGCAGCAGTGGACACGACTAATTCAAAAAACAGGAGCGAGTGGTTGGGGACAGGAAAAATAGCCGTTGGATCATCCGCAGGAGGTGGAGGCCTAAACGAAGAACGTCCAACCGCTTTTCCATCACGCAGCAGTGGACACGACTAATTCAAAAAACAGGAGCGAGTGGGTGGGGAGAGGAGAAATATCCGTTGGAGCATCCGCAGGAGATGGAGGCCCCGCGGATTAAAGCCTAAAGGAAGAACGTCCAAAGCTTTTGCAAGCCCACCCGCTGCGGACGCGGCCAATCCTAAAATAAACACGAGTCCGTAGGAACTTTCTATACCCAGCAGGTAGAGGAAACCCCATCGAACCATTGCAACGTAACCGCTTCTCCAAGCAGTGATCACGGCTAATTCAAAAAAACAGGAGCGAGTGGGTGGGGAGAGGAGAAATATCCGTTGGAGCATCCGCAGGAGGTGGAGGCCCCGCGGATTAAAGCCTAAACGAAGATCGTTCAACCGCTTTTCCATCACGCAGCAGTGGACACGACTAATTCAAAGAACAGGAGCGAGTGGGTGGGGAGAGGAGAAATATCCGTTGGAGCATCCGCAGGAGGAGGAGGCCCCGCGGATTAAAGCCTAAAGGAAGAATGTCCAACCGCTTTTCCATCACGCAGCAGTGGACACGACTAATTCAAAAAACAGGAGCGAGTGGGTGGGGAGAGGAGAAATATCCGTTGGAGCATCCGCAGGAGGTGGAGGCCCCGCGGATTAAAGCCTAAAGGAAGAACGTTCCACCGCTTTTCCATCACGCAGCAGTGGACACGACTAATTCAAAGAACAGGAGCGAGTGGGTGGGGAGAGGAGAAACATCCGTTGGAGCATCCGCAGGAGGAGGAGGCCCCCCGGATTAAAGCCTAAAGGAAGAACGTCCAACCGCTTTTCCATCACGCAGCAGTGGACACGACTAATTCAAAACACAGGAGCGAGTGGGTGGGGAGAGGAGAAATATCCGTTGGAGCATCCGCAGGAGGTGGAGGCCCCGCGGATTAAAGCCTAAAGGAAGAATGTCCAACCGCTTTTCCATCACGCAGCAGTGGACACGACTAATTCAAAACACAGGAGCGAGTGGGTGGGGAGAGGAGAAACATCCGTTGGAGCATCCGCAGGAGGAGGAGGCCCCGCGGATTAAAGCCTAAAGGAAGAATGTCCAACCGCTTTTCCATCACGCAGCAGTGGACACGACTAATTCAAAACACAGGAGCGAGTGGGTGGGGAGAGGAGAAACATCCGTTGGAGCATCCGCAGGAGGAGGAGGCCCCCCGGATTAAAGCCTAAAGGAAGAATGTCCAACCGCTTTTCCATCACGCAGCAGTGGACACGACTAATTCAAAACACAGGAGCGAGTGGGTGGGGAGAGGAGAAACATCCGTTGGAGCATCCGCAGGAGGAGGAGGCCCCGCGGATTAAAGCCTAAAGGAAGAATGTCCAACCGCTTTTCCATCACGCAGCAGTGGACACGACTAATTCAAAACACAGGAGCGAGTGGGTGGGGAGAGGAGAAACATCCGTTGGAGCATCCGCAGGAGGAGGAGGCCCCCCGGATTAAAGCCTAAAGGAAGAATGTCCAACCGCTTTTCCATCACGCAGCAGTGGACACGACTAATTCAAAACACAGGAGCGAGTGGGTGGGGAGAGGAGAAACATCCGTTGGAGCATCCGCAGGAGGAGGAGGCCCCGCGGATTAAAGCCTAAAGGAAGAATGTCCAACCGCTTTTCCATCACGCAGCAGTGGACACGACTAATTCAAAACACAGGAGCGAGTGGGTGGGGAGAGGAGAAACATCCGTTGGAGCATCCGCAGGAGGAGGAGGCCCCCCGGATTAAAGCCTAAAGGAAGAACGTCCAACCGCTTTTCCATCACGCAGCAGTGGACACGACTAATTCAAAACACAGGAGCGAGTGGGTGGGGAGAGGAGAAATATCCGTTGGAGCATCCGCAGGAGGAGGAGGCCCCCCGGATTAAAGCCTAAAGGAAGAACGTCCAACCGCTTTTCCATCACGCAGCAGTGGACACGACTAATTCAAAACACAGGAGCGAGTGGGTGGGGAGAGGAGAAATATCCGTTGGAGCATCCGCAGGAGGTGGAGGCCCCGCGGATTAAAGCCTAAAGGAAGAACGTCCAACCGCTTTTGCAAGCCCACCCGCTGCGGACGCGGCCAATCCTAAAATAAACACGAGTCCGTAGGAACTTTCTATACCCAGCAGGTAGAGGAAACCCCATCGAACCATTGCAACGTAACCGCTTCTCCAAGCAGTGATCACGGCTAATTCAAAAAAACAGGAGCGAGTGGGTGGGGAGAGGAGAAATATCCGTTGGAGCATCCGCAGGAGGTGGAGGCCCCGCGGATTATAGCCTAAAGGAAGAACGTCCAACAGCTTTTGCAAGCCCACCCGCTGCGGACGCGGCCAATCCTAAAATAAACACGAGCCCGTAGGAACTTTCTATACCCAGCAGGTAGAGGAAACCCCATCGAACCATTGCAACGTAACCGCTTCTCCAAGCAGTGATCACGGCTAATTCAAAAAAACAGGAGCGAGTGGGTGGGGAGAGGAGAAATATCCGTTGGAGCATCCGCAGGAGGTGGAGGCCCCGCGGATTAAAGCCTAAAGGAAGAACGTCCAACCGCTTTTCCATCACGCCAGCAGTCGACACGACTAATTCAAAGAACAGGAGCGAGTGGGTGGGGAGAGGAGAAATATCCGTTGGAGCATCCGCAGGAGGTGGAGGCCCCGCGGATTAAAGCCTAAAGGAAGAACGTCCAACCGCTTTTGCAAGCCCACCCGCTGCGGACGCGGCCAATCCTAAAATAAACACGAGTCCGTAGGAACTTTCTATACCCAGCAGGTAGAGGAAACCCCATCGAAACATTGCAACGTAACCGCTTCTCCAAGCAGTGATCACGGCTAATTCAAAACACAGGAGCGAGTGGGTGGGGAGAGGAGAAATATCCGTTGGCTCATCCGCAGATTGAAGCCTAAACGAAGAACGTCCAACCGCTTTTCCAAGCCCACCAGCTGCGGACGCGGCCAATCCTAAAATAAATACGAGTCCGTAGGAGCTTTCTATACCCAGCAGGTAGAGGAAACCCCATCGAGCCATTGCAACGTAACCGCTTCTCCAAGCAGTGGACACGAGCAGTGGCACGTGTGTAGTCGCCACGTTTCAATTCTGTAAAACAATATTATCAATTGTTAACATAAGTTTTTCCATTTTTTAATTTTTTTTTACTAAAATGTTAATTGTTTCGTGCCTTTCCTAATATTGATAATACAGTTTGTTTTAAAATGTTATTGTTTCTTGTGCAACTCAGCATAGATATAAAGTGAGTCGCCCTGCACTGAAGGCCTCGCGGGGCGACCACATTCAGTATATAATGTTTGATAGATTCAACGAAGACACCAACAGATCTTTTTGAATACGTTATTTTAATTTTGGAAGTGGATTGAAAATCCACTTCCAATAACTTGTGCGAAAGAGTGC
The DNA here is from genome assembly GCA_038098605.1 of Gryllus longicercus. NCBI lineage: Eukaryota > Metazoa > Arthropoda > Insecta > Orthoptera > Gryllidae > Gryllus > Gryllus longicercus. Next base: position 304,813 of record JAZDUA010000027.1, read on the forward strand.
ATAGCGCTAGCGCCGACTTTTTCCGAATCAGCGTGAGCAAAAAACTATTTCACGACAGTACAACTAATCAAATTCTCTCGCTGATGAAAGACAAAAGACGCGCGCACGCAGTCTTTTCTCCTTGCCTTCTTTGTATCTTTCACGGACGTGCAAAGAACAAGTAGAGGAGGAGGAGAGGGGAGGATAGTGATAGTGAAATAATACTTCCACCGGATGAGCATCCTGTCAGAGGTAATATGACAAGGAATTATAAATCATATGCTGACTCTTAGGGAAAGAGAAGGAATGTGCGCGCGTGTTAACTCATCTGATGGAAGGGAAATTATTATACAAACGGAGCACGATTTGCGCACTGCGCGGAGAGAGTTTTGCGAGGAAACTGCGATGCAAATAGCGGATGGAGCGTGACTAGAAAAGGCTTTAGGCCGGGCGCACACGGGAGACTTTTTGTCGCGCAACTATTTCGTCTTTTCCACAAAGTCTGTACAATCATATATACGTGCGCACACGGAGCCGCGTAACAGCGACGCAACTTTTCAGTTGCTCTGGCCGCCGACAGGAGGGTGACGAAACTGTCTGCGTACTGTCTCCCCTCCCATAGTTTATTAGTACATGCGCACACGGACGACATTTTAGTTGCCGTCTCAGGCATTTGTGCAAATATCTCCCTTGTTTTCTGCAGTTCGAAACTTTGAAGTTTACAAAATGGCTCTTGTGAGGGATGAAGACATCGATAGTGAATTGGTCATAAATGAAGTAGAAAAGAGGCCAGCATTGTTTAATAAAACTTTGAAGGATTATTCCGACGCTAATTTGAAAAGCAAGCTATGGGAAGAAGTGTGTTTAAATGTGTTGTCTACGATCTGGGGACAACTCTCTACCGAGAAAAAAAAACAAGCAGGTAGGTTTTTATTTTACAAAGTTGTTTTTTATTTTACAAAGCTCATGACATATTTTTAACATTAATATTTTATCACACATCTTAATAATGTTGTGTGGATAGAATAAGTAAGTTTCATTGTTCTTGAGTCAGTGAAATTAAAGTCCATCGTACTGCCACGGAACAGATCCTGCAGGGGACGTGAAATAGGCTGCAAAATAGTTACGTATATTGACAGCAGAGATAGTTCTAGCCTGCGGTTCAATGTTTATACTCTGCAGTGGGCATTCATAAGCTGTATCTGTAAAGTTGATTCCATCCCTTCTGCGGACGTAATTGTGGAGCACACAACATGTTTTGATTATCGTATCACAAAAATCGATGCTAACATCAAGAGGTCTATGGAAAATACGCCATTTATTAGCCAATATGCCAAATGTACATTCAACCATACGACGAGCTGTTGTTTGCCTGCGGTTGTAAATTTTCTTTAATGGGGTAAGCGTTTTTTTAGCAAATGGGCGTAAAATGTGTCTAGATAAACCAAAAGCTTCATCAGCAACCAAACAAAAAGGCATTGGTTTACCTTCTGGATCGTTAGGCAATGTTCGGTCATTGGGTATGTTCAGAAGGTTACGTTGTAGCCTTCTGCCCATATTCGAGTTATTGAAGACAGAGGAATCACCTGCTGCTCCATTCGCGCCAACATCTATGAAGACAAATTGATATTCGGCATCGACCCATGCCATCAGCACCACAGAAAAGAATTTTTTATAATTAAAAAATTCTGAGCCAGTACCTTGAGGTTGGGTTATTCGAATATGTTTTCCGTCTATAGCACCAATGATGTTAGGAAAATTGGTGTTCTTATAGAATTGTTCAGCAATATGCAACCACTCTTCTTCATCTTTCTCTGGCATAACTATAGGCTGTAAGATATTCCATATTTCAGTGCATGTTGCTTTCACTATTTTGCGGATTGTGCTAGCACCAATCAAGTAGTTGTATGAAAGATCGTTGAAACTTGATCCGGTTGCTAGATACCTGAAAAAAGAGTTACAAATTTATGAATTTACATAAATGATTTAAAGTAACAAAATTTTAGATAGTTTTCATCTTTATTCCTTCCAAATAAATTAAGACAAAAATGTCAAGTGTTTCAATGTATTATTTTTTTTTCTAGGAACGCTGGTACAACGAAGATGGAAAAATCTAAGGACATGCTTTGCAAGAGAATTGCGTGAACAAAAATCGGTCAAGTCAGGACAACCAGCCGGAAAGCGTCGAAAGTATAAATTTTACGATCAACTGTTATTTCTTCTACCAACCGTAGAAGTACGTGAAACAAGTGGAAATGCTGAACCAGTCTTAAGCGATGAGGAACATGAGGAAACAGAGAGTGCTCAAAGACCACCTCTTGTTCGTTCTCCAAATACCTCCTCCAATCTAAATAAGAAGAAGAAGAGAAGTTATGAAGAAAGTTTACTCGATATACTTCGAGAGAAAAAAGAAACTGCTTCACACATGGATGACTCTGAAACACATTTTGCGTTGTCTCTTGTACCTATGCTGAAAGCACTACCCACACATCGTAAGATTGATGCACAAATTGAAATTCTTCAGGTACTAAGAAATTTCCAGGACCGCTGTCCACCAAGAGACACACTTAACAGTTTCAGTGATGACGTTCGGTATTCAAGCTTCTCTACCCCTGTGCGTTTATTTACTGGTACATTTACGTCTGCGAATCAACCTACTACTGGGAACAGCTCATACACCGCCCTTACTTCTCCTCAAGATTGCGACAGTGTACAGTCATACCTGTCAAATTTTTCTGTGGATTCAGATGGATCACAAACCATGTACGATGTCACCGTACACAACAATGTCTAAACTTTATATCAGTTGCTTTGAACATATTTTATACTTTTTTTTATGTAACGATTAGTTTTATTAACTGGTGTTGTTGAATAACAAATAATAATAAACTAAATAAAAAATCGAATAATTTTATGCAACCTACCTTAATGTAACACCGAGCCTCTCTTCTGGTGGAATCGCCAGTCGCATGTTTGTATTTTGGTAGGTGATGGTATGTCCTAGAATTGCGACCAGCTCGTCAAATGATGTTTTACTCATGCGAAAATAACCGAAGAATTTCTCTGGGTAACATCTCAACTCTTCAAATATTAAAGTAAATTTCCCTTTATTTAGTCATTCAGACATGAGAGGGTGTATCCAATACTTCCTTTTCCGTTGATTTTTCCTGCGTCGAATGATGAGAGCACAAACCACTGCAGTCTCAAAAAAATCCATCTTTAAAAAAATTGCACTTGTCGATTCCACTACAAGAACCCGTGAAAATGGGTCTGCTGTCAGAAAACAGTTGCTCATCGTGTGCGAGCTCTCAAAAACCGAAGCAACTCGAAAGCAACAAAGACGAAATAGTTGCGCGACAAAAAGTCTCCCGTGTGCGCCCGGCCTTAGATTTCAAAATTAATCGTCTTCCGCTTCATAGTTGTGAAGTGGAAACATGTTTTAGGAATAGAGTGTGCACTCGTGCTATATTGTGGCGTCTGTCCCGTTTCTCTCTGGTCAGAGTAAATACTGGTCGACTCTTCCGACATCAAGTGAGCAGAAAAAGATGGCATGGGAGATAGACCCAGTTGCCTGTCATGTTACAACCAAATTATAAAGTTGCCCGGTTTCCTTGATGTTCTATCAGGTCAATCCATGCCTAACAAATCATTACTTCAAAAATGAAACCACTTTCTGTGAAAAGCGGGTATCTTTGTCTGATGCCTCCAACAACAAATCAGAGGTATTTCAACTGCAATCCGGAGTATTAGTTGGACCCGGAGACAGTTCTCTGACCCTTTAGGGTAACACCAGATCGAGGCTTAACATCTATCAACAGACAGGATTCTAACCAGTCTACGTTTTTTATACCGTAAGATGCAGACCACATCCTAGTTGATTAAGAAGTTTATTCATTAATTTTACATGAACATGAATACAACTATGTTATTCGGAATATAGATTTAACTGATGTCCAATACCCTGATTTGAGTATTGACACTAACATCGGCCCGACCAATCGCGGCGACGGTTCCTCCGCTTGGTCGGCGGGCTCGGTCTCCGCCGCGAGTCCGCCGGGAGCGGACTTGCTACGTGATAATATTGCATTGTGTTTAATCTTACGTGTTATGTGTGGATGAAAAAAAAAACAAAATAAAAAACCACACATCCTGCAAAAAGCTAACAGACACACGCTCATTCAAAATATAATACAATTAAATGAACAATACCACTTTGAATCATACGCTGAATTCCTAAAAAAAGGACCAAAATCTGTTATTTTACAATCAATCACAGACCACAGACTTCTAATTCAGGCAATAATAATAATATCCATTTGTCAAATCGACAACGCTCAACTCAAAGAAACATTGAGAACAACTACCTCGACATTATCTACGACATTACGTCGTAAGATGTCAATATACCCAATATCAAATATTTCGAATACATATTTCACAAAAATGGCATAAACATAGATTAAGTCTATGCCCATTTCATAATGATTCAATCCTTATATTTCCAAAAACACCTTTTGTAATTAAAGGTCCTACCAACACAGGAAAATCAATGATAGCTTCGCTTCTGACTTCTGCTTTACAACCAACATTAATAGATAGAACTAAAGACAGAAGTTCATTCCATCTTGATCTACAAACATCGTCATGTATTCTCTTCGAAGAACCCACAATAGCACCAAACAATATCGGCCAATGGAAACTCCTTTTGGAAGGAAAAAATTTCAGAGTAGACCAAAAACACTCTGCGAAAGAAACTACACCCAGAATTATGGTGGTAATAACAAATAATCCACTAGACTACTGACTACCCCAAGAAGAAAGCGACCCACTCTATGAAAGACTAATACAATATGGATTTACAAAAAAAATATTCCATTATAATAGAAAATCAAAATCAATTTTGACGGGAAAGGCCAGTATCCTCCAGACCTTAGGTCATTTGCCATGACACTGCAATTTTATTCATCAAAAGCATATAATTATGTGCGAGAAAATTTTAATTCTGCCCTCCCTCATGTATCCACATTGAGAAGGTGGTATATTGTTGAAAGTGGTTTAACTGAAATCACTAAAGGAGCATTAATTGCCTTAAACGCAAAAGCTGAAAGGAAAGAAGTGTACTGTTGTCTAATCATTGACGAAATGGCCTTACGCCAACATGTTAAATGGGATGGTAGGAAGTTCTCTGGCTATATAATTATGATACCGGTCTTGTTAACGACCAACTTCCTGTGGCTAAAGAGGCCTGGGTATTAATGCTGAATGCTGTTAATGGCCATTGGGAACTACCAATTGGATATTTTCTAATTAACGGTTTGGGAGATCAGAGAGGGCTAATTTTATTAGTCTCGCTCTGAATTATTTGTTAGAAAAAGGGGTGAATGTTGTATCACTGACATTTGATGGCAACAGTAGTCACTTTGCAATGGCACGATGCTTGGGTGCAAATTTAGATCCAAGTAGTGACATGTTTTGCCAGTTTTTCAACCACAGGTCTTTAAGAGAGAACATCTATATTTTATTTTAGATGCTTGTCACATGATTTAGTTAGTGAAAAACATGTTAGCCACAAAGGACATTCTTTTTATGCAACTGGAAGATGCATAAATTGGAAATACAATGAAAATTTATCAGAAGTGCAGGAAGAAGAGGGGTTAGTTGCTGCTACAAAACAGAGCTAGGCATGTTCAATGGGAGAGGGAACGGATGAGAGTAAAACTAGCATCACAGACTTTTAGCACAAGCATTGCTAAAGCATTAATGTACAGGAATGTATGGAACATGACCTTGTCCATCCTCCTTTTACAGGGGCTGATGCAACAGCCAACTTAGCATTGGTCTTTGATGGGCTATTCGATATATTGAGTAGCAACAATCTCCTGAGCAAAGGAAAAAAGGCCCCTTTAAGGCCTGAAAATGCCAGCGAATTGTTTGAATTTTTAAGGAGCAGTGAAGAGTATATTCGAGGTCTCTGCCTAGAAAATGAGGTTCCTGTACTAGGATCCAATAGAAAAAGGGGTGTAATGGGTTTTATAATTACATTAAGAAGTGTTATGGGGTTGTATGAACTGTATATGAGGAAAGGAAAGCTCAATTTCCTCGTAACCTACAATTTTAGCCAGGATCATCTGGAAATGTTTTTCAACAATAATTCTACTGCTAAACAATTTGCTGGGGCTTACTAGCTATTACTGGTGCATCACCAGATTTCTTCTTCTGCCTTATCAAATTGTGTTCCACAGGATGAAACAACTATATTAAATGTTTGTTCACGCCAGTATGCAAGTGTGTCACAAGTGAATGATCCTGAACTGTGCATTGAGGTGCCAATTGACCATCAGTAGACAATCTTGAAACTAGATTGTGTCCCTACGTTCCGTCCTGTCCGTCACTAGTCATCGGAGGTAAGGCCGTTTCTCTCTCCCCCGCCCCACGCGCGCAGATAGGTTGACAATATCATCCATCTCCCATCCTGTAACTGAAGGACAGTTCAACCGCTTCTCCATCACGAAGCAGTGGACACGACTAATTCAAAGAACAGGAGCGAGTGGGTGGGGAGAGGAGAAATATCCGTTGGATCATCCGCAGGAGATGGAGGCCCCGCGGATTAAAGCCTAAAGGAAGAACGTCCAACCGCTTTTCCAAGCCCACCCGCTGCGGACGCGGCCAATCCTAAAATAAATACGAGTCCGTAGGAGCTTTCTATACCAGCAGGTAGAGGAAACCCCATCGAGCCATTGCAACGTAACCGCTTCTCCAAGCAGTGATCACGGCTAATTCAAAAACAGGAGCGAGTGGGTGGGGAGAGGAGAAATATCCGTTGGAGCATCCGCAGGAGGTGGAGGCCCCGCGGATTAAAGCCTAAACGAAGAACGTTCAACCGCTTTTCCATCACGCCAGCAGTGGACACGACTAATTCAAAGAACAGGAGCGAGTGGGTGGGGAGAGGAGGAATATCCGTTGCAGCATCCGCAGGAGGTGGAGGCCCCGCGGATTAAAGCCTAAACGAAGAACGTCCAACCGCTTTTCCAAGGCCACCAGCTGCGGACGCGGCCAAGTCTAAAATAAATACGAGTCCGTAGGAGCTTTCTATACCAGCAGGTAGAGGAAACCCCATCGAGCCATTGCAACGTAACCGCTTCTCCAAGCAGTGGACACGAGCAGTGGCACGTGTGTAGTAGCGTTTCAAATATGTAAAATCATATTTTTTAACACTTGAACTAGAGAGAACACTTGCAACGTAACCGCTTCTCCAAGCAGTGGACACGAGCAGTGGCACGTGTGTAGTAGGGTTTCAAATATGTAAAATCATATTTTTTAACACTTGAACCAGAGAGAACACTTGCAACGTAACCGCTTCTCCAAGCAGTGGACACGAGCAGTGGCACGTGTGTAGTAGGGTTTCAAATATGTAAAATCATATTATTTAACACTTGAACTAGAGAGAACACTTGCAACGTAACCGCTTCTCCAAGCAGTGGACACGAGCAGTGGCACGTGTGTAGTAGGGTTTCAAATATGTAAAATCATATTTTTTAACACTTGAACTAGAGAGAACACTTGCAACGTAACCGCTTCTCCAAGCAGTGGACACGACTAATTCCAAAAACAGGAGCGAGTGGGTGGGTAGAGGAGAAATATCCGTTGGCTCATCCGCAGATTGAAGCCTAAACGAAGAACGTCCAACCGCTTTTCCAAGCCCACCCGCTGCGGACGCGGCCAAGTCTAAAATAAATACGAGTCCGTAGGAGCTTTCTATACCAGCAGGTAGAGGAAACCCCATCGAGCCATTGCAACGTAACCGCTTCTCCAAGCAGTGGACACGACTAATTCCAAAAACAGGAGCGAGTGGGTGGGGAGAGGAGAAATATCCGTTGGCTCATCCGCAGATTGAAGCCTAAACGAAGAACGTCCAACCGCTTTTCCAAGCCCACCCGCTGCGGACGCGGCCAAGTCTAAAATAAATATGAGTCCGTAGTAGCTTTCTATACCAGCAGGTAGAGGAAACCCCATCGAGCCATTGCAACGTAACCGCTTCTCCAAGCAGTGGACACGACTAATTCCAAAAACAGGAGCGAGTGGGTGGGGAGAGGAAAAATATCCGTTGGCTCATCCGCAGATTGAAGCCTAAACGAAGAACGTCCAACCGCTTTTCCAAGCCCACCCGCTCCGGACGCGGCCAAGTCTAAAATAAATACGAGTCCGTAGGAGCTTTCTATACCAGCAGGTAGAGGAAACCCCATGGAGCCATTGCAACGTAACCGCTTCTCCAAGCAGTGATCACGGCTAATTCAAAAATAAACAGGAGCGAGTGGGTGGGGAGAGGAGAAATATCCGTTGGAGCATCCGCAGGAGGCGGAGGCCCCGCGGATTAAAGCCTAAACGAAGAACGTTCAACCGCTTTTCCATCACGCCAGCAGTGGGCACGACTAATTCAAAGAACAGGAGCGAGTGGGTGGGGAGAGGAGGAATATCCGTTGCAGCATCCGCAGGAGGTGGAGGCCCCGCGGATTAAAGCCTAAACGAAGAACGTCCAACCGCTTTTCCAAGGCCACCAGCTGCGGACGCGGCCAAGTCTAAAATAAATACGAGTCCGTAGGAGCTTTCTATACCAGCAGGTAGAGGAAACCCCATCGAGCCATTGCAACGTAACCGCTTCTCCAAGCAGTGGACACGAGCAGTGGCACGTGTGTAGTAGGGTTTCAAATATGTAAAATCATATTTTTTAACACTTGAACCAGAGAGAACACTTGCAACGTAACCGCTTCTCCAAGCAGTGGACACGAGCAGTGGCACGTGTGTAGTAGGGTTTCAAATATGTAAAATCATATTTTTTAACACTTGAACTAGAGAGAACACTTGCAACGTAACCGCTTCTCCAAGCAGTGGACACGAGCAGTGGCACGTGTGTAGTAGGGTTTCAAATATGTAAAATCATATTTTTTAACACTTGAACTAGAGAGAACACTTGCAACGTAACCGCTTCTCCAAGCAGTGGACACGAGCAGTGGCACGTGTGTAGTAGGGTTTCAAATATGTAAAATCATATTTTTTAACACTTGAACTAGAGAGAACACTTGCAACGTAACCGCTTCTCCAAGCAGTGGACACGAGCAGTGGCACGTGTGTAGTAGGGTTTCAAATATGTAAAATCATATTTTTTAACACTTGAACTAGAGAGAACACTTGCAACGTAACCGCTTCTCCAAGCAGTGGACACGACTAATTCCAAAAACAGGAGCGAGTGGGTGGGTAGAGGAGAAATATCCGTTGGCTCATCCGCAGATTGAAGCCTAAACGAAGAACGTCCAACCGCTTTTCCAAGCCCACCCGCTGCGGACGCGGCCAAGTCTAAAATAAATACGAGTCCGTAGGAGCTTTCTATACCAGCAGGTAGAGGAAACCCCATCGAGCCATTGCAACGTAACCGCTTCTCCAAGCAGTGGACACGACTAATTCCAAAAACAGGAGCGAGTGGGTGGGGAGAGGAGAAATATCCGTTGGCTCATCCGCAGATTGAAGCCTAAACGAAGAACGTCCAACCGCTTTTCCAAGCCCACCCGCTGCGGACGCGGCCAAGTCTAAAATAAATACGAGTCCGTAGGAGCTTTCTATACCAGCAGGTAGAGGAAACCCCATCGAGCCATTGCAACGTAACCGCTTCTCCAAGCAGTGGACACGACTAATTCCAAAAACAGGAGCGAGTGGGTGGGGAGAGGAGAAATATCCGTTGGCTCATCCGCAGATTGAAGCCTAAACGAAGAACGTCCAACCGCTTTTCCAAGCCCACCCGCTGCATTGTCAAAGTATTCAAAGTATTTACACTGGAGAACATAAGTTTCGTAAAGCTCAAAAAAGTGTCGTCACAAATACCTATAGCCTTTCAAGGAGTTTTTGATACAAATAAATTTAAATGAAAATGAATATAATTATTCATTAAATCCAACAATGAATTTTTCATACAGAAAATTGAGAGACCACACATATGGAACTTGGTTATATACACAGAAACGGTAATATAATGATCTGGAAATAATTCGTAAAAACAAAAACCTTTTGTGTTTTCGGCGGAAATTATGTTGTCAACAGGTGTCGCTGTACGCATTGAACAGTCGATAATATTTTCGTATTCTTTTTTTTCTTGAAACACCAATCTCGAGCCCTGGAAGAAACCAATTTTGGTGGTTAACAGTTGATGGGCCAAGGTCAGAACTTCTTAGCGTTTTTTAGTTACATGTAAGTATATGAATAAATCATTTATGTTTTTCATGGTTTTATAAAGGAAATGTTATCCATATTTATTGAGTATCTACTGATAATTCCCGCGTAGAAATCAGGTTGCCCATTCATGCCTTTTACTAGGCAGTTCCTCGAAGCTTACGTAGTCGAATTGTAGAAAAAATGTTCCGTGGCCAAACAATATTTTTTGATAGCCGAAGTAACATAACTATGGTGGTTATGAACTTTACTAAATAATGAAAAAAATGCGTAGGTGTTCAACAATGTGCCACTGAACATCCCGTAATCAAATCCATGTAATTCCAACCTTTGTTTAACCTCGTTTTTCATTATCGGGCATCTTACGGACAGAGAAAAATGATATTTAAATTCTAAAGAATGTAAAATTCTATTGAAAATTATTTACAATGCATTTTAGTACATTGTTTTTATGTCGAAAATTGACAATATAAAAATGGGTATAATTATATATTAAAATATTAATAAATGATAGTACGTATAAAGAAAATGCATGTTTTCAGTAGTATTGTATTACTTCGACTACTCGTAAAAATATTTAATTCAAAGTATGAAGGCTGGAGATAGAAGCACACAGAATAGTTAAAATTGATTCATAAAAGTTGTAAACACGTTGATTCATGTGAGTTGTAAGAGGACTCTTTGGTTATAAACTGTTAAAGATGTGCTTTTTGTGTCCTTCAGGTGAAAGATCAGATAAAAATAATTGATTTTGAGGATTTTGCAGTGTCTGTTTCGTTGTGTAGCTTAGCAAAGAGGCATCAAAACCAATTAATGTATATCCTTCAACATTCGTTTTTATTACGTAGGTACCGCAAATAAAAGGGCAGGTGAAATCATTGAGTATAAGGTCTGTGTCATTGCAGCATAGCTGTGTTCAGAGAATCTGAAAACGATGGCAGGGGGCGGACAAATTTTCCGAATGTTTGTTTTCGAAAATATGTTGTTTCCCTCAATTTGCAGGAGCAACTGAATCACTGAAAGACATCTTTGGGAGCAGATTTCAGGCTTTGCAGGACGAGGAGCAGCCAAATGTTCTGAATGTCAGTGATCTATGTTCTCTTCATGTGCAGGAACAGCTGAAAGAGTGCGTGTGAGGCGTGTTCCGTTACGCTGTTGAATATCTGCGGAGGGAGGAAGAGAAGCAGCCAAAAGTTCTGAAAGGTAGTTTTTGAAGATCTGTGCTTGTCTTCTGTACACGTGCAGGTACTACTAGAAGCACTGAAAGGTCTGGTCTGTTTCTCAGTTGGGCATTTGCAGGTGGAGGAACAGAAGCGACATAATGTTGTAAAAGCCGTGTTTCGACAATCTGTTCTTATCTTGCTCCATGTGCCGCAGTACCGGGAGACGCAGCTCAGGGCATCAATTGATGTCACTGCAGTGCCTCTGATCGGAAGGCCTGACGTTCGAGTCCCGGAGGTGGAAGGATTTTCGACACTAGTTTGCTAGTTAGGACAGATTCAGTCGTTGTCTCGAGGAGAACTCTAGGGGACGGCTGCTCTGTCAGTAGTTTTCCGTGGTTTCTCATACCATTACCAGGTGAATGCCGGAGCGGTACTCTAACAAACGGGTCACGGACGGCGCGCGATCTTTCCTTCCCATTCCTTGTTCTACCTCCCTCACTTACACTCATACTATCACACATACCGAGACTGGTCGGAAACTTAGAGCTTTTCCCATCTAGGGTGGTATCCCGCTGGTGGGAGATACCTGATTGAGGGAAATTTCGCTAGCTGACAGGTAGGTCGGTGCCGTATCTCACCATCCACCGGGAGAAGATCTCTGCCGCCTCCGGAGGAAGAAACATCACTACACTTAAGGGACTGATACCTTAGCGATTCACTTGCTCGGAATCACCAATCAGTCAATGAATCGATATTCGGTAGCAGCTGAAAGCAGAAAGTTTAAAGTGCAGTTTTATATCTGTGCCCCTCAAGGCCCTACTTCACGGTGACATGTCATTTTTCCCCCTCCGTCTTTCTCGGTTGTGCCGCTAAATATCGCTTGATCGCGACCGTATAGCAGTGCCGCGGCGATCATGCGACATCTAGCGGTACGACCGAGAAAGACGCGAAAAACGTTGACATAATGCCACCTTGAAGAAGGGTCTTGAGGGGCAAAGTTATAAAAACCGCACTACATGGTCTGGATGAGCGTTGTGCAGCCGGAGAGGGCGACGGTGGCGAACTCTGTGCGCAGGCTTCGGCCGCTGGTGCGCCCTGCGCTGCGCTTGTGTCCTTAGCTACAAGAGCGGCGGCTGGGAGGGGAGGGCGTGAGGCCTGTCGCGTTTTGCAGATATGGAGGAGGAGAGAGCGCGTGAGGCGGAGGAGGGGGAGGAGGAGGAGTTGGGCGCGGAGGAGGCGAGCCGCGTGCGCAGGCTTCGGCCGCTGGTGCGCCCTGCGCTGCGCTTGTGTCCTTAGCTACAAGAGCGGCGGCTGGGAGGGGAGGGCGTGAGGCCTGTCGCGTTTTGCAGATATGGAGGAGGAGAGAGCGCGTGAGGCGGAGGAGGACGGCGAGCAGGAGTTGGGCGCGGAGGAGGCGAGCCGCGTGCGCAGGCTGCGGCCGTTGGTGCGTCCCGCAACGCCTGGTGGGCCGCCAGCAACGCCTACGAGCGCCTTCGCATGGCCAACGAGCACCGCAACTTCCTCCTGCAGAAGGAGTTCGGTGAGGCCCAAGCCCCCTTTGTTTTCTTTGCAGACGAAATACAGCACCCACATTCTTGTTTTTTCTCTCTCTAACGGATAAAAATTTTGCAGATTGTTTTCCACTACTTTTTTTAGCCATCTCACGAAATACTTGTCAGTAAAAGAGGGGCGAAGTATTTGATTTTGCAAGTTTAGTAAGATTACGGTCTTTTTTAAAATTATTTTACGTCAAATGCACTTCGAAAAACACCACACACCTCGTATTATTCTAACGTACACGTACTTTTATAATAATACAAATAGTATCCAACAAATTATTATGTCAATTCGCAATATACTCTTCAGTAAAAGATGCGAAAGATTCGAATTTGCCATTTTCGAAAGATACAAGTTTTAAAGAAATTCGTACAGCATAAATAGGTGTTCTTACCCCTTTTTTTGAGCCAAGAAAAATGTCAAAAATTTAAAGAAAAAAATGCAACATTTTTTCGAAAAAAAATGGAGATGATTTAGATTAGCCTAACGGATTATAAGTTCTGTTTCACTTTCGAGGACCTGCAACTTGTTTCGAATCGATTGACAAACAGTATCCCTTTTGATTAAAAAACCAACGGTGTCTGTCTTAAGCGCTAGTGCTTTTCAAGGACAGTTATTTGGAGAAGAAAACACTTTCTCCAGATCCGAAATGTGGACTTTAACTATAGTACAGTGTACGAGAAAATAACACACTACTGAAAGGAGAAAGAAAAATAAATATTAAAAAAATCTTCAGTGGAAATGGAATTGGTGACCTCTCCATGAAATTCTCTTTCTCTTGACACCGTAGTTACTGAGATTGGTTGAGTGCAGGAGTCGTAAAACGTATATGTTCAACTGAAATAATAGATATGAATGTCGCCGGGAGAGATAGGTCAGGGCATCAGCTGATGTCACTGCAGTGCCTCTGACCGGGACGTCTTAGGTTCGAGTAACGACGGTGGCAGGATTGTCACTACTAGTTTCTCAGGTATGTCGAGTTCAGCCGCTGTCTGGAGGAGAATCAGAGCGGCCGGCTGCTCTGATCGGTAGTTTTCCGAGGTTTCTCCGATCAAAACCAGTCGCATGTCAGAGCAGTTCCCTAACAAACGGGCTACGGACCGCGCGTGATCTTTCCTTCCTTTTCTTTATCGTATCATTACGTCTACTCATAAGCACTTACACTTACATACACTTCTTGCCGGGAGACCGTTGGGCAGCTTAGAGCTTGTCTCGCCTGGGACGGTGTCTCGCTGGTAGGAGATACCTGTTTAGGTAAAACCCCGCTAGCCGACAGGCCCACTACCCGGACCCTACCAGCGAGGGAAGATCACCGCCACCACCACCACGACTACCACTACAGTACGCGATACAATATTCACTACACTTACGGGACTAACGCTCTTATCAGTCGAAGCGCCCGGAATCACCAATCAATCTTGGTGGTTGTGAGTTTTGAGCACGAGCGTCGTCCGCGTGTAACGTGGAGCTGTGTGTGTGCGCGAGGTCTGAACCCGACGCCGCCGTCCTTCCTGCGGCCGCCCTCGCCGGAGCGGCGCCGTGGACCGCAGCCCGGGGGCCGCGCGCAGGGGAGCAGCCGGGGAGCCAAGGCGAAGGCGAAGGCGCAAGTGGCAGCCCCGACTGACGGCTTCGCGGTGCCTGCCCCGCCCAAGCGCCGCCCGCGCAGGGCCTCGGCCACGGTCACGGCCCCGCCCACCTCGCAGCCCGTGCGCCTCCAGGTGATGCTCCTTCACTTGCTTTACTTGTTGTTCTTCTACTACTTCTTCTTCTTCTTCTTCTTCTTCTACTACTTCTTCTTCTTCTTCTTCTTCTTCTACTACTTCTTCTTCTTCTTCTTCTTCTACTACTTCTTCTTCTTCTTCTTCTTCTTCTTCTTCTTCTACTACTTCTTCTTCTACTACTTCTACTACTACTTCTACTACTACTTCTACTACTTCTACTACTACTTCTTCTACTACTTCTACTACTACTTCTTCTTCTTCTTCTTCTTCTTCTACTTCTTCTTCTTCTTCTTCTACTACTTCTTCTTCTTCTACTACTTCTTCTTCTTCTACTACTTCTTCTTCTACTACTTCTTCTTCTTCTTCTACTACTTCTTCTTCTTCTTCTACTACTTCTTCTTCTTCTACTACTTCTTCTTCTTCTTCTTCTTCTACTACTTCTTCTTCGCGCGGAGCAGTGCGGCGCAGCGTTTACGGAATCTGGTCATCTTACTAAACACACACGTACTCACTCGGGGGAGCGACCGTATCGCTGTGAGGAATGCGGCGCAGCGTTCACGGAATCTGGTCATCTCACTGCACACAAACGAACTCACTCGGGGGAGCGACCGTTTCGCTGTGAGGAGTGCGGCGCAGCATTCGCTCGGCATGATACTCTCACTACACACAAAAGGACTCACTCTAGGGAGCGACGGTGTAACTGAGAAGAGTGCGGTGCAGCGTTCGCCTCGTCTGTCGATCTTACTAGACTGTCGATCTATGCGGACCTATGATCTATTACTAGTCTGTCGATCTATGCGGACGTGCTGTCTGCACAGATCAGCGATTTATGAAAGTTCTGTTAATCATGTAATTTTTTAATTGATGAAAATTCATTACATATTATCAACATTGTTCCAAGAAAATAAATCAAATATATTTACAATTTTGGCATTGCAATGATTAATGAGCTCATCTTATTGATTTTTATAAAAAAGAATTATCCTTTCTGTACAGGTTAATTTAAAAGTTCGCGGCTTATATACACAGTCCGTCCCACAGAAAAGGTGACTGATGTGAAATAAAATACAAGAAGTTGGTTGTTCGTAGTGTACATGCTTTTTTATTCAAAATAGTCTCCTTGTGAGTCAATACACAACTGCAAGCGGTGGAAAAAGTTTTCAAAACAATTCTGATAGTCAACAATTGTAATTGCCTGCAGGATCGTTGTCGTAGCCTTCTGAATATCGGAAATCGTGTCGAAACGCCGTCCTTTCATGGCCATTTTCAGTTTGGGAAATAGCCAGACGTCGCACGGAGCTAAATCCGGCGAATAAGGAGGATGGTCGAGCGCAATAATACCTTTTTCAGCCAAGAATTGGCGAACGATCTTGCTTTTGTGCGCTGGAGCATTGTCGTGCAACAAACACCAAGTTCCTTGGTTGCGGTATTCAGGCCTCACCCGAACAATCCTCGACCATAAACGAGTTAGAACACTCAAGTAGTAATGTGCGTTCACCATTTGACCTTCTGGAGCAAATTCTTTATGGATAATTCCTTTGGAATCAAAGAAAACTGTGAGCAGTGTCTTGACACGACTTTTCTGCATTCGCACTTTTTTCGGTTTCGGAGATTCTGGACCTTTCCATTCCGAGCTCTGGCGCTTTGTAAGTGGCTCGTATTGAAAACACCACGTTTCATCACCGGTTACGATGCATGACACGAAGTCTGCGTCCTCATCGGCCGATCGTTTCATGTCTCTGCAGTGTTCCACTCCGCAATGCTTTTGATCGTCCGCGAGTGAATGGGGCACAAAGTGACAACAGATCTTCTTTTTGTCCAGATTTTCAGTCAATATGCGATGCACAGTTGTTTTAGGAATTCCAGTGAGCTCCTCGATTAACCTGGTAGATGCACAACGATCATCTCGAAGAATTTCAGCCACTTTTTGAACATTTTCTTCGACTCGAACAGTCGCTGATGCTCCTTGTCGTGGATCGTCTTCAATGCTCTCTCTTCCATCACGAAATCTTGCATACCACTTAAAAACGTTTTTATTACTCATTGATTCACTACCATAAACACGTTGTATTATTTCAAAAGTTTCTGTGGCACTTTTACCCACTTTGAAACAAAACTTAATGTTCGCACGTTGCTCCATTACTCTTTTCACGACCGAGGGTCAAAACATACTGTTGCAGTTTTCTTTACTGCAAGCAGTCTGTGATGCCAGCGCTGTTCCTTTTAAAACGGAAGATAGTCGAAACACAACACTACTTAATTCCTGCATCAGATCAAAAATTGCGCGATTGGTTCCGCGAATATAAAATCAGTCACCTTTTCTGTGGGACGGACTGTGTATATATATATATATATATATATATATATATATATATATATATATATATATAAATCTCGTGTCACAATGTTTGTCCTCAATGGACTCCTAAACCACTTAACCGATTATAATAAAATTCGCACACCATGTGCAGTTCGATCCAACTTGAAAGATAGGATAGTTTAAATCTCAAATTATAGTCGCAATTTTAATTTATTGCTAATTATTTGTCTGTTATTATTTGACAGTCACAATTATCTGTTAACTCCAACAATAGATGGCGCTGCTATGGTAAATCTACGAACGTGTCATATAAGCTACATTTCAACAGCTGACATCAACACCGAATAACATTCGTTTAACCGAATAACATTATATTGACGACATGTTATCCCTCGCAAGCACAAACTTTGTGGGAAAAATATAAAAATTGTATGACAGAAGACATATTGCACCGAATTAGACAAACAAATCAATGCCAAAACATAGATTATACACCAGAGATGTACAATGAAGCAATTATCTGTTAACTCCAAATGATTCTAACAGATTTCGACACCTTTCGACTGGGTTGAGTAAGTAATCAATAGATGGCGCTGCTATGGTAAAAAATCAGCTCCAATAATCAGGACAGCAGAAGGTCATGCACAAGAATCTCAAGAACAGTGTAACGAACGTATTCAAGAGAATATCATAAGAACATTGTGACACGAGATTTATATATATTAAGATTATTTAACCTCCATTTAAAATTATTTTGCACTTATTATTTCAATGTGCAATGATAACATGTTTTTCAGTTCCTCTTTCTAATATTTAAACTATTATTATTATTTTCAGTCAAATGCCACCGAAAAAATCTAACCTCAACAACGCGAGCAGCAAAGGGTCACGACGCAAACGTGTTGAAAGAGCTCAGCAATTACCAGAACAAATCGAAACAAGAAATGCAGCTCAAAGAATCAGGACTGCAGAAAGTCGTACACAAGAATCTCAAGAACAGCGTGACGAACGTCTGCAACAGAATATTACGAGAACAAGAGCGGCACGAGAACGAAACATAGCTACAATACGAGGACTAGATCGACAAAGGCAACGGATCAGCCGCTCATTAACACGTGCATCATTCGTTCGGCTTGCCTTTGAATATGCACCAGATATTAACTACTCGGCGCATTCAAAAATTGCTATCGGTGGAATGGATAAAGTATGTCAATATTGTCAGGCATTGAAATTTCGGAATGAAGCAGCCGGCATGTGCTGCGCATCAGGAAAAGTTGTGCTGTCACCTCTACCCGCTCCGCCGGAGCCTTTATTATCCCTTCTTACTGGCAATTCAGATGATTCCAAATTATTTTTGCGTAAGATACGCAAATTTAATTCTTGCTTCCAAATGACGTCATTTGGGGCAACTAAAATTTGCGATCGTGCATCCGATGGACGTAATTTTGAAACTACATTCAAAATTCAAGGCCAGGTGTACCATAAAATCGGATCACTGATGCCAATGCCTGATAACAATCCAAAATTTCTTCAAATTTATTTTATGGGCGATTGTGAAGAGCGCGTGACGACTCGGTGCCTGTATAATTTTATTGAACAAGCAGAGGAAAGAGCAATTGTGATATTATTGGAAAATTTTTTAGAAGATCACAATCAACTAATTCAATTGATCAAAAGAGTTTCGCCACGACTGCAAAATGACAATTATCAAATCGTCATAAAAGCCGACAAAGTACCATTAGGTGAACATGCTGGTAGATTCAACGCTCCAACTGTTGATGAGGTTGCTGTTATCATGGTTGGTGATCCAGTTGACAAAAGATCTATAAAAATTACACGGCGAGACAACACTGTCAGTACGATTTCGGATCTACACCGTTCATATGACGCACTACAATATCCATTGATATTTTGGCAAGGACAAGATGAATATCACCTTAATATCAAACAGTATGATCCAAATACCGGTAAATTTTACAATTATCTATTTACTTTCTTACTGTATGTATAGATTTTAATTTCGTATTGCATTTTATTTTTTATTTTTTTAGGTGATTACAGAAATAATAAAGTTAGCTCAATGAACTACTACGCACACCGGATAATGGTTAGACAACATCAAGACAATTATATCCTTCGATATCGTCAGCTGTTCCATCAATACATTGTTGATATGTATGCTAAGGTCGAAAGCGAACGCTTGCGATTCCTTCGATTCAACCAGGCAAAACTACGATCGGAAGAATATATTCACTTACGAGATGCTGTTGCTGGAAACATCGATGGAAATTTAAATCCCATTGACATCGGTAATGCTTTCATTTTACCTTCAAGCTACATCGGCAGTCCACGGAACATGCAGGAATACATACAAGATGCGATGACTTACGTACGTCATTACGGCCGACCGGATTTATTTATTACATTCACATGTAATCCGAATTGGGAAGAGATACAAACTTTACTATTGCCAGAACAACAAGCCATTCATCGTCATGATTTAACTGCACGTGTGTTTAAACAAAAATTGAAATCCTTAATTGATTTTATTGTTAAATATTCAATTTTTGGTATCACACGTTGTTGGCTGTATACGATAGAGTGGCAAAAGCGAGGTTTGCCTCATGCCCACATTTTGGTTTGGCTTAAAGATAGAATCCGTCCTGAAGAAATCGATCAAATAATTTCAGCCGAAATTCCAGACCCATTAATTGATCAAGAATTATTTGATATTGTCACCAAACACATGATCCATGGGCCATGCGGTGCTTTCAACATGACGTCACCGTGCATGGAAAATGGAAAATGTAAAAAAAAATTCCCAAAGCCGTATACGAATGACACGATCACGGATATTGATGGTTATCCAATGTATCGCCGCAGAAGTACTGAGAATGGTGGCCACACATTTACAATGCGACTGCCGAACTTTCCAAATCAAGTTGAGTTTGATAATCAGTGGGTGGTACCATACTCACCACTACTTTCAAAAACTTACAAAGCTCATATCAATGTTGAGCTTTGCAGTTCTGTTAAATCAATTAAGTATATTTGTAAATATGTAAACAAAGGCAGTGATTTGGCCATATTTGAAGTACAAAACATAAATAAAAATGACGAAATAGCACGATACCAAATGGGCAGATACATTAGCAGCAATGAAGCTATTTGGCATATTCTCAGCTTTCCCATCCACGAAAGAGATCCTGCTGTCCAACATCTGGCAATACATCTTGAAAACGGTCAACGTGTATACTTCACTGAAAAAAATGTTCTCCAAAGAGCGTTCGAAGCTCCGAAAACGACTCTAACTGAATTTTTTACATTGTGTCAAAAACCTGATGTTTTTGGCCAATTCGCGAAGACATTGGTGTTTGGTGATGTTCCACGTTATTTCACATGGAACAAATCCAGTAAAAAATGGGAGCCACGGAAACAAGGAAAACCACATCCTTCCATTACAGGCATATTCAAAGCTAAGACATTGGGGAGACTTTACACGGTACATCCAAAGCAACGTGAGTGCTTCTATTTACGTTTGTTATTGGTGAATGTTCCCGGACCAACGTCTTTTGAATTTTTACGAACAGTTAATGGTCGAGTATTCAATACATACCAGGATGCATGTCGTGAACTGCAATTGCTAGAAGACGATAACCATTGGGACTTAACGCTTGCTGATGCTGCGTTGACATCAACACCGAATAACATTCGTCAGTTGTTTGCAATTATTTTGACGACATGTTATCCCTCGCAAGCACAAACTTTGTGGGAAAAATATAAAAATTGTATGACAGAAGACATATTGCACCGAATTAGACAAACAAATCAATGCCAAAACATAGATTATACACCAGAGATGTACAATGAAGCATTGGTCTTGATCGAGAATTTATGTGTTCTTATTTCAAATTTACCACTTAATCATTATGGTATGCCATCACCTAATCGTCCAGCCACCTACTTAGTCAATACCGATTTACGAGAAAATCAATATGACCATGAAAGTTTAGCAACAATTATCATGAACAGTGAACCATTACTGACAGCAGAACAAAAAATTATTTATGATCGGATTATGCTGGCTGTTGCTGCTGAACAAGGCGGTTTTTTTTCTTGGATGCACCCGGTGGAACCGGTAAGACATTTTTAATATCGTTGATACTTGCCAAAATACGGTCGCAACAAAAAATCGCATTAGCAGTAGCATCGTCAGGCATTGCGGCTACTTTACTGGATGGTGAGCGAACAGCACATTCAACATTCAAGCTGCCATTGGACGTTCATAATAAACCAGATGCAATGTGTAACATCAAAAAGAATAGTGGAATAGCTGCAGTGTTGCGGAAGAGTTCTATAATAATTTGGGATGAGTGCACAATGGCACACAAATATTCACTTGAAGCATTAAACAGAACTATGCAAGATTTAAACAGCAATAATAAACTTTTCGGTGGTGCTATCTTACTTTTGTGTGGTGACTTCCGGCAGACCTTACCGGTTATACCTCGCTCTACTTTCGCGGATGAGATTAATGCATGTTTGAAACAATCATTCTTATGGCGAAGTGTTGAAACACTTCGATTGACCATAAATATGCGAGTACAATTGCAAAATGATCCATCAGCACAAATATTTTCCGAACAACTACTAGATATTGGGAACGGTAAAATAGAACTGCAACCAAATACGCAATGCATTAAACTACCAGACAATTTTTGCACTGTTGTTCAGGATAAAAATGAATGGATTCAGAGGAGAAATATCCGTTGGCTCATCCGCAGAATGAAGCCTAAACGAAGAACGTCCAACCGCTTTTCCAAGCCCACCCGATGCGGACGCGGCCAAGTCTAAAATAAATAAGAGTCCGTAGGAGCTTTCTATACCAGCAAGTAGAGGAAACGCCATTGAGCCATTGCAACATAACCGCTTCTCCAAGCAGTGGACACGACTAATTCCAAAAACAGGAGCGAGTGGGTGGGGAGAGGAGGAATATCCGTTGGCTCATCCGCAGAATGAAGCCTAAACGAAGAACGTCCAACCGCTTTTCCAAGCCCACCCGCTGCGGACGCGGCCAAGTCTAAAATAAATAAGAGTCCGTAGGAGCTTTCTATACCAGCAGGTAGAGGAAACCCCATTGAGCCATTGCAACATAACCGCTTCTCCAAGCAGTGGACACGACTAATTCCAAAAACAGGAGCGAGTGGGTGGGGAGAGGAGGAATATCCGTTGGCTCACCCGCAGATTGAAGCCTAAACGAAGAACGTCCAACCGCTTTTCCAAGCCCACCCGCTGCGGACGCGGCCAAGTCTAAAATAAATACCAGTCCGTAGGAGCTTCCTATACCCAGCAGGTAGAGGAAACCCCATCGAGCCATTGCAACGTAACCGCTTCTCCAAGCAGTGGACACGACTAATTCCAAAAACAGGAGCGAGTGGGTGGGGAGAGGAGGAATTTCCGTTGGCTCATCCGCAGATTGAAGCCTAAACGAAGAACGTCCAACCGCTTTTCCAAGCCCACCCGCTGCGGACGCGGCCAAGTCTAAAATAAATACCAGTCCGTAGGAGCTTCCCATACCCAGCAGGTAGAGGAAACCCCATCGAGCCATTGCAACGTAACCGCTTCTCCAAGCAGTGGACACGACTAATTCCAAAAACAGGAGCGAGTGGGTGGGGAGAGGAGGAATTTCCGTTGGCTCATCCGCAGATTGAAGCCTAAACGAAGAACGTCCAACCGCTTTTCCAAGCCCACCCGCTGCGGACGCGGCCAAGTCTAAAATAAATACGAGTCCGTAGGAGCTCTCTATACCCAGCAGGTAGAGGAAACCCCATCGAGCCATTGCAACGTAACCGCTTCTCCAAGCAGTGATCACGGCTAATTCAAAAATAAACAGGAGCGAGTGGGTGGGGAGAGGAGAAATATCCGTTGGAGCATCCGCAGGAGGTGGAGGCCCCGCGGATTAAAGCCTAAAGGAAGAACGTCCAACCGCTTTTCCATCACGCCAGCAGTGGACACGACTAATTCAAAGAACAGGAGCGAGTGGGTGGGGAGAGGAGGAATATCCGTTGGAGCATCCGCAGGAGGTGGAGGCCCCGCGGATTAAAGCCTAAAGGAAGAACGTCGAACCGCTTTTCCAAGCCCACCCGCTGCGGACGCGGCCAAGTCTAAAATAAATACGAGTCCGTAGGAGCGTTCTATACCCAGCAGGTAGAGGAAACCCCATTGAGCCATTGCAACGTAACCACTTCTCCAAGCAGTGATCACGGCTAATTAAAAAAAAAACAGGAGCGAGTGGGTGGTGGGAGGAGAAATATCCGTTGGAGCATCCGCAGGAGGTGGAGGCCCCGCGGATTAAAGCCTAAACGAAGATCGTTCAACCGCTTTTCCAAGCTCACCAGCTGCGGACGCGCCCAATTCTAAAACAAATACGAGTCCGTAGGAGCTTTCTATCTAACGGATATCGAGCGATTGCAACGTAACCGCTTCTCCAAGCAGTGATCACGGCTAATTCTAAAATAAACAGGAGTGGGAAGGGGTGAAATGGTATAAATGTAGGTGAGTTAGCGGCGAATTAGGGGT
Organism: Gryllus longicercus; assembly: GCA_038098605.1. Lineage (NCBI taxonomy): Eukaryota > Metazoa > Arthropoda > Insecta > Orthoptera > Gryllidae > Gryllus > Gryllus longicercus. Next base: position 328,350 of record JAZDUA010000027.1, read on the forward strand.
TATTCTCCGGGATTCATTTACAGCTGGAGTACGAAGCTGCTTGTGCTGCTGCTGCTGCAGCCATTGTAGAAGCGGGTTTCGTCCACACTGCTGACGCCACCATCCACTATTGATGAAACACTGCTGTTGCCACCGGTGCTACTACTGCTACTGCTGCCCCCACTAGCGCTGACGCCTGCGCAGTCACCACTATTGCTATCGCTAACGCAGCAAGCAGAGGTGGAGGGTGAAGAGCCCACCCTCCACTCCACTCACACACAGTCATGATCATTTTCAATTTATGATCATTCTTTGTAAAAGAAATGCAAGTTCTTGTGCAAGTAAGCATAGATATAAAGTGAGTCGCCCTGCACTGAAGGCCTCGCGGGGCGACCACATTCAGTATATAATGTTTGATAGATTCAACGAAGACACCAACAGATCTTTTTGAATCCGTTATTTTAATTTTGGAAGTGGATTCAAAATCCACTTCCAATAACTTGCACGAAAGAGTGCTTAGCGCTAGCGCCGACTTTGTCCGAATCAGCGTGAGCAAAAAACTATTTCACGACAGTACAACTAATCAAATTCTCTTGCTGATGAAAGACAAAAGACGCGTGTACGCAGTCTTTTCTCCTTGCCTTCTTTGTATCTTTCACGGACGTGCAAAGAACAAGTAGAGGAGGAGGAGCAAGAGACGCCGTGCGAGGTGAGAGTGAAGAGGGGGAGGGGATAGGGGAGGATAGTGATAGTGAAATAATACTTTCATCGGATGAGCATCCTGTCAGAGGTAATATGACAAGAAACTGCAAATCATACGGTGACTTTTAGGGAAGGAGAAGGAATGTGCGCGCATGTTAACTCAACTGATGGAAGGGAAATTATTATAGAAACGGAGCACGATTTGCGCACTGCGTCGAGAGAGTTTTGCGAGGAAACTGCGATGCAAATAGCGGATGGAGCGTGACTAGAAAAGGGTTTAGATTTCAAAATTAATCGTCTTTCGCTTCATAGTTGTGAAGAGGAAACATGTTTTAGGAATAGAGTGTGCACTCGTGCTATATTGTGGCGTCTGTCCCGTTTCTCTCTGGTCAGAGTAAATACTGGTCGACTCTTCCGACATCAAGTGAGCAGAAAAAGATTGCATGGGAGATAGACCCAGTTGCCTGTTATGTTACAACCAAATTATATAGTTGCCCAGTTTCCTTGATGTACAATCAGGTCAAGCCATGCCTAACAAATCATTACTTCAAAAATGACACCAGTTTCTGTGAAAAGCGGGTATCTTTGTCTGATGCCTCCAACAACAAATCAGAGGTATTTCAACTGCAATCCGGAGTATTAGTTGGACCCGGAGACAGTTCTCTGACCCTTTAGGGTAACACCAGATTGAGGCTTAACATCTATCAACAGACAGGATTCTGACCAGTCTATGTTTTTTATACTGTAAGACGCAGACCACATCCTAGTTGATAAAGAAGTTTATTCATTAATTTTACATAAACATGAATACAACTATGTTATTCGGAATATAGATTTAACTGATTTCCAATACCCTGATTTGAGTATTAACACTAACATCGGCCCCGACCAATCACCGACGCGGCGACGGCTCCTCCGCTTGGTCGGCGGGCTCGGTATCCGCCGCGAGTCCGCCGGGAGCGGACTTGCTACGTGATAATATTGCAGTTGTGTTTAATCTTACGTGTTATGTGTGGAAGAAAAAAGAAACAAAATAAAAAACCACACATCCTGCAAAAAGCTAACAGACACACCCTCATTCAAATATAATAGAATTAAAAGAACAATACCATTTTGAATCTTACGCTGAATTCCTAAAAAAAGGACCAAAATCTTTTATTTTACAATTAATCACAGACCACAGACTTCTAATTAAGGCAATAATAATAATATCCATTTGTCAAATCGACAACGCTCAACTCAAAGAAACATTGAGAACAACTACCTCGACATTATCTACGACAACATTACATCACAAGATGTCAATATACCCAATATCAAATATTTAGAATACATATTTCACAAAAATGGCATAAACATAGATTAAGTCTATGCCCATTTCATAATGATTCAATCTTTATATTTCCAACAAAAAAACAAAAAAAAAACTTTTGTAATTAAAGATCCTACCAACACAGGAAAATCAATGATAGCTACTCTTCTGACTTCTGCTTTACAACCAACATTAATAGATAGAACTAAAGACAGAAGTTCATTCCATCTTGATCTACCAACATCGTCATGTATTCTCTTCGAAGAACCCACAATAGCACCAGACAATATCGGCCAATGGAAACTCCTTTTAGAAGGAAAAAATTTAAGAGTAGACCAAAAACACACTGCAAAAGAATCTACACCCAGAATTATGGTGGTAATAACAACAAATAATCCACTAGACTACTGGCTACCCCAACAAGAAAGCGACCCACTCTATGAAAGACTAATACAATATGAATTTACAAAGAAAATATTCCATTATAATAGAAAATCAAAATCAATTTTGACGCGAAAGGCCAGTATCCTCTAGACCTTAGGTTATTTGCCATGACACTGCAATTTTATTCATCAAAAGCATATAATTATGTGCGAGAAAATTTTAATTCTGCCCTCCCTCATGTATCCACATTGAGGAGGTGGTATATTGTTGAAAGTGGTTTAACTGAAATCACTAAAGGAGCATTAATTGCCTTAAAGGCAAAAGCTGAAAGGAAAGAAGTGTACTGTTGTCTAATCATTGACGAAATGGCCTTACGCCAACGTGTTAAATGGGATGGTAGGAAGTTCTCTGGCTATATAGATTATGATACAGGTCTTGATAACGACCAACTTCCTGTGGCTAAAGAGGCCTGGGTATTAATGCTGAATGCTGTTAATGGCCATTGGGAACTACCAATTGGATATTTTCTAATTAACGGTTTGGGAGATCATAGAGGGCTAATTTTATTAGTCTCGCTCTGAATTATTTGTTAGAAACAGGGGTGAATGTTGTATCACTGACATTTGATGGCAACAGTAGTACTTTGCAATGGCACGATGCTTGGGTGCAAATTTAGATCCAAGTAGTGACATGTTTTGCCAGTTTTTCAACCACAGGTCTTCAGGAGAGAACATCTATGTTATTTTAGATGCTTGTCACATGATTTCTTAGTGAAAAACATGTTAGCCACAAAGGACATTCTTTTATATGCAACTGGAAGATGCATAAATTGGAAATACATTGAAAATTTATCAGAAGAGCAGGAAGAAGAGGGGTTAGTTGCTGCTACAAAACAGAGCTAGGCATGTTCAATGGGAGAGGGAACGGATGAAAGTAAAACTAGCATCACAGTCTTTTAGCACAAGCATTGCTAAAGCATTAATGTACAGGAACGTATGGAACATGACCTTGTCCATTCTCCTTTTACAGGGGCTGATGCAACAGCCAACTTAGCATTGGTCTTTGAAGGGCTATTCGATATATTGAATAGCAAGAATGTCCTGAGCAAAGGCAAAAAGGCCCCTTCAAGGCCTGAAAATGCCAGCGAATTATTTGAATTTTTAAGGAGCAGTGAAGAGTATATTCGAGGTCTCTGCCTAGAAAATGGGGTCCCTGTACTAGGATCCAATAGAAAAAAGGGTGTGATGGGTTTTATAATTACATTAAGAAGTGTTATGGAGTTGTATGAACTGTATGTGAGGAAATGAAAGCTCAATTTCCTCGTAACCTACAAGTTTAGCCAGGATCATCTGGAAATGTTTTTCAACAATAATTCTACTGCTAAACAATTTGATGGGGCTTACAAGCTATTACTGGTGCATCACCAGATTTCTTCTTCTGCCTTTGCAAATTGTGTTCCACAGGATGAAAAAACTATATTAAATGTTTGTTCACGCCAGTATGCAAGTGTGTCACAAGTGAATGATCCTGAACTGTGCATTGAGATGCCAATTGACCATCAGTAGACAATCTTGAAACTAGATTGTCTCCCTACGTTCCGTCCTGTCCGCCACTAGTCATCGGAGGGAAGGCCGTTTCTCTCTCCCCGTCTCCCCCGCCCCACGCGCGCAGATAGGTTGACAATCTCATCCATCTCCCATCCTGTAACTGAAGGACCGTTCAACCGCTTTTCAATCACGCAGCAGTGGACACGCCTAATTCAAAAAACAGGAGCGAGTGGGTGGGGGGAGGAGATATATCCGTTGGAGCCTCCGCAGGAGGTGGAGGCCCCGCGGATTAAAGCCTAAACGAAGAATGCTCAACCGCTTTTCAACGCCCACCAGCGGCGGACGCGGCCAATTCTAAAATAAATACGAGTCCGTAGGAGCTTTCTATCAAACGGATATCGAGCCATTGCATTGTAACCGCTTCTCCAAGCAGTGATCACGGCTAATTCTAAAATAAACAGGAGTGGGAAGGGGTGAAATGGTATAAATGTAGGTGAGTTAGCGGCGAATTAGGGGTTATTCTCCGGGATTCATTTACAGCTGGAGTACGAAGCTGCTTGTGCTGCTGCTGCTGCAGCCATTGTAGAAGCGGGTTTCGTCCACACTGCTGACGCCACCAGCCACTATTGATGAAACACTGCTGTTGCCACCGGTGCTACTACTGCTACTGCTGCCCCCACTAGCGCCGACGCCTGCACAGTCACCACTATTGCTATCGCTAACGCAGCAAGCACCCCTACTTCTGCTTCGCTTGACTTAAGCGCGTTAAACTCTGCTGTAGCATTAAAGGAGGTCCGAAAGAGGGACACTTCGAGACCTCAAAGCATTTATCAAGAGAAGAATCTCGAAGTTTTCAAGACTTGTTACGGGCGCTCGTTGTTAATGACTGTATTTAACTTCCACGCCCAATCAGACGCGCTTCTGTGGTTACCAAAGCGATGCGACCAACTCTCAGACGCGACGGTCGACTCAATACGCTCATCCAACAACATAGGACTCTTGTACGGAGGAGCACGTGGCCGCGCTCACGAGATTTCCTCTACAAGCTAGACCAATGAGCGCGGAGCGCCAGCGGCAGGAGCAGGAGAGGAGAATGCAAGCCCTGACTTTGATGTTTGGTAGATTCAACGAAGACACCAACACATCTTTTTGAATCCGTTATTTTAATTTTGGAAGTGGATTCAAAATCCACTTCCAATAACTTGCGCGAAAGAGTGCATAGCGCTAGCGCCGACTTTGTCCGAATCAGCGTGAGCAAAAAACTATTTCACGACAGTACATCTAATCAAATTCTCTCGCTGATGAAAGACAAAAGACGCGTGTACGCAGTCTTTTCTCCTTGCCTTCTTTGTATCTTTCAAGGACGTGCAAAGAACAAGTAAAGGAGGAGGAGCAAGAGACGCCGTGCGAGGTGAGAGTGAAGAGGGGGAGGGGATAGGGGAGGATAGTGATAGTGAAATAATACTTCCATCGGATGAGCATCATGTCAGAGGTAATATGACAAGAAACTGCAAATCATACGGTGACTTTTAGGGAAGGAGAAGGAATGTGCGCGCGTGTTAACTCATCTGATGGAAGGGAAATTATTATAGAAACGGAGCACGATTTGCGCACTGCGTCGAGAGAGTTTTGCGAGGAAACTGCGATGCAAATAGCGGATGGAGCGTGATTAGAAAAGGCGTTAGATTTCAAAATTAATCATCTTCCGCTTCATAGTTGTGAAGTGGAAATATGTTTTAGGAATAGAGTGTGCACTCGTGCTATATTGTGGCGTCTGTCCGTTTCTCTCTGGTCAGAGTAAATACTGGTCGACTCTTCCGACATCAAGTGAGCAGAAAAATGTTGCATGGGAGATAGACCCAGTTGTCTGTCATGTTACAACCGAATTATATAGTTGCCCAGTTTCCTTGATGTACAATCAGGTCTATCCAAGCCTAACAAATCATTACTTCAAAAATGACACCAGTTTCTGTAAAAAGCGGGTATCTTTGTCTGATGCCTCCAACAACAAATCAGAGGTATTTCAACTGCAATCCGGAGTATTAGTTGGACCCGGAGACAGTTCTCTGACCCTTTAGGGTAACACCAGATCGAGGCTTAACATCTATCAACAGACAGGATTCTAACCAGTCTATGTTTTTTATACCGTAAGATACAGACCACATCCTAGTTGATAAAGAAGTTTATTCATTAATTTCACATAAACATGAATACAACTATGTCATTCGGAATATAGATTTAACTGATGTCCAATACCCTGATTTGAGTATTAACACTAACATCGGCCCCGACCAATCACCGACGCGGCGACGGTTCCTCCGCTTGGTCGGCGGGCTCGGTCGCCGCCGCGAGTCCGCCGGGAGCGGACTTGCTACGTGATAATATTGCAGTTCTGTTTAATCTTACGTGTTATGCGTGGAAGAAAAAAAGAAACAAAATAAAAAACCACACATCCTGCGAAAAGCTAACAGACACACTCTCATTCAAAATATAATAGAATTAAAAGAACAATACCATTTTGAATCATACGCTCAATTCCTAAAAAAAGGACCAAAATCTTTTATTTTACAATTAATCACAGACCACAGACTTCTAATTAAGGAAATAATAATAATATCCATTTGTCAAATCGACAACGCTCAACTCAAAGAAACATTGAGAACAACTACCTCGACATTATCTACGACATTACATCACAAGATGTCAATATACCCAATATCAAATATTTAGAATACATATTTCACAAAAATGGCATAAACATAGATTAAGTCTATGCACATTTTATAATGATTCAATCTTTATATTTAAAAAAAAAAAACTTTTGTAATTAAAGGTCCTACCAACACAGGAAAATCAATGATAGCTTCTCTTCTGACTTCTGCTTTACAACCAACATTAATAGATAGAACTAAAGAGAGAAGTTCATTCCATCTTGATCTACCAACATCGTCATGTATTCTCTTCGAAGAACCCACAATAGCGCCACACAATATCGGCCAATGGAAACTCCTTTTAGAAGGAAAAAATTTAAGAGTAGACCAAAAACACACTGCAAAAGAATCTACACCCAGAATTATGGTGGTAATAACAACAAATAATCCACTAGACTACTGGCTACCCCAACAAGAAAGCGACCCACTCTATGAAAGACTAATACAATATGAATTTACAAAGAAAATATTCCATTATAATAGAAAATCAAAATCAATTTTGACGCGAAAGGCCAGTATCCTCTAGACCTTAGGTCATTTGCCATGACACTGCAATTTTATTCATCAAAAGCATATAATTATGTGCGAGAAAATTTTAATTCTGCCCTCCCTCATGTATCCACATTGAGGAGGTGGTATATTGTTGAAAGTGGTTTAACTAAAATCACTAAAGGAGCATTAATTGCCTTAAAGGCAAAAGCTGAAAGGAAAGAAGTGTACTGTTGTCTAATCATTGACGAAATGGCCTTATGCCAACATGTTAAATGGGATGGTAGGAAGTTCTCTGGCTATATAGATTATGATACAGGTCTTGATAACGACCAACTTCCTGTGGCTAAAGAGGTCTGGTATTAATGCTGAATGCTGTTAATGGCCATTGGGAACTACCAATTGGATATTTTCTAATTAATGGTTTGGGAGCATCAGAGAGGGCTAATTTTATTAGTCTCGCTCTGAATTATTTGTTAGAAACAGGGGTGAATGTTGTATCACTGACATTTGATGGCAACAGTAGTCACTTAGCAATGGCACGATGCTTGGGTGCAAATTTAGATCCAAGTAGTGACATGTTTTGCCAGTTTTTCAACCACAGGTCTTCAGGAGAGAACATTTATATTATTTTAGATGCTTGTCACATGATTTAGTTAGTGAAAAACATGTTAGCCACAAAGGACATTCTTTTATATGCAACTGGAAGATGCATAAATTGGAAATACATTGAAAATTTATCAGAAGTGCAGGAAGAAGAGGGGTTAGTTGCTGCTACAAAACAGAGCTAGGCATGTTCAATAGGAGAGGGAACGGATGAGAGTAAAACTAGCATCACAAACTTTTATTAGGAAGGTGTGTACTTCCTATATTTTGGTGTTTTATTTATCCTAGTTTATAATTTTAATTTTTTGATTTTGTGTTAATTATTTAATAAGCAAATTATTGTAATGTATGTTGTCCTCATGCACTGTTTATTGTTTATACTTTAGCCCTGATGATGAAATTAAGTATTTCGAAACGGCTTAACTAATTGTTTCTCAAACCACATTGTCAATCCCGTGAACCAATTTTATTTCTTTATTCATCAATGGTCGTGATTCTACAGTGGTGAACTTTGTGACGTTATTCTGAACATCCCGGGCGAACGAATGATGCCTGGATGGAAACACCGGGAGCGTCATAAGCGTATTTATTGTACACTCCCTGAACGATAGATGTTCTGTGGAAATATTGTCAAATAGGCAGCATGCCCGCCGGAAGCAAGTTCTCGAGCCGGGCGTAGTCGCACTTGGCGGTAGGCATCAACGGTGATCATATGTGAGGAGAATTTTTTAAATTGGCGACGTTATTTAATTGGAAATGATGCTTTGAGTCTGATTGGACTTCTCGCGTTCTCTATTTGAAACTTCTTAATTTGCCATTGTGTGTCGTACAATCCTGTTTTTGACACAGGTAACTCGGAAGGACAAGAAGTTAATTGGAGAAACATGGCCCAAAGGAATCGTGAATTATTGCACGCTGATGTTTGTTTCAAGGCAAGTAAACTCTGATTTTTATTATTGATGAAATATTTTTCTTCAGAAAGTTTTTTAGCTCGCGTAAATGCTCAACGTACGCTTTTTTGTTCAACAAAAACAACTAAAACAAAGCATCGCGACGGCCCGAAAGGGTGTTGACGCGATGTGATTTCTGCCCAGTGCTCTGAATGTCAAAGTGAAGAAATTCAAGCAAGCGCGGGTAAACGGCGGGACTAACTATGACTCTCTTAATGTCGGGTGCGGTCAGAGAGGTTTTAGCAGAAGGAGAGGTGAGAGGAGATACACCATTTGAGGAGTTTGTAAAGCATTGGGGGGCCTTTGTCACCCAGCCCTCGTTAGTAGTAGAAGAAGAGCCCGGTTGGGTGTTGAACCCGGGAACAAGCCATATCTGGGCGCCGGTGACGCGGGAAGAAATTGAGAACGCCAAGCTTCACTTGAGATCTGCCCCGGGCCCGGATCGACTAACAGTCAGGCAATGGCGCGCCGTGCCCACCTCAGTGCGCGCCCTGCTGTATAAAAAGGTGATGCGGGACGGAGGTTTCCCAACGGCTATGATGTCAAGTAGAACGGTCTTTCTCCCAAAGGACCTTGACGGGACGAAACCAACAAACTACAGGCCCATTAGCATCACGTCGGTGGTAGTGAGGGAGTTCAATAAAATCCTGGCGAATCGAGTACGAGCGGCAAAGATCATTGACCCGCGACAGCGATACTTCGAGGATGGGTGTCTAGAGAATGTGGCCACACTTTCCGCGGCCCTGCACCGCTCGCGGTCTAGGCTTGAGGAACTGCACTTGATGGAACTTGTGTCACTTGATGTGGCTAAGGCTTTTGACAGCGTATCCCACCGAGCTATAGAAGTTGCCCTGTTAAAGAGAGGTCTTCCTAGGCCCTTCATAGAGTACATCAAGAACATGTACGAATCAAGCACCACATTCTTCGAACATCGACAGCAGAGCTCAGCATTATACAAGTTGGGCCGCGGGGTGAGGCAGGGCGACCCTCCCTCACCCATCCTCTTCTGTCTCGTTGTAGACGACCTACTAGCCACCATCCCCCAGGACGTCGGCTTTTGCATCGAATGAGTGAAAGTTAACAGCATTGCCTATGCCGACGATATCGTTTTACTATCATCCACGAAATGGGGGATGGAGACCAGTCTGGGCCACCTAGAAGAAGCGGCGACCAAGTACGGCTTGAGTTTCAACAGCAAAAAGTCCAGTGCACCCTCTCTAGTACCGTCAGGGAAAGAAAAGAAAATGAAGGTGGTGACGGAGCCCCAATTTGCCCTTGGAGAAGGAGAATGGATCCCCCAGATCAACACTTCCGCCAAGTGGAGGTACCTGGGGGTCGATTTCACGTGTATGGGAGCATCAAAAACAGCTCAAGATCTGCAGACGTTACTGGAGAGAGTCACAAGGGCCCCACTCAAGCCCCAACAGCGCCTCAAAATTCTGCGCGCCTTTCTGATTCCCAAACTTTACCATGGACTGATACTGAGCGGGACAACTATCAAGAAACTGCGCCAACTGGACCTTCAAAGCAGAGCAGCGGTTAGGCGGTGGTTACGCCTCCCCCATGATGTGGCCAAGGGATTTTTTCACGCGACAGTGGCCGACGGCGGCCTAGGTATCCCGGCCTTCGAGACTTCGGTCCCGGCCCTTATGTACGACCGGTTGTCGAAGTTGGCAACTTCAAACGTGCCAATGTCGGCGGCGGTCGGAGCATCAGAGTGGGCCAAAAAGAGGATCGCGTGGGCATCACGACTTACTAAGAGAGATGGCGTGGACCTGTCCACAAAGGCGCGGCGCGACGGCTACTGGAGAGACAAGCTGTATGTCTCTGTTGACGGAAAAGAGCTAAAAGAATGCCATTAATCGACCTTGTCCACCTGTTGGGTTGATAGAGATGCTCACAAAATTCCGGGCAGGGATTATGTACAACACGTGCATACGAGGATCAACAGCTTGCCAACAGCAGTAAGGGTGTCGCGCGGAGACCGAAGGAAGAGCCGTGATGTCAAGTGTCGAGCCGGGTGCCAGGAGACGGAGACCGCCGCACACGTGATACAGAACTGCCACCGTACCCATGGGGGTAGAGTTCTGAGGCATAACGCGGTATGTCACGTGCTTGCGGCCGGGTTACGCCGGGCCGGCTGGAGCGTGGAGGAGGAGCCGCTAATTCCGACGAGGGAGGGCAACCGCAAGCCTGACTTGGTCTGCTGCAAGGAAGAAGAGGCTACAGTGATCGACACACAAATCATCAGCGCGGACAGATCCCTGAACGAGAGTCACCAGACGAAGAAGAACTACTACGCGAAGAATCCTGATGTGCCACCCAAGCTTGTGGAGAAGCTTGGCATCGACCCGAAGAACTTGTCATTCACATCCTGCACCGTCTCGTGGAGAGGAATCTGGGCGTCGAAGTCAGAAGAGGATCTTTTGCGTATGGGCCTCACGAAGAGCTTGCTGGCATCAATCACGACTCGGGTTCTCCAGGGAAGTCACACGAACTGGTCCCGATTCAACAGGATGACTAGCATGAAGAAAAGGAGCCCAACGAGGGAAGGAATAGGTTGAACCTTCCACTAAGCCATCATAAAATGGTCATTCACGCCAACCCCCCCTGTGTTCGTCTAACCCTATCCCCTCCTACCCCTTTACATGTTAGTGGACAATTTTCAAAAAAAAAAAAAAAAGTCCCGGTAGGCATCAACGGTGATCATATGTGAGGAGAATTTTTTAAATTGGCGACGTTATTTAATTGGAAATGATGCTTTGAGTCTGATTGGACTTCTCGCGTTCTCTATTTGAAACTTCTTAATTTGCCATTGTGTGTCGTACAATCCTGTTTTTGACACAGGTAACTCGGAAGGACAAGAAGTTAATTGGAGAAACATGGCCCAAAGGAATCGTGAATTATTGCACGCTGATGTTTGTTTCAAGGCAAGTAAACTCTGATTTTTATTATTGATGAAATATTTTTCTTCAGAAAGTTTTTTAGCTCGCGTAAATGCTCAACGTACGCTTTTTTGTTCAACAAAAACAACTAAAACAAAGCATCGCGACGGCCCGAAAGGGTGTTGACGCGATGTGATTTCTGCCCAGTGCTCTGAATGTCAAAGTGAAGAAATTCAAGCAAGCGCGGGTAAACGGCGGGACTAACTATGACTCTCTTAATGTCGGGTGCGGTCAGAGAGGTTTTAGCAGAAGGAGAGGTGAGAGGAGATACACCATTTGAGGAGTTTGTAAAGCATTGGGGGGCCTTTGTCACCCAGCCCTCGTTAGTAGTAGAAGAAGAGCCCGGTTGGGTGTTGAACCCGGGAACAAGCCATATCTGGGCGCCGGTGACGCGGGAAGAAATTGAGAACGCCAAGCTTCACTTGAGATCTGCCCCGGGCCCGGATCGACTAACAGTCAGGCAATGGCGCGCCGTGCCCACCTCAGTGCGCGCCCTGCTGTATAAAAAGGTGATGCGGGACGGAGGTTTCCCAACGGCTATGATGTCAAGTAGAACGGTCTTTCTCCCAAAGGACCTTGACGGGACGAAACCAACAAACTACAGGCCCATTAGCATCACGTCGGTGGTAGTGAGGGAGTTCAATAAAATCCTGGCGAATCGAGTACGAGCGGCAAAGATCATTGACCCGCGACCCGGGGGGCAGCCCCCCCCATGTGCCGACCCCTCCTCCTCGTGGTGGGACCTGGTAACGTCGCTGGCGGCCACTTCGGCGGTCGTTTGTGCGGCGGCCAACGGGGCTCCGGCTTTTCATGGCTACACGGGTTGCCAGCCCGCGTTAGCCTTTTACCTACCGGCCCGAAAAAAAGTAAAAATGTGAAAATTTGTGACCGGGACGAGCCTCGGCGTCCCGGACCGGTAGTCGGGGAGGCGAGTGGTTCGGCGGATGTGCCGGACCGATCCAGCAGCGCTCCTGCTCAGTTTCCGTGTCCCATTTGCGGGAGGTCCTTTGGGACCAAGATTGGGCTCGGCCAGCACAGGAAGAGATCGCACAAGGAGCAGGCTAACGAGGATATCAACATTGAAAGGAAGAACAGAGGATGGAGCGAGGAGGAGATGCGCATGCTCGCGAAGATAGAAGCAGAGGGGATGGCGGCGGGGGAGAAGTTCTTGAACCAGTATCTCCTGTCGCGCATCCCTGGAAGGACAAATGATGCAATAAAAGGCGTGAGAAGAAAACCGGCTTAAAAGATCATGGTTGAAACCGCCTTTAGCGACCTTACAAGCTCAAAACCCAGTACGAGAGATGACGCGGACGACACAGACGAAGAGGAGGCAGCTGGAGGTCCTGCTGGACAAGTCCATTCCATCGAGGACGACTCCACAGCTATGCTCGGGGAGGCCATCGAGAACCTCAAGAAGACGGTGGCTAATATCAGGGGATGGCGTACAGATGACTTGATTCAATTGGCGACTAGGAGCAGAAGACCGGGGGAAGTGCCCTGCGAAGGGGTCTCGCAGTGGCTTTACGATGTGTTCCCCCCGGCCGAAGTCATCCCCCGATCTGTACCCCCCTGGTCAACCCGAGCAGGGCCCAGAGAAGAAGGGCTGAATACTCTAGGGTCCAAAAGCTGTGGAGAAAATCTATGGCGGGTGCGGTCAGGCGTGTGCTTGCCGAAGGTGAAGTCAGGAAGGAGGCACCGTTTGCCGCACTCGTCAAACACTGGGGAGCCTTCGTAACGCAGGCGTCGGTGGCGGTTGAAGAAGACCTCTCCTGGGAGTTGCACCCGGAGGTCTCCCACGTTTGGAACCCAGTGAAGAACGAGGAGATTGAGGGTGCGAAACTCCCTCTTAGATCCGCCGCCGGCCCAGACAGGATCTCCGTCAGGCAGTGGCGCGCAGTACCAACATCTGTGCGCGCCCTCCTGTACGCGATGATCATGCGCGACGGGGGCTTCCCCGCTGCTCTGATGTCCAGCAGGACTGTATTCCTACCCAAAGATCTAGAGGGTGAGGATCCGGCTAACTATAGGCCCATTAGTATAATGTCTGTTGTCGTTCGCGAATTTCATAAGATATTGGCAAATAGAATCCGTGCCATGATCATAGACATCCGGCAAAGGTATTTCGAGGATGGGTGCGCACAGAATGTAGCGACGTTGTCTGCTGCATTACATCATGCGCGGTCCAAATTGAGGGAGCTGCACATAGTCTCACTTGACATTGCCAAAGCATTTGATAGCGTGTCTCATGATGCTATCAAGATTGCTCTTACCAGAAGAGGTTTCCCAAAGCAGTTTATCCGCTATGTGGGCAATGTATATGAAAACAGTACAACTATGTTTGAGCATCGTGGGTGCAGCTCCCCTCTTTTTAAACTGGGCCGCGGTGTGCGACAAGGAGACCCGCTTTCACCCATCCTCTTTTGCCTGGTCGTGGACGACATTCTGTCTGCCATCCCCCCAGAGGTCGGCTTCAGTATGGGCGACGCCAAGATCAACAGTATTGCCTACGCCGACGACCTGGTTTTAATGACATCTACTAAGTGGGTGATGGAGACATGTTTGCGTCATGTGGGTGAGGCAGCTGCTAAGTACGGACTTATTTTTAATCCTAGGAAGTCCAGCGCCCTCTCATTAGTGCCGGCAGGCAGAGAGAAGAAAATTAAGGTGATCACCGATACCCAATTCAACCTGGGAGATTGCGCCCCAATCCCCCAGATCAATACAACCACTAATTGGAAATATCTGGGGGTTGAATTTACATGTACGGGCGCCACGAAGACAGCAGATGACCTCAAGGCACTAATAGAGAGGGTGACTAAAGCCCCGCTCAAGCCGCAGCAGCGCTTAAAGATACTTAGATCCTTCTTAATCCCGAAGTTATACCACGGGATTGTGTTAAGTGGAACTACGCTGCAGAGACTTAAACAACTGGATCTGCAGTCGCGCGCTGCGGTGAGGCGGTGGCTACGCCTCCCACATGACGTTCCGAAGGCCTTTTTCCACGCCACGGTTGCGGACGGAGGACTTGGCATCCCGGCGTTTGTTACGACCATCCCGGCCCTAATGCACGACCGCCTAGCGGCATTGGCAACATCACCTATCCCGATGTTCGCGGCGGTCGGCAACGCTGAGTGGACCGGGAAGCGGCTGCAATGGGCGTTCCGCTTGATACGCCATCGTGGGATCGACCTCACCACCAAGACCAAACGATCCCACTACTGGCGCGACATGCTGTACGCCTCGGTCGACGGGAAGGAGTTAAGAGAGTGCCGCAAGTCCAACTTGTCCACGCTCTGGGTGGACAGTGGCGCTCACAAGATCCCCGGCCGAGACTACGTGCAGCATGTCCACACCCGGATCAACTGCCTTCCAACTGCGGTCCGGGTGTCCAGAGGCGCCAGGAGGGCTACTCGGGACGTGAAGTGCCGCGCCGGGTGCCAAGAGACGGAAACAGCCGCACATGTCGTTCAGAACTGCCACCGCACCCATGGTGGCAGGGTAAAGCGTCATGATGCGGTCTGCCGCGTGATAGCTGCGGGTCTGCGCCGTGGTGGATGGCGAGTGGAGGAAGAGCCAGTCGTCCCAACCAGGGAAGGAAATAGAAAACCGGATCTTGTCTGCCATAAGGGTGAGCTTGTAAGGGTCGTTGACACGCAAATCGTGAGCGGAGCGGTCTCCTTAGATGACGCTCATAGGAAGAAATGCGCCTATTATGCCAAGAATGAAGATATCACTCCGAAGCTTGTCCAGAAGTACGCGGTTGAACCAAGAAATGTTCTGTACACGTCCTGCACCATCTCCTGGCGGGGCGTGTGGTCGAGCCGGTCTCAGGGTGACCTCCTGCTGATGGGACTAACGAAGAATTTGTTAAGCACCTTAACAACTAGAGTGCTTCAAGGATCCCATACTAATTGGTCGCGTTTTAATAAGTCCACGAGCCTAGTCCATCGGAGCGCTGCGGAGAGGGAAGGAGTCGGCTGAGCCGCTCGCCAACCCGTTTTTATGGTAATCTGCGCCACTCCCTTTCCTGCGTTGTGTTGTTAACCTCCCCCTAGTTATCCCTCCCTGAAGTATGTATTGTATGGTGTATGGTGACATGGCCGAACAGGCACCTTTGAAGTCACCGCCAGAGGACAGTACCAACACCGCTCAAGAGAGAGCGCTGATCGACAACCCGGCAGCTCCGTCACGCTCGGGCAAGCATCGGCGCGGAAGAATTCACCCGTATCGCGGGGTTGGCCAGCGGACCTTCGCCCCGAGCAGGATATAAAAGCGCTGTTCGGGCCAGCAGGCGGCAGTTGATAAGCGAGCGCCAGCGAGTTGATAGTGAGTGATACAGTGATACGTCGAAGTGCATACGGATTTGGACTGCCCCACGGTGAACTAGTGAACAACGCGACGTACACGGACTATCTTCAGGAATTTTGGTTTGACTTGGCTTTTGATGTTGGATTTGCTTTTGGATTGCGGAATAAAACACGATTTTAAGAAACTGTGTTGTTTTTTGTTTTGGTCACAACAAAACTGGCGACGAGAAAAAGTAAGATGGAGGCCGGCGACCCAATAGTGCAGATGTTGGCACTTATGCAGCAGCAGATGCAACTGCAACAGGAGGCGTTTGCACAGCAGCAGCGGCAACAAGCAGAGGCGCAGCGGCAACAAGCAGAGGCGCAGCGGCAGCAAGCAGAGGCGCATGCACAGCAGCTGGCGATTCTATTAGAGGCAATCAATAGACGCCCCCCGCCCCAATTCCACTGTTTCCAGCCGGACTCGGAGGAGTGGTCGGAATATTTGGAAAGGTTCGAGCAGCATCTACTGTGTCATCAGGTAGGAGACGCAAGAACAAAGAAAGCGTTTTTTCTGAGCTGTGTGGGAAGCAAAGTGACTGGTTTACTAGGAAAGTTATTCCCGGAAAAAGACTCAGCAGAGTGGAGCTGGGAAGAGATAAAAGAAAAATTGGACGCATATTTTAACAAAGTGCCACATGTAGTCGCGACTAGATATAAGTTCTTCCAGTGTAGGAAGAGCGAGGGACAAACACATAGTGAGTGGATTACGGAGCTGGCAGGCTTGGCGCGGCATTGTCAGTTTAAATGCCCGCCATCGGAGAAAGAAACATCGTATGCAGAAACATTGATTAGGGACATGGTAGTCTTGCACACGCCGGAGGATAAAGTCAGGTTTTTGGCTTTGCAGAGTGGAAATCCTTCGTTAGAAGAAGTGAAAAATTTGTGCAAGACATACGAGACCACGTGCGAGACGGCCCGTCAGATCACGGCCGGGTCGCGGGTGTGTAGTGTTAGCGCTAAAGATTCGGCAGAAGATAGTAGCTCAGATAGCGTTAATAGCTTAGGGAGTAACTTCAGCACGAGAACTGTACGAGAAAAGAAACAGAGTGAGGAAAGATAGACAAAATACCCAGATCGGGGCAAGGTCGGCAAAGCGGGGCAGTGACGTAAGGGAGAGAGCAAGTGTGAACAGTTTCGAGAGAAAGAGGTCTTGTAGGGGCTGTGGAAAATATCACAATAGAGTCATGTGCAGGTTCAGGGAAGCGCAGTGTTTTTGGTGTAAGAAAGTGGGTCATATCCAGGAAGTTTGTGAAAAAAAAACGGCAGTCGGCTCGGAGCGGAAGACAGGAAGAGGAGATGGAGATCGCCATGATAAGCGAAGTAATTAGTGGAGAAGGACAAAAGAGATTAACGGTGCAGGTCGAGTTAAGTAATCAGCCAGTAGAGTTCTTATTAGACACAGGAGCGGCGGTTACGTTAATCAATTTAGACACGTACCACCGGTTAGGAGCTCCCAGTTATTCAAAGGTGCAAAAGAGACTGACCAGTTTTGGTAAGACGCCCATTAAAGTGCTGGGAAGTGTGTGTGTGCGGGCATCGTACAAGAGTAAACAGGCAATGATAGAGGTGCTAGTAGTCGACCGCTATGACGTGACAAATATCCTGGGGCTGGACTCGTTCGATAGATTGGGATTTGGAGTTGTCGATGAGATAAACCAAATATCGGACCAGGAGGAAGTTCAGGTCATTAAGGATTTGGTTTCTGAGTTCGCGGAAGTATTTTCGCCCGGGCTGGGAAAGTGTAAGAACTTTCAGGCAAGGATTCAGCTAAAGGAGGGCCATAAACCGCGTTTTTACAAAGCGAGACCGGTACCGTGGGCGCTGAGGGACAAAGTGAAGGAAGAACTGACAAGGCTGCAGGAAGAAGGTGTGATAACACCAGTAGCGGTGAGTCAGTGGGCCACACCTTTAGTTTTGGTTAAAAAACCTAATGGGAAGATCAGGTTGTGCGGAGATTTTAAGAGCACTGTGAATCAACAGGTGGAAGTAGAACAATACCCGATACCTAAACCAGAAGACCTTTTCTTCAAGCTGTCAGGTGGGCAACGGTTCTCCAAAATAGATCTCAGAGATGCCTATCTCCAAATACCTCTGGATCCCGCGGCCAAAGAAGTGTTGGTAATTAACACACCGCTCGGTTTGTTTAGTTATAATAGGTTGCCTTTTGGGGTGAACTCAGCGGCAGCAATCTTCCAGCGCTGTCTGGAACAAATCACCTCGTCCCTGGATGGTTGCTGCAACTACCTGGATGACATCATCGTCACGGGCCGCAGTTTGGAAGAGCACAAGCAAAACCTGAGGAAGCTGTTCGCGGTTTTGCGGGACAACGGTTTTAAAGTTAACCAGGATAAGTGTGAGTTCTTCAAAGAACGAGTGGTTTTTCTAGGGCACGTCTTAGACCGCACCGGGATAGCCCCAACCCAGCAGCACGTGCAAGCAATTATACAGATGCCCCCGCCAACAGATTTGAAGCAACTACAAGCGCTTTTAGGCAAGATGAATTACTATAACAAATTCATTAAGAACTTCTCATCGATAGCAGCTCCTTTAAATCAACTTAGAAAAAAGGGGGTCAAATTCGTTTGGTCAGAGGAGTGCAGCAAAGCATTAGACAGGTTAAAGAAGGAGTTACTGCGCACAGTGAAACTGAACCACTTCATCCCAGGGAGGATTACAACAGTGGCGGCAGACGCCTCAGATTACGGTCTGGGGGCAGTACTATCCCAGAAGGATGAAAAAGGGGTCGAGAGACCGATCGCCTTCATATCTAAGACTCTCAACAAGCATCAGAGAAACTACTCGCAGATCGAGAAAGAAGCATTGGCGATTATCTTTGCAGTAAGGAAATTTAACGATTTCCTTTATGGTAGCAAATTCCATATCACCGACCACAAACCGTTGGTTCAACTGTTTCACCCGGGGAAGAAAATCCCGGAATGTACGGCCAAGAAGCTGCAGAGATGGGCCTTGTTTTTATCAGACTACGATTACCAGGTGCATTATAGGAGCACGTCGCAGCACGCAAACGCGGATGCGTTGTCAAGACTACCCGCCGGCCCAGACCTAGAATTCGACACATCCGAAGAGGAATGCTTCCAGATGGACCTGGAAGATCTGGAAAGTCTAGTGGACTTTCCACTAGAAGCACGAACCATAGCGAGGGAGACAGACAAAGACCCGGAGCTAAACCAGGTACGTCGTTTTGTCAGGGAAGGTTGGCCGCCAAGGATACTAAGAAGCAACGCCGGGTGGTTCAACAAAAAAGACAGGCTTTCATGCAAAGCGGGGGTACTATTGTTAACGGGTGACGAGTTTACGAAGGTAGTCATACCTAGGAGTCTTAGGCAAACGGTACTCAAGCTTCTACATCAGGGGCACTGGGGGGTAGTACGCACTAAGCAACTGGCGCGACGGCATTGTACGTGGACAGGAATGAACGCCGACATCGAGCAGATGTTAAAAAAATGCGAAGCTTGCCAACTTAATCAGAGTGCCCCCCCCCCCCAGAGATTTGACACCTTGGCCAGAACCGTCGGAGCCGTGGGAGAGAGTACATATAGACTTCGCCGGCCCCTTTTGGGGGTCCATGTGGCTAGTGGTAGTGGACGCAAAGTCCAACTACCCCTACGTAGTAGAGATGGGAAACACCACGTCGACGCAGACTATAGAAATGTTAGAGAGAATTTTCGTCACGGAAGGTTTACCTGCTGTCTTAGTTTCAGATAATGGTCCTCAGTTTACATCCCAGGAGTTTGCGAGATTTTGTGGGAGCAACGGCATTCAACATATTTGTGCACCTCCGTTTCACCCACAGTCAAACGGGGAGGCGGAGCGGTTTGTGAGAACTTTTAAGACGGCTATGGGGAAAGCGCGTGCAGCGGGAACACCCAAGTCCCGAGCACTCCTAAGGGTCCTGGCAACATACAGGGTCCTGCCAGGCACAACGGGCAGAAGTCCAGCGGAAGTTCTTCACGGCAGGCAACCCCGAACCCTGCTATCACTGCTGAGCCCTAGCGACCCACACAGAGCAGGAGGTATTGGCTCAAAATTCAAGGTAGGTGACAAAGTCTACATACAGTCCCTAAAAAAAGAGCCAGCGTGGGTGCCGGGGGTGGTACAGGAGATTCGGGGTAGCAGGGTATATGCAGTGCGAACTCTGGAAAGACTGGTCACGCGCCACCAGGGGAAAGTTAGGCCTAGAGTAAATGAGAGCGAAGTAGACACCCGGCCGTGGATCTCATCAGAGGAGTTCCGCAAAAAAGTAATAAAAGAAATGATATATCCCCCACAGGAGCCCACGATCGGAGGAGCATCAGCAGCTGCAGCAGACACGCAGGCGGAAACAGCCGCCAGCAGCAGCGGCGAGTACGCCTGTTCGACCAGGTCGGAGCTACGACCCAGGAGGACTACCCGTTCGGTGCGATTTGCGCCGTACACGACGCATTTGGGCGCGGAGGGTGACATGGCCGAACAGGCACCTTTGAAGTCACCGCCAGAGGACAGTACCAACACCGCTCAAGAGAGAGCGCTGATCGACAACCCGGCAGCTCCGTCACGCTCGGGCAAGCATCGGCGCGGAAGAATTCACCCGTATCGCGGGGTTGGCCAGCGGACCTTCGCCCCGAGCAGGATATAAAAGCGCTGTTCGGGCCAGCAGGCGGCAGTTGATAAGCGAGCGCCAGCGAGTTGATAGTGAGTGATACAGTGATACGTCGAAGTGCATACGGATTTGGACTGCCCCACGGTGAACTAGTGAACAACGCGACGTACACGGACTATCTTCAGGAATTTAGGTTTGACTTGGCTTTTGATGTTGGATTTGCTTTTGGATTGCGGAATAAAACACGATTTTAAGAAACTGTGTTGTTTTTTGTTGTTTTGGTCACAACATATGGTGTGTGCTTTGTGCGAGGTATGTAAAATTGCTTTGTGCGGGGCATGTATTGTATGCTGTATGATATGTGCTTTGTACGTGTAAGCAGACAAATTAAAAAAAAATAGTCCCAAAGGGGGCAGCCCCCCCATGTGCCCTCCTCCGCGTGGTGGGACCTGGTAACGTCGCTCGGCGGCCGCTTCGGCGGTCGTCTGAGCGGCGGCCAACGGGGCTCTGGCTTTTCAGGGCTACTCGGGTTGCCAGCCCGCGTTAGCTCAATTGCAACCGGCCCAAAAAACAAAAATGCAAAAGTTAGTAACCAGGACGAGCCTCGGCGTCCTGTTCCGGTTGTCAGCGAGGCGAGTGGTTCGGCCGAAGGCCCGGACCGATCTGGCGGCGCTCTGGCTCAATTTGTTTGCCCCGTCTGTGGGAGGTCCTTTGGGACCAAGATTGGGCTCGGCCAGCACCGCAAAAAGGCTCATAAGGAGTTGGCGAATAGTGAGATCATCACGGAGAGGAGAAACAAGATCTGGAGCAATGAGGAGCTCATGATGCTCGCGAGGATTGAGGCAGAGGGGATCGCCAAAGGCGAAAGATTCATTAATCAATCTCTCATGGAACACATCCCCGGCCGCACCCGTGATGCCATAAAAGGCGCACGGAGAAAAGAGGAGTACAAGATCATGGTGGAAGCGGCCCTAAACGACCTTGCGAGCTCTGGACCTACTGAAGATGAGATCCCGGACGACACTGACGAAGATGTGGCAGTTGGAGTTCCTGCTGGTCCCAGCACCATCGAGGACGACTCCACAGCTATGCTCGGGGAGGCAATGAGGACCTTGGAGGAGACAGTGGTGAATATCAGGGGGTGGCGCACAGAAGTACTGTTGCAGCTGACGGCCAAGAGCAGGGAGCCGGGGGAGGCGCCCTGCGAGGGAATCTCGCAGTGGCTGCAGGATGTTTTTCCCCCGGCGAGCGTCACCCCACACCGCATAAGCACTCCCTTAGTCAACCCGAGCAGGGCCCAGCGAAGGAGAGCAGAGTACGCTAGGGTCCAGAAGCTGTGGCGGAAGTCCATGGCGAGTGCCGTCAGGGCGGTGCTGTCGGAAGGTGAAGTTAGGAACGAAGCACCGTTCGGCGCGCTCGCCAGGCACTGGGGAGCCTTTGTCTCGCAGGCGTCGGTGGCGGTGAAGGAAGATCTGGTATGGGAGCAGCACCCGGCGCTCGTACATCTTTGGGCGCCGGTGAAGATCGAAGAAGTGGAAGGTGCAAAGCTGCCGTTGAGATCCGCCGCCGGCCCAGACCGCGTTTCCGTCAGGCAGTGGCGCGCCGTCCCTACATCTGTGCGCGCCCTCCTGTACGTGAAGGTCATGCGGGACGGCGGGTTCCCCGCAGCCCTAATGGCCAGCAGGACGGTCTTTCTGCCGAAGAACCTTGATGGTGAAGATCCGGCCAATTATAGGCCGATAAGTATAATGTCGGTTGTCGTCCGGGAGTTCCACAAAATTCTGGCAAACAGGATCCGGTCGGCAAACATCTTAGATATCAGACAAAGATATTTTGAGGATGGGTGCGCCCAGAATGTGGCGGCCTTGTCGGCCGCCCTTTATCACGCGCGGACCAGATTAAGGGAGCTACATGTGGTTTCCCTTGATGTCGGAAAAGCATTTGATAGCGTCTCTCACGACGCCATTGAGATTGCTCTGAAGAGACGAGGCTTCCCTTGGCAGTTCATCAACTATGTCAAGGGAGTCTACGCGACAAGCACGACCACCTTTGAGCATAGGGGAAGTAGCTCCCCTCTTTTTAAGCTGGGCCGCGGTGTTCGACAGGGAGACCCGCTTTCACCCATCCTCTTTTGCCTGGTCGTGGACGATATACTGTCTGCCATCCCCCCTGATGTCGGCTTCAATATTGGCAACGCCAAGATTAATTGCATAGCATACGCAGACGACCTTGTGCTTATGGCATCGACGAAATGGGGGATGGAGACAAGTTTGCGTCGTGTGGGTGAGGCGGCGGCCAAGTATGGCCTTATTTTCAACGCAAGGAAATCCAGCGCCCTCTCCTAGGTGCCCGCTGGTAGAGAGAAGAAGATAAAGGTTGTAACGGAGAATCAATTCGAACTTGGAGATGGCGCCCAGATCCCCCAGATCACTACCACTACCAGCTGGAAATATCTGGGGGTGGAGTTTACTTGTGAGGGTGCCACAAAGACCTCCGAAGACCTCAGGGCACTGTTGGAGAGGGTCACAAAGGCCCCGCTGAAGCCGCAGCAGCGACTTAAGATACTCAGGTCGTTTTTAATCCCCAAGTTATATCATGGGATTGTGTTGAGTGGGACGACGTTAAAAAGGTTAAAACAACTAGACCTACAGTCGCGCGCTGCGGTGAGGCGGTGGCTACGCCTCCCCCACGACGTATCGAAGGCCTTCTTCCACGCCACGGTCGCAGATGGAGGTCTTGGTATCCCGGGTTTTGTAACAACGATCCCGGCCCTTATGCGCGACCACCTTGCGGCGTTGGCATCATCATCTATACCAATGTTCGCGGCGGTCGGCAACGCTGAATGGACCGGGAAGCGGCTGCAGTAGGCGTCCCGATTGTTAGAGCAGCGTGGGATGGATCTCACCACAAGAGCCAAGAGATCCAAGTACTGGCGCGACATGTACGCTTCGGTCGACGGGAGGGAGCTGTGCGAGTGCCACAAGTCAAACTTGTCCACGCTCTGGGTGGACAGTGGCGCTCACCGGATCCCCGGCCGAGACTACGTACAGCATGTCCACACCCGGATCAACTGCCTTCCAACTGCAGTCCGGGTGTCCAGAGGCGTCAGGAGGTCCACGCGGGACGTCAGGTGCCGTGCCGGGTGCCAAGAGACCGAGACAGCCGCGCATGTCATACAGAACTGCCACCGCACCCATGGTGGCAGGGTGAAGGGACATGACGCGGTGTGCCGCGTACTAGCTGCGGGACTGCGCCGTGGTGGGTGGAGTGTGGAGGAAGAGCCGATCGTCCCGACCAGCGAAGGCAACAGGAAGCCGGACCTGGTTTGCCAGAAGGACGAGCTCGTTAGGGTCATAGATGCCCAAATCGTGAGCGGAGTGGGCTCCTTGAATGATGCTCATCGGAGGAAATGCCGTTACTATTCGCAAAACCAGGACATCACCAAGAAGATTGTGGAGAAATACGCTGTGGAGCCTCGAAATGTAGAATACACATCTTGTACCATCTCATGGCGCGGTCTTTGGTCGAGCCGGTCGCAGGGTGACCTCCTGCTGATGGGGCTGACTAAAGGATTGTTGAGCACTCTAACCACCAGAGTGCTTCAGGGTTCTCATATGAATTGGAGTAGATTTAACAAGAGCACGAGCACCTTCCATCAGAGCGCCGCGGAGAGGGAAGGAGTCGGTTTAGCCACTCGTCTAGCCGTTTTATTGGTAATCTGCGCCATCCCTTTTCCTGCGTGTATTGTTAACCTTCCCTTGTTTATCCCTACCCTTAGATATAGTGTTCAATGAATGTTATATCTATTTATGTGTAAGCAGACAACTTTCAAAAAAAAAAAAAAAAAAAGGTGGCAGCCCCCCCAAGTGCCATCCCATACCTCCTCGCGGTGAGAGTCGGGCAACGTCGCTTCGGCGGCGGCCAACGGGGCTCTGGCAAAGGACCTCGGTCCTTTGAAAAACAGCACATGGCGGGGAAGGAGGTGGAGGGTGAAGAGCCCACCCTCCACTCCACTCACACACAGTCACGATCATTTTCAATTTATGACCATTCTTTGTAAAAGAAGTGCAAGTTCACGTGCAACTCGGCAGAGATATAAAGTGAGTCGCCCTGCACTAACTCCACTTCCAATAACTTGCGCGAAAGAGTGCATAGCGCTAGCGCCGACTTTGTCCGAATCAGCGTGAGCAAAAAACTATTTCACGACAGTACAACTAATCAAATTCTCTCGCTGATGAAAGACAAAAGACGCGTGTACGCAGTCTTTTCTCCTTGCCTTCTTTGTATCTTTCACGGACGTGCAAAGAACAAGTAGAGGAGGAGGAGCAAGAGACGCCGTGCGAGGTGAGAGTGAAGAGGGGGAGGGGATAGGGGAGGATAGTGATAGTGAAATAATACTTCCATTGGATGAGCATCCTGTCAGAGGTAATATGACAAGGAATTACAAATCATACGGTGACTTTTAGGGAATGAGAAGGAATGTGCGTGCGTGTTAACTCATCTGATGGAAGGGAAATTCTTATAGAAACGGAGCACGATTTGCGCACTGCGTCGAGAGTTTTGCGAGGAAACTGCGATGCAAATAGCGGATGGAGCGTGATTAGAAAAGGCTTTAGATTTCAAAATTAATCGTCTTCCGCTTCATAGTTGAGAAGTGGAAACATGTTTTTTTTTTTGAATTGAATTGAAGTGATGAAGCCATTTACAAATGAGGTAGCTGCAAATAACGCACTGGCAAAGTGAGTGCATGGACGTAACTTGCAGTTATATTGAATTGAATTTGCCTTATTTAACGTGGCGAGACTCGGGCCATCAGGCCCGCTCTTCCGTCTGACCACGCAAATTTCGCTACGCTCCTTTCATCAACTAGCAGAGAAAGGAGGTATTTCTTGGGCGAGAAACAGGCGATTTTGAATTTAGCTCAGAGGCGTCATTTAGGCTTGAGGATCTTTTACATGCAAGTAAATCTACTAACATGGGACAGCCGGCTTTACTTCCCCTTCGAAGAAAGGCGTACGAAGGATTTTTTCGCCCTGAAAAATCCACGGCTTCGATCGGGTTTGAACCCGCCAACTTGGGTACAACAGTCCGAAACGCTAACCGTTACACCATCACCGCAGCATTCTCGCCCTATTTTCACTCAAAATTATGCGAAAAGTCCTCAAATTTTCGAAAAATTTTACATGACCTTATTTCAAAATCAATCTTTAAAGAAAATATTTCTTGAAGGTAAAAAATCTCTATCTTTAATATTTCAGATGTAAGAAGACTGAAAAAAGTTTGACTTTTGCCATTTTCCAAAAATCAGAGTTTTCAACGAACATCAGATCTGCACCATTCGCCCAGTGTCTAACAAAAAACTTAATCAAACAATAAAGCCTTTTTGTTTTGAAAATTTGAAAAATGTCCTACGTCAGATCGACTGTGGAATATCGATTTTGGAGAAAATCGGCTGAACCATTTAGCCACTAGCGTTGTTCACAGATGGTTTTACACAACTTTACATTTTGATAAAAGCTTTTTATGATAAAGAATTTGCCTTGTTGATCATTTATATTATCTTTATGATTATACAAAGTGTCTCATTTAACTTGACAACTTGAAATAACAACAAAAATACGCGATGTACGAAAAATTGAGCCGCGTCCAAATCTTAACAGTTTTGAATCTTAACAGTTTTGAATCATTCTATGCTAAAATCAGCACCCCCTGCCCCCAGAATTAGGTGGGGCGGTGGGCAACATTGAAATCTTAAAGAGGAACCCCTATTTTTTATTTCATGGGGTCTCCCTTGACCTGAAATTATTCCAGCTTAGGAAGCGCCGTTGAAATTTTTCTTTCCCCGACTGTCCAGGCAAACATTCGCTGTTGTTTGTACATTACCTCTCTGGGCGGAAAATATGAAGTAAAATCGTGACAAAACCTTTTCTATACTACATATATTAATCTGTATATAATAGAATGCAAAAATTAAAGTTTTCTGTGAAAATGGGTTTTAAAAAATTGTTTTTCAGAAATTATAGTGTCTTTTCATAATTCAACTTTCAAAAATGTCATTTTCTCAAGAATAACTCCAAATATTTCAATGAAAATTTGCTTATATGCAGATGTTTGCTCAGAGTCACAATATAAGTCTATTAGGGAATGGAAAAAATGAGAAAAGGTGAAAGCCTTGAAGGCATCAATAGGTAGCACTTGGGAAGAAACCAAGGAAAAACCGAAGAGCTAGCCTAGCCTAAAGAGATCAGAAGGTGAACTAGTGCCATCTATGGCACTTCTTTCTTGAACTAGTCCTCTGCTGCTCTCTAATTGCACAACTGACCACACTGGCTACACATTCACATTGTCCATATTCTCCCCATTGGCAGAAACTGAAGTAAAATCGCAATTGGTTTTTGTGACTTGAGACAATGCAGTTTCCAAAACGCAATATTTGTTTTGTGAAGATCACAAGGCTTTAATAATGAACCATGAAATAGTAACTTCTTACCAAAATAAAGAGAGGTAAAAACTGTCCCTGCCCCTTGATACGCAACCGTTCTGGATGTTAAAAAGGAATAAATTGTTTTCCTAATTAGCCCCATCTTTTTCTGCACAATATAAAAAAAATGAATGCTTAGCGTACTAAATTCTCTTTGTAACTGTTCTTGGCCTTTCCTTGAAAGGAAAACCAATCATACACTTGGGAGTAGGGTAGCAGACAAAAATAATCCACAAATTTGGAATCTGTTTTGTTGGAACGACTTTTAAAAGAGTAACTATTTAAAAGGTAACTACAAGAAGGGAAACTATTTAATTAAGATTTTCCACATGAATCTTTTTCATAATTCTCGTAGAGCGGCGTAAAGAAGAGGACCCTGCAAAAAATATAAAATAAAAAAGAATTCAGAAAAATAATTCCTTCTCATGATGTTCACCGAATTCAGTGTTCAGTTAAATGTTTAAATAATCATTAACAGAAACTTAAATGTTTAAATAATCATTAACAGAAACTTAAATGTTTAAATAATCATTAACAGAAACTCTCAATATACTTGCAACTGTTTGTGCATCTCCATTACCAAAGAATATAAAAACTCAGTTAACACCGACACAGCACAGTGATATAGTGATGCTTTTCAAAATGCATTGAGGGGTGGAAACTTTCCATTATATATTCTTGGCAACTGCAGAACTGCACACTGTCCTATATAATATTCTAGCCTCCTTATAAGAGCTATTGACTTGCAATCAATAGCATTCTAACACTGAATTTAGATAATAAGCGATAAATTCTATTAATATGCGACATAAAAAGCGTGAAAAGTCAAGAGTTCATAAATACATGCAAGTAGTATATAAACATAACAATATGAATATTAAAACAATCGTAACCTTCAGATTTTAATTTCTAAGAAGTAAAACAAACATTACTTATGGAAAAACACTTTCTTGCGGTGTTATGTTAGCTATAATTATTGTACAATTTGATTAGGAAGACAGGTATTCTTTTAAAGAAACGAGAAACTATCCAACCTTTTCCAATTCAAAGAAATGGATACAGATAACCTTAAACATACTTCTGATTTTAATCAAAATCATCAGATCCCAATTCTTTCAAATGCGCTCCAATTCAGATTTGCTCAAGATTATCATAGACCAACCCAATGATTTTAGGCATTTTTTACAAGTTTCTTATGATAATGTGAAATTACAACTATTAACATGAAAAGCAAAGGCAAATAAATGCAATTATCTCTCCTAAAACAGTTATCTTGTTTCCAGAATATGGTGAAACTCTGAACAATTTACATGTGGTTAATTCAAAGATAAACAATGACAAACACAATCAACGACTGTAAAACTATCCTTTACTTATGATCTGAAGGCATGTGTGCTTTAAGAAAGATACTTCATTCATACCTGAAAGTAATACCCTTTTGTGAGATGATGTCCTTCTGGTACTTTTTGGAGTTTGTACAGTCTCTTGCACATTTTCAGACTGGATATTACGAAATGGACTTCTGGATGTGGAAACTGTAGGAGTTCGAGGTGATCCTAACTGCTTAGCACTTGAGGTCACTCGCATTACTATAGGACTAGTCAGTTACTAATGGACAGTCAAGAGGATACAATGGGCGACGAGACTACTACACCGAAGAGGAATCGACCTGTCGACCAAGACGCGGCGAGAGAACTTTTGGCGGGACAGATTATACAGCTCTGTGGATGGGAAAGAGTTACGAGAATGCCATCGTACCAACTTGTCCTCCCGCTGGGTGGACAATGACTCGTTTAGAATTCCCGGCAGGGACAATGTACAACACGTCCATACCCGCATTAACTGCCTTCCATCTGCAGTTAGGGTCTCTCGCGGCGCCAGAAGAGCTGGTCGTGACGTTAAGTGTCGCGCCGGATGCATGGAGACAGAAACAGCAGCCCACATCATACAGAACTGTCACCGCACCCATGGTGGCAGGGTGAGGAGACACAATGCTGTGTGTCATGTGTTGGCGGCTGGACTGCGGCGCGAGGGATGGGCCGTTGAAGAGGAGCCACTGATCCCGACAAGAGAGGGTAATCGGAAGCCCGACTTAGTTTGCTGCAAGGAAGAAACGGTAACGGTAGTTGACGCACAAATAGTCGACGCGGTTAGCTCCCTCAATGATAGTCACAGGAGAAAAAAGCAATACTACTCCAACAACCCGGACATTAGTCGGAAGCTGGTGGAAAAATACGGTGTCGAAGAGAAGAATGTGCTATTTACATCTTGCACTGTTTCCTGGAGAGGCGTGTGGGCAAGTAATTCGGAGGCGGATCTACGACGGATGGGACTTACGAAGAATATTTTATGCTCGATAACAAGAGTCCTACAAGGGAGTCACACCAACTGGACCCGGTACAACCAGTTAACGGGCACATCGTTCCGGCGTCCTTCGGCACGACAGGGAATTGGTTAATTGACGCACCGAGCCGCTTTAATTAGGTTATCCGCGCCTCCCCCTTCCCGTGTGTTTGTCCTACCTTTCCCATCCTTTCCCCACTTTTATGTAGCGGACAATTCTCGAAGAAAAAAAAAAGGTTGCCAGCCCGTGTCAGCCTGTAAACAATCGGCCCGAAATGTAAAAGTAAGACTACAAACCGGAACGAGCCTCGGCGTTCCGGACCGATTGTTGGTGAAGCGAGTGGTTCAGCCAATGAACCGGACCCACCTAGCGTTCCAACCCAGTTCGTTTGCCCCATCTGCGGGAGGTCCTTTGCGACCAAAATTGGGCTCGGCCAGCATAAGAAGGCCCACAAAGATGCAGCCAACGAGGAAATTAGTACAGACAGGATCAAGAAGGGATGGAGTGAGGAGGAGCTCCTGATGCTCGCGAGGGTGGAGGCAAGGGGGAGAGATTTATAAACCAGTATCTCTTCACGCACATCCCTGGACGCTCCCTCGACGCCGTCAAAGGCGCGAGGCGGAAGCCTAACTACAAGCTAATGGTGCAGTCTGCCTTGAACGACCTGACAAGCCCTGAGCCAGCCACAGTGAATGAGGACGACCCGGACGAGAACATGGATGCTGGAGGTCCTGCTGGACAAAGTACCACCGAGGACGACTCCACAGCATTGCTCGGGCAAGCTATGATGAACTTGAGGGATACGGTGGCTAACATCAGAGGATGGCATACGGCCGAACTTATCGAACTACGGCCAAGAGCAACGTACCGGGGGAAGCGCCCTGTGAGGGAATTTCGCAGTGGCTGCAAGAGGTCTTCCCCCCAGTTAATGCCATCCCCCACCGCATCAGCACCCCTCTAGTGAACCCGAGCAGGGCCCAGAGGCGCAGGCAGGAGTACGCGCGGGTCCAGAAGCTGTGGAGAAAGTCCATGGCGAGTGCGGTCAGGCTGGTGCTGTCCGAGGGTGAAACGAGAGGGGACGCACAGTTTGACGCACTCGTCAAGCACTGGGGGGCCTTCGTTACGCAACCGTCGGTGGCGGTGGAAGAAGACCCGGCCTGGGAGTTGCACCCGGAGGTCGCCGACATCTGGGCACCGCTGAAGATGGAGGAGATCGAGGGTGCAAGACTCCCCATGAGATCCGCCCCCGGCCCTGACCGCATATCCGTCAGACAGTGGCGCGCCGTCCCAACATCTGTGCGCGCCCTTCTGTACGGCAAGGTCATGTGTGACGAGGGTTTCCCCGCAGCCATGATGGCCAGCAGGACTATTTTTCTCCCCAAAGACCAAGATGGAGAAAACCCAGCTAATTATAGGCCAATAAGTATTATGTCCGTGGTCGTCCGAGAATTCCACAAGATCTTGGCGAACAGGATCTGGGCGGCCAACATCATTGATACCAGACAGAGATATTTCGAGGATGGGTGCGCCCAAAACGTGGCAACCTTGTCAGCCGCTCTGTATCACGCGCGGTCCAAGCGAAGGGAGCTGCACGTGGTGTCGCTCGATGTCGCGAAGGCCTTCGATAGTGTTTCACATCAGGCCATCGATGTGACACTTCGCAAGAGAGGATTCCCAAGGCCGTTCGTTAACTATATTAAGAACGTTTACGCGACGAGCACCACGTTATTTGAACATGAGGCACGCAGCTCCCCCCTGTTCAAGCTGGGCCGCGGCGTGCGGCAAGGCGATCCATTGACGCCCATCCTCTTTTGCCTGGTTGTGGACGACATACTGTCTACCATCCCCCAAGACGTAGGCTTCACCATCGGACAGGCCAAAATCAACTGTATAGCGTACGCCAATGACATTGTTCTAATGGCGTCCACAAAATAGGGGATGGAGACATGTTTACGCCGTGTGGGAGAGGCAGCAGCCAAATACGGACTTATTTTTAACGCCAAAAAGTCCAGTGCCCTCTCCTTAGTGAGGGCAGGCAAGGAAAGGAAGATCAAGGTCCTGACTGAAACGCAGTTCACCTTAGGAGACGGCGCCCCAATCCCCCAGATCAACACAACTTCTAGTTGGAGATATCTGGGGGTGGATTTCACCTGTACGGGCGCCGCGAAGACCACGCAGGACCTTCAGGCACTTTTGGAGAGGGTCACTAAAGCCCCGCTGAAACCGAAACTCTATCACGGTATCGTGCTTAGTGGAACGACAATAAAGAGGCTAAAACAGCTAGACCTCCAGTCGCGTGCTGCGGTGCGGAAGTGGCTACGCCTCCCACACGATGTTCCTAAAGCCTTCTTCCACGCCACGGTAGCAGACGGTGGACTTGGCATCCCGGCATTCGAGACAACCATCCCGGCCCTCATGCGCGACCGCCTGTCGACGTTGGAGTCTTCATCGATACCCATGTTTGAGGCGGTCGGCAAGTCTGAATGGACCGGGAAGAGGCTCCAGTGGGCGTCGCGACTCTTGAAGAGAAGAGGAGTAGACCTTACCACCAGGTCGAAGAGAAACACCTATTGGCGCGATATGCTGTACGCCTCTGTCGACGGGAAGGAGTTACGTGAGTGCCACAAATCCAACTTGTCCACCCTCTGCGTGGACAGTGGCGCTCACAGAATCCCCGGCAGAGATTACGTGCAGCATATTCACACCCGGATCAACTGTTTACCAACCGCAGTCCGGGTGTCGCGAGGCGCAAGGAGATCCAGTCGCGACGTCAAGGGCCGTGCCGGATGCCAGGAAACGGAGACCGCCGCGCATGTCATCCAGAACTGCCACCGCACCCACGGTGGCAGGGAACGGAGGCATGACGCGGTGTGTCATGTGTTAGCAGCAGGTCTGCGCCGTGTGGGGTGGAGAGTGGAAGAAGAGCCAGTGGTCCCAACCCGAGAAGGCAACCGCAAGCCGGATCTTGTTTGCCATAAGGAAGAGGCAGTCATGGTCGTGGACACCCAGATCGTAAGCGCGGTGAGTTCCCTAAACGAAAGTCACAGAAAGAAATGTCTATACTATGCAAAGAACCCGGACATCACCAGCAAGTTCGTCGAGATCTACTGCGTCGAGCCGAAGAAGGTGGGATTTACGTCCTGCACTATCAATTAGGGGTTATTCTCCGGGATTCATTTACAGCTGGAGTACGAAGCTGCTTGTGCTGCTGCTGCAGCCATTGTAGAAGCGGGTTTCGTCTACACTGCTGACGCCACCAGCCACTATTGAAGAAACACCTGCTGTTGCCACCGGTGCCCCCTCTAGCGCTGACGCCTGCGCAGACACCACTAACGCATCAAGCACCCCTACTTCTGCTTCACTTCACTTAAGCGCGTTAAACTCTGCTGTAGCATTAAAGGAGGTCCGAAAGAGGGACACTTCACGACCTCAAAGCATTTATCAAGAGAAGAATCTCGAAGCTTTCGAGACTTGTTACGGGCGCTCGTTGTTAATGACTGTATTTAACTTCCACGCCCAATCAGACGCGCTTCTGTGGTTACCAAAGCGACGCGACCAACTCTCAGACGCGACGGTCGACTCAATACGCTCATCCAACAACATAGGACTCTTGTACGGAGGAGCACGTGGCCGCGCTCACGAGATTTCCTTCACAAGCTGGACCAATGAGCGAGGAGCGCCAGCGGCAGCAGCAGGAGAGGAGAATGCAAGCCCTGACTTTGAAAAACAGCACATGGCGGGGAAGGAGGTGGAGGGTGAAGAGCCCACCCTCCACTCCACTCACACACAGTCATGATCATTTTCAATTTATGACCATTCTTTGTAAAAGAAGTGCAAGTTCACGTGCAACTCGGCAGAGATATAAAGTGAGTCGCCCTGCACTAACTCCACTTCCAATAACTTGTGCGAAAGAGTGCACAGCGCTAGCACCGACTTTGTCCGAATCAGCGTGAGCAAAAAACTATTTCACGACAGTACATCTAATCAAATTCTCTCGCTGATGAAAGACAAAAGACGCGTGTACGCAGTCTTTTCTCCTTGCCTTCTTTGTATCTTTCACGGACGTGCAAAGAACAAGTAGAGGAGGAGGAGGAGCAAGAGACGCCGTGCGAGGCGAGAGTGAAGAGGGGGAGGGGATAGGCGAGGATAGTGACAGTGATAGTGAAATAATACTTCCATCGGATGAGCACCCTGTCAGAGGTAATATGACAAGGAATTACAAATCATACAGTGACTTTTAGGGAATGAGAAGGAATGTGCGTGCGTGTTAACTCATCTGATGGAAGGGAAATTATTATAGAAACGGAGTACGATTTGCGCACTGCGTCGAGAGAGTTTTGCGAGGAAACTGCGATGCAAATAGCGGATGGAGCGTGATTAGAAAAGGCTTTAGATTTCAAAATTAATCGTCTTTCGCTTCATAGTTGTGAAGTGGAAACATGTTTTAGGAATAGAGTGTGCACTCTTGCTATATTGTGGCGTCTGTCCCGTTTCTCTCTGGTCAGCGTAAATACTGGTCGACTCTTCCGACATCAAGTGAGCAGAAAAAGATGGCATGGGAGATAGACCCAGTTGCCTGTCATGTTACAACCAAATTATATAGTTGCCCGGTTTCCTTGATGTACAATCAGGTCAATCCTAGTCTAACAAATCATTACTTCAAAAATGACACCAGTTTCTGTAAAAAGCGGGTATCTTTGTCTGATGCCTCCAACAACAAATCAGAGGTATTTCAACTGCAATCCGGAGTATTAGTTGGACCCGGAGACAGTTCTCTGACCCTTTAGGGTAACACCAGGTCGAGGCTTAACATCTATCAACAGACAGGATTCTAACCAGTCTATGTTTTTTATACCGTAAGATGCAGACCACATCCTAGTTGATAAAGAAGTTTATTCATTAATTTTACATAAACATGAATACAACTATGTTATTCGGAATATAGATTTAACTGATGTCCAATACCCTGATTTGAGTATTCACACTAACATCGGCCCCGACCAATCACCGACGCGGCGACGGCTCCTCCGCTTGGTCGGCGAGCTCGGTCTCCGCCGCGAGTCCGCCGGGAGCGGACTTGCTACGTGATAATATTGCAGTCAGTGTTGGATTACCGCATAAGCTAACTAAGCAGTTGCTTAGGGCCCCCGATTCCGGTGAATGTTTTTTTTTTTTAATTTTCCAAATTTCATTGATAAACAAAATTTTTTAATGTTATCTATCAATATAAAATAGAATATTCAATTTTGAATTATTTTTTGTAATTAAATTATATTTTAATCGGACTCGTTGGTTATGTACATACAATTTTGAAAATTATATTTTTAAAATGAAAAAAATAAACACTATTATTTTTTACAATTGACTACAAAACGTATTAATTGAAACACTAGATTTTTATGAGAAGTATAGCTTTTTGTTGTGCACTACTTTAAATTTGCCGGTCAATTGATTCGCAATTCACTGTTTAGTTACAACCGTTTCTACCGAGAGCGCTGCCGTCACTTTTCAAATGTAATCAGTTTTCACGTACGAACTTGACAGAAAAAAAATGTTTATATTATAACATACCATAAATCATCCTGAATTTTCGTTCAAAATTTTATTATCGAAAGTATTTTCAAGACAAATGATTCAAATTTAGTGACGAAATTATTGTTGATTAAATTACGGATTATTAAACATTGCAATAAAATCGAATATGCAAACAAATTCATACGTAAATCTGATAATGAGAGGCATCTTTATTGTTTATGTATAAATTTTCTCTGAAATTGATGAGTAAGTTATAACATGTATTATTTTATTATTATGTTATAAATATGCATTTTTAAATTAAACATTAATATATTAATTCTCTTAACAATTTTATATATTTCTGATTCTTGGAACTTTAATTATTGATCATTTTTATTTTTACGATAATCAATGATTAATTTATTTTAGGTCTAAATTAACCATTTAATATGAATAGAAATTATTTAAGTGGATGTCAAAAACGAAAGATAGCAGAAGAAAAAAGAAGGCAAATGAAGAAATTGTGAATAAAATACCTAAATTAACCAGATTTTTTCCACCATGTGCATCAACTTCTGGTATTGAATCGACGTTACAAAATGATTCTGACAAAGCGGAAGACGTAAAAAAAAATGAAACTGTAGACAAAACTGAAGATGATTTATTGACTGTAATCGCAAATGAAAATGATAACTCTGAAAAGTTAGTTCATCAAAGTAATAGATCCAATGATCCCGGTACATGGACTGAACAACTTGCTGAAGCGGATGTTTCTTACTGGATTGCTCGAGGACCCGAAAGTTGTCAACATCATTCAGATTCTTTAGAAGCCTCACGCAGAACATTCCAGGATGGAAAACAAACGAGATACTGTTCTAAAACTATATTTTATGGAATAAAAGCAAACGGTGAAAAGTTTAAGCGAGAATGGCTTCTGTATTCGCCATCGAATGGTTCTTTATATTGTTTCGTATGTAAACTTTTTCCATCGAAAAATGCATCTCGATTAGTAACTGGGTTTAGCGATTGGCGAAACAACAATGTCATTGATCAACATGAAAATTCATCTAATCACCGAGATGCTATGCTCGCATACCTAAGTCGAGCAAAAGATATTGGATTGAAAAAGCACTTAGATGTGCAAGTTGAAGAAGAAATCAAATACTGGCATAACGTTCTACAACGAGTGACAGCTGTCATCAAGACATTAGCCGAACGTGGATTGCCTTTCCGAGGATCAAATGAAAAATTTGGATCTGCCAGTAACGGAAATTATTTAGGATTATTGGAACTTGTTGCTGAGTTTGATCCGTTTTTAGCTTCACATATTTGCAACTATGGAAATCGTGGTAAAGTTATTAAAGCATCAAAATAAATTAATTTTTTAATAAAATATTATTTTACTATAAATAGTTTTAACGAATTTTAATATACATATTTACACACTGGATGAAAAAAGATTGCAATGTTTGCCAACCCTGTAAAGATTTTGGGAACTCTATTGTTTTGCCTTACTTTTTTACTCATCCTTTAAAATACATTTGTAGTAATATAATTGTAGATAATAATTATAGTTTTAAAAAATAGCATTTATAATAATAAATGTTCCAATTTTGTACATTTTTTTGACATTCCCAAAATTATGCCTTATTTCATCTAATGTAATAAAATCTAGACATTCGATCTTTTGATTTATCAAAATCTAGTAAATCTGAATGAGCAATTTTCATAAACATACATTATTTTAATGTATTCAACGTGTATATATTTTATGTATATATTTTCTTTTTCTTGGTAGGAAACGTCTCCTATTTGTCAAAAACTATATGTGAAGAAATAATTGATCTGATGAGTGCCCAAGTTCATGCTGCTATTTTAGATGAAATAAAAACAGCTGGATATTTCAGTATTTCAGTAGATTCTTCACCTGATCTTTCACATGTTGACCAGCTATGTGTAATAGTAAGATATGTGTCACCATTAGATGGATTACCGGTAGAACGATTTCTGACATTTTTGGAATTAGAAAATAATACTGGAAGACAGATAGCTAGTCAAGTTTTAAATTATTTAAGTGAAGATTGTAAAATTGATTTTTCTAAATGCAGAGGGCAATCTTATGATAATGCGGCGAATATGGCGGGTGAATATAACGGCATGCAAACTGCGATTTTAGAAATAAATCCATACGCAATATTTGTACCATGTGCAGGACATTCGTTAAATCTTGTAGGCCGTAGTGCAGTTGACTGTTGTTTGAGTGCGGTCAATTTTTTCTCATTGGTACAGTTATTGTATACATATTTTTCTGATTCAATATATAGATGGAACATTCTGAAAAAACATCTTAAAAATGATAAAGTTTTGAAAAAACTTTCTAATACACGATGGGAAGCTCACGCTGTAGCAACAGAAGCCATTACTGAATAATACTCATAGACAAACTCGATGCTCTGTGATAATACTCTCCGGTTGTGGACGACAGCAGAATATAAAATAATAACAATAATATAATTGTAGTATAATAACAAAGTGGGCAGTTTCATAGCCGCGTGAAAGCTGGAACCAGAGAATACATGAGTTGGAACACGGTATATCCGGAGTTTATGGTGTCAACGGTTCCTTCGGTTCCTTTGGTTCACTGATCCGGTTCACTAGAGGGGAATCGACTCACTGAACTGAATCCTGGCGGCGGGGCCCCGTGAACTCCGCGAGGGGGCAGAACCCCAGGAGGGCGGACACCCCTTCCGAGCAATCGGGCGCCTGCTCGCGGCCGCCCCCGCGCGCGCCCGTGGCCGGGACCGCGGCCGCACCGGCAGCTGCGCCTCGTTCGGGGGCGGCGCGGACGACTTCTGACCCCACGGCATCGAGGCGGAGACAATCGCGGTCACGTTCGCGCCGGCGGTCGCGCTCGCGATCCCGGCGGAGCTCACGGCACTCGTCGAGTGCCGGGCGGGTCGCGGCCGAAAGCGTGGAGCGAGGTCCGCGTACGAGGGCGATGGCTGCCAACATGCAGCAGCAGGAAGCTCGCGGTGAGTCGGT
Source organism: Gryllus longicercus (assembly GCA_038098605.1). Classification (NCBI taxonomy): domain Eukaryota; kingdom Metazoa; phylum Arthropoda; class Insecta; order Orthoptera; family Gryllidae; genus Gryllus; species Gryllus longicercus. The sequence continues at coordinate 366,311 of JAZDUA010000027.1, forward strand.
GCCCAACAATTCACCAAATAGGCAAGAATAGGTTTTAAGAATAGGGTGTTGGAACATCAAAGGTCTAGGCTCTAAGCTCGGTAATCAAGACTTCCATGGCTACATTAATACGTTTGATGTAATTGGTCTTGTTGAAACTTGGTGGAAGGAGGGTGAAACGTTAACTGTGTCTGGTTTTACAGCCATATGCAAAAGTAAAAAACGCAGAGGAGAAAGGGGTCGGTACCCGGGTGGTGTTGCGTGCGTTTTTCGGACTAGCTTAATGCAGTTTATTAATGAAATTAAGACCAACTCAGACAATTTCCTTTGTATTAGACTAGTAATGCAAAATATAGATATTGCCATTGTGTTTATATACCGCCACCCACAGGGTTCGCGTTATTACACTCCGGAATCCTTCGGCGAGATCAATGATTTTCTAGATACGTTAAAGCTGAGGTACCCGAGTACTAATTTACTAGTGTTAGGGGACATGAATGCTCGAATTGGCAATGAACAGGAAGTTTTTTCGGGCGTCGACCGGCAAGAAGCGAGAGCGAATTCCAGAAAAAGCAAAGACTCGGCCATCAATAATGATGGGCAGGAATTGCTAGAATTATGCGAAAGATTTAATCTTGAAATCTTAAATGGCAACTATGGACAGGATACAGAAGGGGAACTAACTTTTATTAGTGGGAATGGAGGTAGTGTAATAGATTACGCTCTGTTGTCGCAGGAAAGAATAGACAATTTATTAGATTTTGGGATCGAATTACGGGCAGAATCTGATCATTTGCCTGTGTGCGTGCATTTAGCAGTAAATGCTTCTGCACTGCCATCGGCAGGGGAGCGGACGGGAGCAACGAACTTGACGATAGGAAGACAACGGTTTGTATGGAAAGAGGAAAAGCGACAGGAATTTGTACAGGTTATTCTTAACTCGGCAGGCTGTGCGCGAGAGGATTGCTCGCCAGAAACGCAAACAATGAATTTAGAAAGTCGGCTCTACCGCGCAGGGAAGGGTATGCGAAGGTGGGGGAGAGGAGGAAGGGAACTGACCCAAGGGTGGTTTAGCGAGGAGTGTCGGGAGACCAGGCGCGAAACTATAATAGCCTTAAGGAATTTCAGAAACAGGGGAACGGAAGAAGCTAGAAACAGTTATTTGTTATTACGTAGGCAGTACGAGGCCGCAATTAAAAAATCGAAGAAATCTTGGCAGGATAGTGAGGCAGCAAGAATACAGGATATTCTGAGAAACGATTATAGTAAATCAATTTTGGACGTTATCAGATCTTTGCGTAATAAAATAAATTCAAGTAATGAAATTTCAGCAGACGCGTGGGTGCAATATTTTTCACGGACGTTCACAGTAGAGACCATTGAAACAGGGCAAGGTATTTTCACTGACCGGAGTGTGCCTGAATTAGACGAACCTCTAACCTGGACTGAAGTAAATAGGGCTATTCTAACAATGAATAATAAGAAGGCAGGCGGCGCGGACGGCATTCGATTAGAACGCGAAAGGATGTAGGTATTGTAATGGCTTAAAGGCCTTCGGCCTAGCCACATAGAATCAAGTAAGCCAAATTGTAATAATTACCTATTAAATAAAAAAATAGAAACTGATGGAAAAATACCCTCACAATTTTGTCACCCTCAATGATAATTGTTTTCTCAGATGCGTCAAGTTTCGCAATTCTCATTCAAAACTTAATTAATGAGGTAATTTTAGTTATGTACAGTGCTGTTACACTGTCAACAATGTAGAAGAAATCTGTAAATTTTCTTAACATCTGCAAAGGGCTCAGAACTGCGTGGTAAAGCCAAAACATTTATGTATAGTTAGATACGTATACGGAATTACATGTCACTTTTTGAAACGGTTTACACCAAAACTTGAACTGATAGAAGCTAAAATATCTATATTTTCTAGGTGAAAATCAGATTAATAGAAGTGTCAAATTCATGTCAGTCATGATTTTAACTCTGAAAACCAATGAGTCAATATTTCAATTAATTAAAAAGAAATAAATTGCATTGCTTTAATTTGTATAAATTAAATTAATTCGTGTAAATTAATAACATATACATTTAAGTATAATATAATAAACATTTTGAAAATATGCATAATGAAGTGAGATCCTCTATTGTTTGAAACCACGGAAACATTCAGAAGTTTCTTCTGAAGAGATAAAAAGATGCAATTATCCAATTTTAGAAAGCCTAGCAAATTTTACTTGCCGACATAAGACACGCTTGTAGAACGCTTGTGAGATCACAGACGCGTTGCAGTAAGCAGAACAATCGTGTACACGATCTCGAAGGGCTGTTGCAGGAGAAGAGAATGGAAGGAACAGTGCGAACTGAGACTCTGACCACAGTGCTTCCTTCCTTCTGTATCACTGGGAGCAGTGGATTGTGACATCAGCGCCCTGATGTTCCATCCCTGATCTCTCACAAGCTGTTCAGTTAGAGCTTTGAAGTAACTGAACGATGTGCAGGTGTTCACTGACCATTTTTATCTATTATTGTGAAAAGGAAGGGATATCAATAGAGTAATACGTAAGTGTCTTTATTTGCATCCTCACGGTGACGTCCCGCTCCAATCCGCCTGCGATTCGCCGTCCCGATTGATACGTCCGACCCCGCTCCACCAGTCCGCGCCTCGCCCCAGTCTGCTCCGGCAAGTAATGCCTAGATGCATCTCGAATTGAACCAAGAAAATAGTATAAAAATCACATTCCTGCCCCTTCAGAGGATGTAGTATTTCAAAAATCCTTTCTTAGTGGTGTAAATCAAAAGAACATACACCCTAAATTTCGCGTTTCTAGTCTCAGTAGTTGTAGCTCTATGTACTTGTGTCAGTCAATCTATTTATTCTCTTATATCTTTTAAAATAACACGAGCTCTGACCGTCCGAACCAATCACCGCCTCCTACCCCACCAGCGCCCACGCAACAGCTTATGACACCGTCGTTCCCTCAGCAGCATTCTTTAGCTATTCTTCCGAATTCTGTGATATTCCCGATACTTGAAGTATCAATACATACTTACTTCCCAAACTGACATGCAGCAAAACTGATCAATAGATAGTTTTCATAGTAGTTTTTCTGTAGTTTTCATACATATATTGCGATAAATACATTTCTTTTTAAACGTGATTAAAGTGGAGCTAATCACAATTTTTCTATGTTAAAAGTGTATTTATTCCTCCTAGACATAGGAGGAATAAATACACTTTTAACGGCAGGATTAACGGAAATCTCCTGGTTTAAAGTAACCATACCTACCAGCGACTTCCATCTTTGTCTTAGTTTTTGTTTGGCTAGTAGCCTTTTCGACGTCTCTTCAAAAAAACAACAATCAATTTACAATATCTAAAAATATAAATATCAATTAAAGCGTTAAACAGTATCGTCAAAGAATTTTTCCTAAAGAAATACGTACGTACTTACGGAGATATATCAGCATTTTCTTTGATACGTAACGTTGCCCTCACAATAATCTTCCAAAAGATTTCTACGTTTTCGATTTATAGTTAAAATACGCAAGTAAAATTTTTTCTGTAACTTTTCTTACTTTCCTGTCATTTCTTCATTTGCAGAAACATTCGTTCCAATTTGCGTAGACATGCCTCGACTTTTCAGGGAATAATACTGAAACATCACATTATGCTCCTTTCGTGATATCAGTAGAATTCTTATAGATTGTCATCTCCAGAGCCTAAATAACATGTATCGTTTGTCTGATTTAAAAATTCTTCCATGCATAATTCAAACATAAATGTTTTCCCTCGTGCATAAAACTCTACTTAAACCCATTGTTATCTAAATAATTATTATTGTTAGGATAAAAATGACTTAAAAAGCGAAATTATGTACAGGTTTCCCGCACTAGGTAGAAAAACTTCGAAACTTGTTGAGAAAACAAATAGGAACATATTATAATGACGGTTTTGTCGCTAGTGGATTACTTTATGCATCACACACTACAGAAATAATTACGTCCATGGCACTTCCACAATCTTGTTTTCAATCAAACTATAAACAAATTCTTATAAATCATATTTACATGTTACGTTTGAGGATCTGAAAAAGTGTCGGATGTTGCAAGCAGAACAGTAACATTTTATTGGTAAATAATTGCATCAGGAAGGACAAAGAAATACTATACTCACGGTCACGTCATCAACCTCCTTATTTACATTATCTTACTACACGAAACACACGACCTACTGGTATTCCGTGACGTCGAGGTCACGTACAGAAATTCGAACATAATTAAAACTGAAAGAAATTTCATTGCAAAAGCCACATAGATCTGTAGATGGAATAAAAAAAGAATTTGGCCTATTAGAAGATCTGGGAATATATTAAAATGAACATTGTTAATAATGAGAATCAGTAAGTAATATACGAAACTTTCTGCTACTGAGTTAACGATACATTTTCATCTGTAATTGATGCGAGAAACAAACACGGACAATCGCCCCCAAGGGCGACGCTTCATAGGTCGCGCAGAGCACGTTTCAAATATGTAGAATCAAATCTTCAAATATGTTATTATTAAAATACAGAAGTTTTCCATTTTTTAAATTGATAATAAAGTTTGTTTTAACTAATGTCGTTTCCTACATTTCAAATTTCCTAGCCAACATTCTTTTTCATTAGTCTTGATTTTTCTTAATCCTGAAACCAGTGTTAGTTACCGTATGCTGAAGGTCTAGGAGAGGAATACATTTTTTTTTTGAAGCAAACTATTTTATGACATGTAATGTCCAAAGCGAGGTGTTAACAGTAAGTATGAGTGTGGGGTCTCCTTGCATTCATTTTTATTCTGGCCAATTATTTCGAAAATGTTAGTTACAAACTCGGAGAACAAAAGCCGCGTGTACTTTATGTTGCTCAATGAATAGTTTATTGGCTCTAATTGCCACGCCCACATTTTATAACTCTAATTTATTACTGAATAACTAACCTAAAACTAAAATGGTTATTCAGAGACGTAATCGTGGAGGCGACATGGAGCCGGAATTCTTTGTCTCAAGAGCTAGTCACCACTTACTTCCCGAGGTACATAAGATTTCATCTTTACCTAATTTGAATTAAGATTTACTAAATATCTCTCGCTTTCTTTTAATATTTAGGCCAAAATCGTGCTGTGTATGGGGAGAATTTAACTTGGAAGATACATTTATGTAACCACGCATTTTCTCAATCCAGAAAAGTTACGAGTAACTACGTGTCAAAGGCAATAACAAACAAGTTTTATGATGGAAAGTAATGAACGAGCTTGCATCGTATCCGACTTAGCCAATGAGCTTCAGGCACCAGTTTGCGACATAGTATTAGAGGGAATTTGAAATACAGCCACTTACCAAAATTATAACCTCGTTACAAGACAGTAACAAAAAATATGAAGCACTTTTCTCATTGCATTTTTTATTTCGATTATACCTTTTTGTTGAAAAATGTAATCTTATGCCACTTTCAACATGTTTCACAAAACTTGTTCTCCATGCTCTGCCAGTGCTTCCTCTGGCTTCTGAAACGAAGTGTCACGTGGTTCGTGAAGTAAACAGGTGCTGCTCTGAACGAGCCAAAATCGGTGCGCCGGACTAGCTCACTCATATATTTCCATCATGAATAGTATATCAGTAAAAATAGTTTTATAATATTGGTTTTATACTGACATGACATTGCTCAGCAAGTCGCTTATACTAGCAAAATTGCGTGTATTGTCAGTTTCGTTGCCTCATTGCGGCAAGGACTGGCAACTTGGTTGCTCTGCTGGCAATGGTGTGAACGCTTGTTTTCAGAAGTTGCCCCAGCGCTTGGTGGGGATAAATTTCATTTTTATTCTGTAGTAAGTGCATGACACATGACATTGAAAATTAAATTAGCTCATCCAGCAAAGATTGATAGACTTGAATTGTGTAGACTTGTCTTTAAATCATTTCTTGTTTTTTTTTAATCAATAAATACCTGAAAACCCTTAGGGAAGGGGTAAATTTACAGATTTAGAAACATTTTGGGAGGGGGGAAGAGAGCTTTCTTGAACACGAGAGGCACAGAGAAAATTTACTTACGATCGGAACGCGATTAGGGGAAAGACGTTCCCAGAGTGGAGAGACTTATGAGCAGAACGCGACTAGGGAAAGATGTTCGCAGAGTAGAACTTACGATCAGAGCGCGACTAGGGGAAAGACATTCCCAGAGAGAAGTTTATTTTATTTGGACGCGACTAGTGGAAAGATGTTCGCGGAGCGGAACTTGCTATCAGAACGCGACTAAGGGAAAGACAGGATCAGAGAGAACTTTATTCTGATTAGGCCGGCATTAGTGCAAAGACATTCTTAAAACGGCACCGTGGATTTGCCGCGGAGGAAACTCGGGCGGGAGATCGCAGGATCCCGCGCTACTTCCGCGTAGGCCCGTCTGCCTCTGCCGCCTTTCACGTCGGGCTCATTCATTGCCCATACTGCGCTACGGCCAGCGCCCGTGGGTCCTCGACCGGCTGAGTCCGCACAATCTGGCGACTCCGTCGCCGCACCCCGCCGCCAGCTGAGGAGGGACGCACCGCGGGAGGTCGGCGACCTGGGACTGCCCGCCGCCTCCGCATCCGAGGGTCGCCGCCCGGCCAGCCCGTGGAGCCAACACAGCCAGCGGTGAAAGTTATGACGTGAGGCCGCCTCGCAGGACATTTTTGGGCGAGAGATTAAGAGTGGCCGCGCTTAGGCCCTGCAGATTGTAGATGGTGGATAGAATGTTGCATGCGTTATTAGAAATTAAGCCTTTTATGTTAGCCTTAAGGGAACTAGTTTATTAGTGATCAGAGTAATGAGCTCACAGAATAGATATAAGAGGAAACCTGTGTCGCCCTTAGCGACCTGTAACTTCCCTGGCAGCTCATGGTGCCAGGAATAAACCTCAATTTGTTACAGAATGATTCAGTGTGTTAATTCATGACCTCCCAACACTTCCATCCAACCACGTTACAGGAACTGAACCTGGCGCCCTCCCCCGTTTACATTACAATATATATATATATATATATATATATATATATATATATATATACAATATATATATATATATATATATATCTTAATATATATAAATCTCGTGTCACAATGTTTGTCCTCAATGGACTCCTAAACCACTTAACCGATTATAATAAAATTCGCACACCATGTGCAGTTCGATCCAACTTGAGAGATAGGATAATTTAAATCTCAAATTATAGTCGCAATTTTAATTTATTGCTAATTATTTGTCTGTTATTATTTGACAGTCACAATTATCTGTTAACTCCAAATGATTCTAACAGATGTCGATACCTTTCGACTGGGTTGAGTAAGTAATCAATAGATGGCGCTGCTATGGTAAATCTACGAACGTGTCATATAAGCTACATTTTAACAGCATAATTACCACGTGTTGTTGACGCTATAAAATTAATTAAATTTATTTTGTAGTGAACGAAATACCGTATAATTCAATTATTTCCACTTTTTAAATTTTTGGTGTTAGCATAGCCGGCCACGTGTTACTTAGACTGAAGTGTAAATTGAATTCATATTATAATGAAGATAATACAGTGAAATTAATCCTGTTTTTTACTTATTTGTGCTTCATTGATCAAAACTTTATAATTTAATTTGAATATATGTATGTATTATCACATAATTATAAAATTTAATTAAAATGTCAATGCAAAAATGATACACAATTTCCTACACTTTTTCAATAGTTGTACAAATAATTTTTTTATTGTTTTTATTTAACCTCTATTAAAAAATATTTAGCACTTATTATTTCAATGTGCTATGATAACAAGTTTTTCAGATTTTTTTTCTTATATTTAAACGATTAAATTAGTATTTCAATTCTTATTGTAATTATTATTTAAACTCTATAATTTAAATATGTACATGTCAGTATTATCACAATTATAAAAGTTAATTAGAATGATTTTCAATTTTTTTTCTCATATTTAAACGATTAATTTATTATTTTCAGTCAAATGCCACGGAAAAAATCTAACCTCAACAACGCGAACACCAGAGAGGCACGACGCAAACGTATTAAAAGAGCCCATCATTTGGCAGAACAAATTGAATCAAGAAATCCAGCTCAAAGAATCAGGACAGCAGAAGGTCATGCACAAGAATCTCAAGAACAGTGTAACGAACGTCTTCAAGAGAATATCATAAGAACAAGAGCAGCAGGAGAACGAGACATAGCCACAGTAGGAGCACAGGAACAATAATTTCAATTTATACATGTAAGTAATATCACATGCTCCCCAGCGCTTATCTTTATCCAGCTTATCTTTAGTGGCGCATTCAAGATATGCCTTCAGGTTAACTACAGATGTAATTCCTGACGACATTTTTTTGTCTAAAGAATTTTGCATTATGCTTAATTTAAAAGTAATGTTTTGTTAATTTATAGTCATTTACGTGTACAAATAAGTAGGATAGATAATAATTTTATTTAATGTTGAAAAACGTTTGTAAGCTATAGTGAAAAATATAATTGTGAATTTGTTATCTGCTTCTGAGGAGGGCTGAAGCTTTCCCGGAAGGTGCACCTCTGGTTACAATTTTATTTCCTGTGTCAATTAATGAATCTACGAATATGAATAAATTACTGAAACATTCAAAACATTTATAAACGCCTGTTTTAATTTTTAATCTAATGTTATTATTTTTAATCTTTTAACTCATTTGTATTGATGACTATATTCATCTAATAACAGCTTATATGTCTCTCAAAATAAAATCGCCGGTATCGATATTTTGTACATTGTCTCTTACTATTTTAAAAAAAAGCTATATTTTAATTTTCGCGGCACAAAGCGCTTTTTAGGTGGGCAGTTTGCATTCCCAGACCTCAATGGAGTTCATTTGTAATATACCATCGAGCATTTGTAAAACATCGCAAAACTTTATTTTGCCTTTACATTGAAAATGTCCCTATTGGAAATTCAAATTTAATTTATAAATCAAAGGTTGAGGGGGCGGTTTTAGTCTCCTTTAAATCATTTTTAAAATAAAAATATGATTTATGCTGTTATAGTTTTTAGAGAACCTAAATTTGTTTTAGAAAATATCAAGAAAATTTTGCGCTTTTGAAAATTTGCCGCCGTAGGCACGTGCCTACTGTGCCTATGCGTAAATCCACCTCTGCTTTTGGGCATGCACCTCGAACGGTTATGGGTTTAATTAATGACCACGGGAGAACGTATTCAGATTACTTGGAAAGACTTCGGAACCGACTGCAATTCGTTCAGAATAAAGCTCGTGAGCTTCTGATTATGAATAAAGAGAAAACAAAATTAAGATATGACGAAAATACTGTAGAACGTGATTTTTTTAAAGGTGATAAAGTGTTAGTTAAAGCTAACGAGTCACAGAGATTAGGAAAATCACTTAAACCCACTTTCGAAGGCCCCTTTGAAATAATTGATGTACCCAGCAATTGCAATGTACAAATTTTAAAAAATGATAAAATTGTAACTTTGCATGTTTCTAAGATCAAGAGGTTTTATGAATAATTTTCTGTTATAGGCTCATTGGAGCAGCCGCTTTAAGCTGGTGCGAGGAGCCTTACATTGTTGAGCATTTTAATGTATTACCAAATGTTTATTTTGACCACATGGGAACTGCCAGGTTATTCCATCAAGAATGGAAGATCGTTATCTACTATGACACCGAAGAAGTTATCGCTAGTGAACGCCAACTATTACATCAAGTGTCAAGCCTGCAAGATGCTAACTCCCAGACTGAAAAACCTCTGATAGACTTTTATGTGAACAGGTTTACAAAGTGGCGAGAATATCGATTAAATCTGTTAACTTCTATTGGTATTGTTCATAATAATCATGCACGCGAAAAGAGAGGATGGTTCAATTTCGTTGGAGATATATCAAAAACTTTATTTGGCACCCTCAGTCAAGAGGACGCCGAGTATTATAATCAGGAGATAGATAAAATAATTGAAACAAATAATAAACTAGCTGCTTTAATTCGCAATGAAACACACATTCTTAAATCAACAGTTATAAACAACGCTTTATTTAAAAGTTCTATCGATGAGACAATTATACTTCTCACTCGTAGAGTTAATGATTCATTGAAAACAGCGTACACGGAACTCCACAGAATTAAAGCTCTAATTAATTTGGGTCAACTTGTAGATATGTACGCAGAGTCTGTTAGAATGCTGGAAACTATAATTTTACATGCAGAACAAGGGCAAGTCCATCCTGATCTTGTACCTTATCAAAATTTATTAGATATCATTCACGAAATTGCCAAAACTTACGGGCAAAATCAGTTAATTGCAGCACCAATATTGAAACATTTATTTTTATTTCTTCAAGCTAGTACGATCAATATTGCTGTATTGAAACAACGGTATATTTGTTTTGAGATACGTATCCCGATTCTCGAGGAAACGCAATACCTGTTGAACCATCTTCTTTCTTTGCCATCTCTGGACCAGTCACGAATTGGTAACAAATTTATTCAAATTGAAACTCCTTATGTCTTAATGGATTTAACATCACATAGTTTTATGCCTTCATCCTATTTAGAAATTCAAGAATGTAAGAAAATTAAGAGTGTTCACATATGCAAAAGAACTGTTCCCAGGTTTTCTATTTCTTTGCAAGATCCTTGCTTACGACTAGCGATGAAAACATTATCAGGTCCTGTAGATAATCTTTGTCATATAGGGTTAATTAGGTTTAATCATACAATATGGTATCAATTGTACGAAAATAACGTTTGGATTGGAATAGCCCCAAACCAAGAATTTATGCAGATCTCTTGCAAAAGTGGGTTTCATGAAACTGTGTCAAAACGGGGAGTATTTAAAATTTCTTTGGACCCTGGCTGTGTTTTATTATCATCCAATGCAACATTGTATGCAACGTCAGAACACACACAGGAAATACTTAATTTAAATCTTGGACTTCCAAGTTCCACCCACGTACTTTCCGATAATTTGACACTGGTTTATATCCCGGAAATTAAAGATCTTTAATTCATCCAGATAGTTTACAGAGTCAATTGAGAGATCTATCATCTATTTCTAATGAAGCAGAATCTTTAGAAAGTAAATATAGAAACTTGAGTAAGTCAGAAAGTCAATGGAAAATTGTACAAATAGCCTTAACTATTTTAACCTTGTGTACTGTATTATATTCATGTTATAAGTTAAAGGTTTATAAGTTGATTAACTGTTGGTTCAGACCATGTACTAAAGTGTACAATAATTGTTTTAATTCAAATATTGCTGGAAGAACGCAAAATGTAATAAGTTGTGGATTAGAGAGCACCGGCGGAGAAAATCAAGAATTGTTTTCTAGACATGGGCAAGGCTTAAATACGCCTTCTGCGTCACTCCAATTGGAGGACATAAGCGAAGCAGGGTCAGCATTAGTAGATAAACTGAGAGGTACAAATTATAAATTGAAGGACAATATTTCCATCTGAGACGAATTGATCGAGGACGATCAATAATCTAAGGGAGGGGGTGTTACACGCGGCAGAGGTCACGTAGGCCACAGTGTCGAAGTCACCCCCTTCCATGACCGCCGACCCCTTGAAGCACCCTGACGAAAGCACTACTATAGACAGAGGTCACGTAGGATACAGTAACGGAGCCACCCCTTCCTTGACCGCCGACCCCTTGAAGCACCCTGACGAAAGCACTGCTATAGACAGAGGTCACGTAGGAGCCACCCCTTTTCATGACCGCTAACTCCATGATGATAGGACCCTAACGAATGAGACACCCTGACGAATGAGGCACCCTAACAAAAGTACTACTATAGACAGAGGTCACGTAGGCCACGGTGACGGAGACACCCCGCGAGGGACCATGACTAAACTGCACCCCCGACCTACGAGCCCTAGCCTTTGACTGTAATGACGCCTCATGCCAGCACACGCGGAGTAAGTCACGTACGCTCTGGTATTTAAGCTCTGCGCCCATGTCTAAACAGTCAGATCAGTTACTGTCTCGCTGCCCTGCGGTTGCTCGTCACGAGGTGGCCGAGGTCATTCTCGCTTGTAACTTGTAACTGTTTTTCAGTATCTATTAAATATTTGTTATTAAAAATGTATTATTAAAAAAAGTTATTTCTGAGGAAACCTTCTCCGATCCGTAACACAAAACTGGTGGCAGCGGTGGGATACTGGAGCAGTCGAGTTACAAGAGGACGAGCAAGGGAAGCAGCCTAATCCACTACGAGCAGCACACCACATGCAGATTCTACGCATCGTACTGTGAGTAAAAATGTTCACATTTAAAACGGCAGCCACGGCGGACGAGTCCAGCGATGAATTCCGAAACTTTCATTCGGGAAATGGTGCAGATGTCTCCGGCTTATCAACAAACAATGATCAAGATCAACTTAACACGTTACATAATTTAGTAGATAGAATGAAATTATCTGGGCAAAATCCATCTGCACCTTCTGCTCCGGTAGATTCGCAGAGATTTGAATCGCCTCTATCTGATATAGCTAAACTTACGAAATATATTCAGCAAAGCTTGGCGGCAGTAACCACCTTTACCGGAGATAATATATCGATTGAAACTTTTTTACAAGAAATCGAAAGCTTATTTGACTGCACCGATTGCCCAGAAGGCTTGTTTGTTCAAATTGTTATGACGCAAAAGATTGTTGGTAACGCCCGAAGAGCCATAGATGGTATTACTCACAAAAAGTTAAGTGATCTTGCGTGCTCTCTGCGAAGAGAATTCGGTAGAATCCGAAGCTATGAACTATCTGTAAATAAAAGGCTTTCGTTGATTCAAGGTCGTGTGAGTGTGCGGGACTATGCAAGACAATTTAATGAATGCCAACATGAAGTGCGCCGTTCAGTTTTAGATGATGTATGTAGGACTATCGAAGAAAAATCGATCATCTTAAATAATGAAGACAGGTTAGCTACAACGCAGTTTATCCGTGGTTTACGACCTGAAATAAAACTGATTATTGAAGCAATGCGCCCTAAGTCTTTAAGAGAAGCGGTTGATTTGGCTCTAGAAAAGGATCAAGAGAGAGTTATTTCGGAAGAACTCCATCGTCGAGCCCTAAAATTTAACCCGTTTTCGGGCGCAACGCGCCAAACGGGATCGCAGCGACAGCAGCAGCAGTGGCAGCCGCGGCAGCAGCAGTGGCAACAGCGACCGCGCAATGAAATTCACAATAGCTATCAGCAAAGACCGAACCGCGACATGGAAACCAGGCCCAGAAAAATAGAGTGTTGGAATTGCAGGGGCAACCACTATGCCTCGCAATGCCCGAGAACCCGCGAACGGGTGAATGTTGTAAAAAGTGACGCCATCACAATCGACTTAAATTTACCATGTGGGGAGAGAAAATTTGATGGATACCGGGTCGAGCATAAACTTAATCAGCGAAGACGCGGCTTTCGGGTGCTCACTTAAGTGGAAAGAGAGTGTTTTTTCTGGTATATCTGGCCGAACAATAACATCTAAACAAGTATCTAACATTAATGGTCATGAATTTGTAATAGTTCCAAAAGAAATGCTACAAGGGTACGAAGGCATTCTAGGGCAGCCTTTTATGGAAAAAGAAGGTGTAATATTAAACCACAAGACCAAGGAGATAGTTTTCACCGCTCGAGAGCAAGAATCATCTCATAGAAGACTGGAGTTGCTGCGTGAAAATGTTCGCCTTCAGGACCTGCAAGCCCAAGAAGCTGAACCACTGTGGAACATCATATGTAAGTACCCTGATATATTTGCTCTTCCTAGCGACCCTCTGCCCGCTACTAATTTGTCTAAACACCGTATTGATACTACGGACGAGCTACCAGTAAATATTAAGCAGTATCGTTATCCACCTTTCCATCGAGAGGAAATTGAGAAACAAACTCAAGAAATGCTCTCAAAGAAAATAATCCAACCTTCCACCTCACCATATAACTCTCCATTGTGGGTAGTACCGAAGAAAACGGATGCATCTGGCGAAAAGAAATGGCGAGTGGTCGTGGATTTCCGTGAAATAAACAAAAAGGCTCCATTAGACGCTATCCACTACCAAACATCGAGGAAATTTTAGATCAATTAGGAAAGGCACGCTATTTCTCAGCCTTTGATTTAGCTAGCGGCTTTCATCAAATAGCAATGGAACCGGATCACTCGAAAAAGACCGCATTTAGCACTCCCGGAGGACATTTTGAATACGTTAGAATGCCATTTGGACTAAAAAACGCGCCTTCAACATTCCAGAGAATGATGGACCACGCGTTAGAAGGTTTAGTAGGCAAAATATGCTTTGTGTATCTGGATGACATCATTGTATTTTCACAAACTTTTGAAGATCATCTAAAAAGGATCGAAATGCTTTTTGGTAGGCTGCGTGAGAAAGATTTAAAATTACAACCTGATAAATGTGAGTATCTAAAACCAGAACTCGCTTATTTAGGTCTTATAATTACAGAAGAAGGTGTGAAACCAAATCCTGATAAATTAAAAGCAGTTTCTGATTTTCCAACGCCTAAGAATCCAAAACAAATTAAACAGTTTTTGGGGCTCGCTGGCTACTACAGAAGATTCATTAAAGATTTTAGCAAGAAAGCAAAGCCATTAAATGACTTGTTGAAGAAAGATGTTACCTTTAATTTCGGCAGTAAACAAGAGGAGTCTTTCAACCAATTAAAAACAGATCTGTGTTCTAGCTGTGTATTGCAATATCCAGATTTTTCTAAAGAGTTCATTCTTACAACAGATGCATCAGATAAGGCCATAGGGGGTATACTAGAACAAGAAGATAAAGATAAAAGAATCCGGCCCGTATCTTTCACTAGCAGAACCCTGAATGACGCGGAAAAACATTATTCCACAAGTGAAAAGGAACTTCTTGCTATTGTGTGGTGTGTGAAGCACTTTAGACCATATTTATATGGAAGAAAATTCGTAATTTATACTGACCATCAACCACTCAAATGGTTAATGAACTTAAAAAACCCCTCCTCAAGACTAATGCGATGGAGAATTGCTTTGGAAGAGTACGAGTATGAAATTAGATACAAGAAAGGGAAACTGAATGAAAACGCGGATGCTTTGAGTAGAAACCCGGTGATGATGACGACGACTCGACCGCCTGGTTGGAGAAAACATTTCCAGTTCGTGGACGAAGCATCAGATGACGCCCTCCCAATACAGATATCTGTCGGTGACGACACTTCAGTTGAAGTCTCAGAAATGGAAGATAACATTCAAGGAATTTCCATATCAATAGGACCGCATGTAACTAAAGAAGAATTCGAAGATGTACTTGTGCAAGCTTTGTCTATAGTTGTAGCAGAAGGAAAGAATTTAGTGTACATTAACTTATCAAAATTACATAATCTTGTGCCACTTCCTAACAAAGAGACGGATAAAATCATTCAAGATGTGTTTAAAGACCCGTTAATTGAGGTTCAGTTCGGAGCAAAATTAATTATTCACCTGAAACCGAAGTGGAAAAACAACAAGTTATAGAAGCATCACATCTAGGAAAAGACAACGCCCACCAGGGGATGACGAAGACTCTGAGAAAAATCAAGTTATCTCATTATTGGCATAATATGTCGAAAGACGTAAGAGAGTATGTACAAAGGTGCCCAGTGTGTCAAAAAGAGAAAGTGTGCAGGCAAAATTTACGCCCCCCAAGGCAAATTTCAGATACTCCAGAAACCGCAAATGAAAAGATCGCGATTGATATTGTAGGACCGTTGCTTCAAACCATTAATGGCAGCCGTTATATTTTGACAATTCAAGATTGCTTAACTAAATCCATTAATTTAATACCGCTCAGGGAAGCTACAGCACAATCTGTCATTAGTAGTTTGACAACTAATCATTTCGCATACTACGGACTTCCTAGGAGTATACTTAGTGATAACGGAAACACTTATATTGCAGAATTAAATGATGAGTTCAACTCCGCATTCAATATACAGCATTTCACTGCCACGCCTTTTCGCCCGGAATCGAATGGTAGTTTAGAACGGATGCATGCATCTTTAAAAGAATATCTCAGAACAAATATATGTACGGAGAATGACTGGGATGAATTATTACCTTTTTTCATGATTTGTTACAATTCAAACGTTCATGATTCTACTACCATTTCACCTCATGAGCTGACTTTTGGGCAGTTTTAGCACACGAGTGCTAGAACAGCACTTTGATACTGAGCCATTCTTCGCCCTTGTTTTGACATCCATACCCCCGAAACGTCTCTGAACTGTGCGCTTGCACGTGTATAATATGCACGAACAATAGCAGACCTCCCCGTCATTCGCAGGCTGGGAGAGGCGTGCCGAGAGCTGCCGGCGAAAGATTGCATGTTCGTGTACGAGAAAATTGCGGTCCACTGGGGCATTTCTCCAAAGAGAATTTCAAGTCGTCTCAGTCGCTTGCGAGCCACAAGAGATAAACAGCCCGTCAAGAACTCCCTTTCAAGGTGAGAAGCACCTTCCCTTGCCTTAGGGTACCTGAGGGGTTTAACACCTACAGACTAAATGTAGTTAGGGAGCTAGTACGTGTTAAGAAAACGTAAGCCCCAAGGGAAAATGAATGTAAAGGAGAGCCTCTGGATATGTCGAAACCAACTTCCTTGGGTGGGAAGGAGAACAGCAAAAAATAAAAGTCCAAAAATCTTCGGGAGAGTATACTTTGTTTCCGTAGGATATAGGAAAAAAGCATCTCTTAGATGAAGAAAATTATACAAGCAGACTTAAATAGAAGTTTCCAGTATAACTTTCCATTAACCTTGAGTGACGTCGGTAGTTCATTCAAGGAAAGGTCTCGCTCAAAATATTAGAGAAAACTGGGTAGGAATTTAAAGTATAAAAATGAGTGCGTTTGTTTGGAGCTGTTAGCTGAAGTCATACATTTATGAAAACGAAGAAAGAAAAATATTTCATTTGAGTATTTCGTAATTTATTTATATGATCCTTACATAATAAACAGACCCCTCTCAAAAATAGCCATTTTTTTACGTAAACCAAGGATCAGGGGCTATTTGATGAGGCTAATTTTTCTGTAACATAATGCACAAGATTGATGTAGATATATAACAGGGCTTGAAATGAATTGTTCCGCTCTGGGCTATTGCAAAATGTATTCTGTAATTTTTGTTCTTTTCCGACCAAAAGTACAGAGTCAAGACAGTTAATTATTTTTCTGTATAAATACGTATACTGTGGTAGCACTCTATCTCTTCCCCCACTCTCTGCTGTCGCTGCCTTCCCACTCTACCCTCACTCTTTGTACTAACTCTACTGTATCCTCACTCTTTAAGGATACACGATACTTTGAACAAAATTCCATTATCAAAACTGTTTCAAAATGAAGGCAATATTTACTAAACAAACAGATGACAATCAAAGTCAATTTCTTGGCTAAGGGAGTAGAAATAAAAAATCCACATTTTCAGATGACTTGTGGATGTTTAGAAATTTTTCCTTGTAACCACTGACTAAACGAAGTTTTACAAAACATTTGAATACATGTAAAAATCAATATAATATTAAACCTGATTTCACTGCAATGTGAATTACCCCAGTAAGCCTTCCAATTATTTAAATGATATTTTCTGTTACAAGATTCGTGGTCAAGGTTCTGAACTTTCCATTTTGTTTTTTGTGTAGTCACATCAAGAAAGAGGGCCATGGAAAGTTGTTAAGTTGATTTCAAGTTACGACATTGTCAAGAAAATTAATATGTATTGTAATTAGGGAGAACTTCAGAAAAGATAATACTTTAGGAAATAAAAATGTAGATATAATGCCACTATTCTGGTTTCTGAGTTTTTTGTAGTTATTAATTCCTCAGAAAAACATTACCAGTAAGGGGACATTCCACACAATCTACTAACTAAAATTTCATTATATGGTTCCCTCATTTTGGTACTTCCCGCTCAGTTGATAAAATAAAATTCAGAGAGGAGTAAAATCACACAGCTGGTTTTACCATGATGCCAATAACAATGCAATGATCAGAATATCATTACAACATTCTCAGTACACAAATCAAAATATTTAATTTATTTACGACTTGCAGTGAAATGAAAGCTATAAAACCGTAGTCGTTCTCAATTCAATATAGTATTACAGTACAATATTTGATGAAGCTTAGTTACAATATTGATGGAGATGCTCAACATCCTAATTACAAAGCAGTGAAGTTTAATAATTTTAAAGGAGAACTAAATAATCAAACAGTGACCAAGTTAAAAATGTTAATTAGTAGAGTTACATTTCTCAACAATTCTGTTTAAGATAAAGTATTTATATAGACGTTTCGTATCTTTTAATTGCCATATTTCTAAACAAGGATTAGTAAGCAAGAAAAATCCTACTAATTTTGAAGTAGGCATGAAACTCTACCACCCTAAGCAAAAGTTAGTGGTTTTGCCAACAATGCACTGTGTACTGCTCGCTAGCAGTACTAAAAAAGGATCTGGAGTACAGCAATTACACTAAGACCTGTCTAAAACGGATATTGATGGTTCCTAAAAAGTTTTCAAGTTTTAAGTTGTCAAAACCTAAAAAGTAAAAACAAAAAAGTAAAAATATCGAACACAAACATTGCTCAAAAACGGATACAAATTTTTTCTTTACAATTTCAATAGTTATTTGATTTTGTTTATAAGGCAAATGCCCAGTGACATACAACTTTCTTATTCAAAATAAAAAGATATAGGCTTTTGTGATTGTAGGAAACAAAGGAATGAAATACAATGATTGAAAAAGGACATGAAATTTGAAACATCAAAACACATGATTTCACAGAAGTGGTTTAAAGATCTGAAAATTAAAAATCGTTCATTAGAACCACTAAGTAAGGAATGTGAGCGCTTACAGGAAAAAGTCCAATTCTTGCAAAAATCTCTTGAGGGATTCAATATAGACTGTCACAAAAGGGCTTTGTGATTACGAAAACCCCAGTTCAGCTACAAAAGCTTTAGGAGCTTTTACATCTATTTTAAAAAAAGGAATGAAAAACATCGCTATCGAGAGTAAAGAACCTAGTATTAAACTCTGTGAAGAACAATCTAAAATTTACTCTTTGACTGGGCAGATTCGAAGTCTGGAGAACAAAATTAAAGCTCAGGATGAACAAAATCACCATTTGCTTATGGAAATAAAGCATGCAGCTGAGGAGAGATCAAGATTAAAGCAAGAACTTAATGGTTTGCAAGAGGCATTGCTATCACCCACTGACAATCAGTCCGTTGTTGTTGCCCTCAAGCGTGTCCTGGCAGATAGCACACCTCCTCATTATCTGAAGCGAGCTAATCTTGAAGGCACTTTGGAAGAAAATCGCTAAGTCACCTGAACCATTTTTTCAGACTCAGAGTCAGAGTCAACAGAGTCGAGTGGAGAATCCGAACAAAAGTCTATCTATGCTGAATTTCGTGATAGAGAGCGTCGATCGAGGAATATCATTATCCATGATCTGATTGAAGATCCAAATCTACAAATAGAACAACGTTCAAAAATGGATAAGCAAGTAGCAGAATCTATTGTTTCAAAATTCACCAATGATAAATGTGTTGTGTCAACAATGAGACTGGGAAAACTACACCAGAATAATGAGTCATCGAAATCACCTGAACGCAACAAACCCAGACCAATGAAAGTTGTTCTCCAAAATAAAGAGTATGCATTACAAATTTTGATAAATAAAAAGAAATATAAAGATGAAGTTAAAATTGGTCCAGATCGAACATCACAACAACGCAAGCATTTTGCAGAGTTGCTTTCCAATCTAGAGATGGCTAAAAAAAAATGGTGATACAAAAAAGAGAATAAAGTATGTCAATGGAATCCCGACAAACATTGAGGTCAATGAAAAGAAGAAAACAAACACAGTAAACTCTCAAGAAAACTAACATCAAGGCAATCGTCACATAATTTCTCAGTGTATTATCAAAACTGCCGAGGTCTACGAACGAAAATATCAATATTCAACAAAAATTCACCATCGTTCGAGCATGCAGATATATTGATATTTACAGAAACATGGCTGCACGAAGAAATCTCTAGTGCAGAGTTCGCTCTACCAAATTATAACATCTACAGATTTGATAGGAAATCAACAAGTCAGTTCGAACGAGGTGGCGGAGTGCTGGTTGCGGTTCATCGGAGATTCAACAGCGTGGAAGTTACACCATCATCCACTAATGTCGAACATCTTTTCATACTTATTAAAAATGGTATCTCAAATTTAATTGTCAATGCCGTGTATATCCCTCCAAATTCGCTTGCAGAAAACTATGTGAGTTATACCGAATCTCTTGAGCAAATATTTGAATTTTATCCGACATCGAAATTTCTAATAGCCGGAGACTTTAATTTGCCGCATGTGTATTGGTCAAATAGAAATCCTAAATTGCTTTGTGAATATTCAAATGCCACAAAGGATGAAATCATTTCAGCATCATTGATTACTAATACTATGAACTATTTAAATTTACTGCAATTTAATAACATATTTAATATTAATAATAGAACATTAGACTTAATATTTACTCAAGATGAAAACTGCATAACTAAACAAGCTGATTGTTCATTTGTTCCAATAGACATACACCATCCTGCTCTAGACCTATTATTCACAGTGAATGAAAAATTTACTAGTCTTAATTCATATGATACTAGATATAATTTTCAAAACACAGATTATGTAAATATAAATAATGAAATTTTATCTTTTAAATGGTTACCATATTTTCAGCAAAATTCACTTGAGTTATCTCTTTCATTTTTTTATGACAAAATGTATGAAATAATAGAAAAATATGTTCCAAAAAAGTTGATAGTTTGTGATTCATATCCACAATGGTACTCACGTGAATTGAAAATTCTTTTGAAAGATAAAGCTAAAGCGCATTTCATTTATAAATCAACTGGCAAAGACAAATATTATAAAGCATTTTCTGATATTCGTAAATTATGTAAAACTAAAGCTAACGAAGATTATAACGAGTATATAGGAAATATAGAATACCGTTTAGATTATGATATTGAATCATTTTGGAAGTACACAAACTCTACAAGGGGGACAAATGGTTTACCAAATGTTATGACATACGAAGGTACCTACGCTGAAAATGGAACGGATATAGTGAACCATTTTGCAAATTTTTTTGAATCCGTTTATAAGGTTGACAATGATAAAAATGGAGAAATCGATGAGCATAATGTAAATCATATTATAAATTCTCAAATAAATATACCACATATGGAAATAAATCAACAAGAATTCACAGTGATCAAGATGGCGGCGGTGTATGTCACGTGTGTGGAAGCTCTGGAGTAAAAAGTCTTGTTTCATCAATTACAGCTTCTTAACAAGTGAAATTTTAGTGATATTTCAGTTCCTAATAACTTAGACAGTTCTGATAATTGTTAGTTATTGCGTATCTTTATTACTTGTTGTTAAACCTTAAAGTGACATTCTGCTGACCTCTCCGCACGCTATTCGTGTGTACATTTGCTAATTTCTCTAATAGTGGTACATGTTTTAATGTAAATGTAAATTAGCTTGTGCTCAGTGTGTGAAGTTTAGGCATAAGGATCTAACAAAGTATAAGGAATCGCTAGCTATTTGGAAAGCAGCAAGGCAAACTTCTGATATCAATTATTATCAGACGGAATCAGTTACTCGTCGGAATCGGACGTTTATTTTGAATCGTTGCGGATTGACGATGACTAATAATATTGTGATTTAACACAAGTTAATTTGTCGTGTTTTTGTTCTCTGTGAGTGATAAATTTGAAAAATTATTTTTGAGAATAGCATTTTTCTAATTTCAACTAATTCTATTAACATCATCTTGCTTGATATGGATTTCGAATGCTCCAAATGTTTGAAAGAAATCACCATAAGGAATAAGTCTGGCGAAGCGGATTTTATTGAGTGCGACGAGTGTTCATGCAAGTTTCACCCTAACTGCACCACACTAACAGCGTCAGAAATAAAAATCTTTTCACTTAAAACAACTAAGCGTCAACTGAAGTATTTCTGTGGTGTATGCAAGACCAACCGCCCAAATATGAATAAAACCATAGAAAGCATGATGAAAATGATAGATGAATTGAAAACTTCTAATAAAATGCTAATGGAAGAGATGAAAGAACTGAAAAATTCAGTTCTTGGAACAAAAGATGAAAAAGCGACATTTGATATGGAAGCTATATGTGCTGAGGTAATTGATCGAGAAAAGCAATCGAAAAATATTATCATTTATAAGGTTACGGAAAACATCATATACATATACATATATATACATACATATATATACATACATATTTTATTGAGTGCGACGAGTGTTCATGCAAGTTTCACCCTAACTGCACCACACTAACAGCGTCAGAAATAAAAATCTTTTCACTTAAAACAACTAAGCGTCAACTGAAGTATTTCTGTGGTGTATGCAAGACCAACCGCCCAAATATGAATAAAACCATAGAAAGCATGATGAAAATGATAGATGAATTGAAAACTTCTAATAAAATGCTAATGGAAGAGATGAAAGATTATATATATATACATATATATATGTGTGTGTGTATATATATATATATATATATATATATATATATATATATATAGAAGACTATTATCAATGTTCTCAGTGAAGTGAAACGCAGTGGAAACCACTCGGAAGAGTGACTATTCTTTTGTATAACCTTTTAAGGAAACTCGCTTGCGGATATGCAAGAAAGATACTCCTTTTGGATATTGAACACTCATACAAACCTCAATTAATAATTGTATGAGAAGCTGATCCTCTTTGCTTCATAGATGACGTTAACATTTTATCAATAAAAGTTTAATGTTGGTTTTTGTTCATATTTTTATCTATTTTATATGCCAACCCTATTTCCCTATTTAAAATTGCGTGATTGAGTAATATCAAATATTTTAGATTGAGTGTGATAATTTATGTTTACATATTGGGTGTATTTGTGTATATCTGTATGTGTTGTCCTTTCACCCCCATCATCATCATATCATCATTTCATCTTCCATACCCCCAGGGCTAACAACCTTGGGGGGATAAAAATAAAATCGGATCCAGCTTAAATGCTGGTCCCCCCAAAGAATTATTCGCAAGCACCTACCACCGTGATATTAAATGAAAAACTGAGCCACGGTAAATGCAGGTTGCTTGCCCTGCGTGGTCCTAGTCGGCCGAAACGAACATAATAATAATAATATATATAGCATTCAAGAGACTGGAAACGAGGTTCGAGGATTTACAAAAATCTAATGAAAATCTGAGAATGGAAATAAAAAATCTGAAACAAGGTAATTTTAATTGTCCAACATCTGATTCAGATATGGACTATGAAGAATTATTTGCCGAATTTGTTGACTGAGAACAAAGATCGAAAAATATTATTATGTATGGAATTGAAGAAAACACCAATGTATCGGCAAAACAAGACGACGCTGTTGAAGGTAATGAAAACACCAATGTGTCGGCAAAAGACGGAGACATTAAAGACAGAGAAAAAGTAACATCAATACTGTCTAAAATTATCAATCCCATACCCGAATTTAAAACTTATCGACTCGGTAATCCAAAAAAATTCGCTAATGTAGCCGCAGATTCTGCAACCAACGAACGCACTAGACCACTTAAAGTTGTATTTCTGAACTCATCACAATCTTTGAGAATACTTAAAAACAAAAAGAAATACAATGGTAATGTTCGTATGGGACCTGACAGAACCATGCGTCAGAGACAACATTTGAAATCTGTCATTTCGAAATGTGAAGTTGAACGTGAAAGTGGCAACAAAAATGCGAAAATCAAATACATAAAGGGTATTCCGAGATTAATTACTAATGCGACTGAAAAACCAATTACAATAGATGATTCAATTGTGAAAGAACCAAATCTGGAAAACTAAATGAAAGGCAACCATCTAATCAAATATCCATCTACTACCAAAATGTTAGAGGACTGAGAACGAAATTATCTCTTCTCAATAGTACCGCGCCTTCATTTAATGATACAGATATCTTTGTATTCACCGAGACATGGCTACATGGAGGTATCCTGAATTCTGAGCTGGCTTTCCCGGACCATGAAGTACATCGAGTTGATAGAAGTAAAAATACGAGTCAATTTGAAAGGGGTGGAGGTGTGGCTGTCATCACCAGAAGAGAACTTAACGGTATCGTCATAGAAACTGAAAATTCTTCAGCTGAACAAATCTTTGTACATATCTGTGTAGGTAAAACTAATTTTATTATAGCAGCAGTTTACTTCCCGCCCAAATCTGATATACAAGCTTATTCTCAATTCGCTGAAAATCTCGAAACAATCTTTGAATCAAATCCAACCGCCAAATTTATTGTCATGGGTGATTTTAATCTTCCCTGCACGGAGTGGATAAACAATGATTCTAATCTTAGTTGTAATCTCCAAAATGCCTCTCAAAATGAAAATCAAAATAGCTTATTAATCACTAATACCTTCAATTACGTCAACTTAACACAAATAAATAATGTAAAAAATATATATGGAAATATGTTAGACCTAATATTTGTACAGGAACTAAATAGTACTGCCAGACTAATAGATTCACCTATTATACCCTGCAACAACTATCATCCAGCCTTGGAATTAGCAGTACCTATATATGACAATTTTCACTCACTTAAATCAGAAGAAATTAGATTTAACTTCAAACTTGCCGACTATCATGAAATTAACAACAAATTAACTACATATGATTGGTTAACATACTTTGAAAACAATAATTTAGAGTCATCTACTGCCTTTTTCTACGATATGTTATATGAAATCATCGATACGCATGTTCCAAAAAACAAAATTTCCTTTTCAACTTATCCTGTATGGTACTCTAAAGAACTTAAACAATTACTAAAATCAAAAACTGAAGCTCATGCAATCTACAAAAGCACCATACAAACTAGCGATTATATAACTTTTTCAAACCTTCGTAAATTATGTAAATCTAAAGCAATTGAAGATTACGATAAATATATATTGAGAATAAGTACATCCATCAAACATGATGTAAAAGCTTTTTGGAAATTTACAAACAACAAAAGAGGAGTTGAAGGCTTACCAAATAATATTTTTTACGATAATGAAAGTGTCACCACTGGCCAAGGTATTGTGGATTTATTTGCGAAATATTTTGAATCAATATATACAAATGAAAATGTAAATATTTCAACTGTTAACCAAAACTCCGATTCGTTAATCAATATTAGTGATTTGAATATTACTCAAACAGAAGTATATGAAGCAATACGAAATCTTAACATAAACAAAGGAGTTGGTCCTGATGGCATACCAGCAATTTTGCTGAAAAATTGTATAGCTAATTTGACTCCCATTCTCCATAAACTATTCGAAAAATCTCTAGTTGAAGGACTTATGCCAGATGTATGGAAAGTTAGCTATATTACTCCGATATATAAAAGTGGAAATAGATCAAATGTCAAAAATTACAGACCAATCTCCATCATGAGCATTATTCCCAAACTTTTTGAAAAAATAATTACTAATAAATTAACATATATATTCAAAAACATCCTTATAGAAGAACAACATGGTTTTAGGCAAAAACGATCCACTGTTACCAACTTGCTACTTATACAAAATTATTTGATTGAGAAAATTGAACAAAACTCTCAAGTAGATGTCATCTATACAGACTTTGCAAAGGCATTCGATACCGTCAATCATGGTATACTTCTACAAAAACTGCAGCACTTAGGAGTACATGGGGCTTTCCTTCAATGGATTAAAAATTATTTAACTGGCAGAAAACAAAATGTTAAATACAAATCGTTTGTCTCAAAAGACATTAATGTTTCCTCAGGCGTGCCTCAAGGCTCGCACCTGGGTCCATTATTGTTTTTATTATTTATCAACGATATTAAATTTTATTTGCAAAATTGCCAATTCTTATTGTTTGCTGATGACCTCAAGATTTACCTAGAAATCAAATCCATTGCAGATTGCAGTGTACTCCAGGACTGTCTAGACTCGATGTATTTATGGGGCGATATAAATAAACTACATTTAAATCCTCGGAAGTGTAAAGTTATGAGATACTCTAAAACGAGGAACCAAATTCAGTTCAATTATAAACTTCATGATCAACAACTTGAAACAGTGCTAGAGTTTAAAGATCTTGGAGTGATATTTGATACATCTTTAAAATTTGATAAACATATAGAGTATAAAGTGAATAAGTCTAACCAAATGTTGGGATTCGTCAGGAGAAACACAATAGATATTGAGGATATTACTGCAATTAGAACTTTATATCTAACATTGGTTAGACCAATTCTATCATATGCATCCACAATATGGTCTCCTTACTATGAGATTTATAATAAATCTATAGAAAAAATACACCACAAATTTCTCAACTTTGCAGCTTTTAAACTTCACCTACCCTCACCTAGATTATCTCATAACTACATAGATATAGCAACTACTCTTAACATTAGCTCACTTCAATCTCATAGAATTTATAATGATCATCTACTTCTACATAAAATAGTCACAAATGAAATTGATAGTATTGAACTGGTGTCAAACATTAATTGGAAAATTCCAATATGTAATACGAGAAATAGCGAAAAAACGACTTTTGTAATCCCATCTGCCAAAACAAACCTTGGTCTAAATGCTCCTGTGAGGCGCATGTATACTATTGCGAATGATAGTCAAATAGATATATACAACATATCACTTACACAATTCATTAATAGATCTAAATTGTTACACTTAAATGACTACAAATGAAAAAGCAGTATTCATAAACCTGTAAATTGTGTCAAACGAACTATTGTACCAAGAATTATCAAAATGTAAATTGGGCGGTTGCCTGTAGAATAATAATAAATAAATAAATAAATATATATATATATATATAAATATATATAAATATATATATATATATATATATATATATATATATATGTTTCGAAAAAAATCTGTTTCACTGGCTTAGCACTATATATATATATATATATATATATATATATATATATATATATATATATATATATATATATATATATATATATATATAAGGGCCCCGAAAATACGTTTTGCTTAGGGCCCGGTATAGTGTTAATCCGGCACTGACTGCAGTTGTGTTTAATCTTATATGTTATGTGTGGAAGAAAAAAGAAACAAAATAAAAAACCACACATCCTGCAAAAAGCTAACAGACACACTCTCATTCAAAATATAATAGAATTAAAAGAACAATACCCTTTGAATCATACGCTGAATTCCTAAAAAAAGGACCAAAATCTGTTATTTTACAATTAATTAGAGACCACAGACTTCTAATTAAGGCAATAATAATAATATCCATTTGTCAAATCGACAACGCTCAACTCAAAGAAACATTGAGAACAACTACATCGACATTATCTACAACAACATTACATCACAAGATGTCAATATACCCAATATCAAATATTTAGAATACATAATTCACAAAAATGGCATAAACATAGATTAAGTCTATGCCCATTTCATAATGATTCAATCTTTATATTTCCAACAAAAAAAAAAAAAAAAAAAAAAAAAAAAAAAAAAAAAAAAAAAAAAAAAACACTTTGGTAATTAAAGATCCTACCAACACAGGAAAATCAATGATAGCTTCTCTTCTGACTTCTGCTTTACAACCAACATTAATAGATAGAACTAAAGACAGAAGTTCATTCCATCTTGATCTACCAACATCGTCAAGAATTCTCTTCGAAGAACCCACAATAGCACCAGACAATATCGGCCAATGGAAACTCCTTTTGGAAGGAAAAAATTTCAGAGTAGACCAAAAACACTCTGCGAAAGAAACTACACCCAGAATTATGGTGGTAATAACAACAAATAATCCACTAGACCACTGGCTACCCCGAGAAGAAAGCGACCCACTCGATGAAAGACTAATACAATATGAATTTACAAAGAAAATATTCCATTATAATAGAAAATCAAAATCAATTTTGACGGGAAAGGCCAGTATCCTCCAGACCTTAGGTCAATTTGCCATGACACTGCAATTTTATTCATCAAAAGCATATCATTATGTGCGAGAAAATTTTAATTCTGCCCTCCCTCATGTATCCACATTGAGGAGGTGGTATATTGTTGAAAGTGGTTTCACTGAAATCACTAAAGGAGCATTAATTGCCTTAAAGGCAAAAGCTGAAAGGAAAGAAGTGTACTGTTGTCTAATCATTGACGAAATGGCCTTACGCGAACATGTTAAATGAGATGGTAGGAAGTTCTCTGGCTATATAGATTATGATACAGGTCTTGATAACGACCAACTTCCTGTGGCTAAAGATGCCTGGGTATTAATGCTGAATGCCGTTAATGGCCATTGGGAACTACCAATTGGATATTTTCTAATTAATGGTTTGGGAGCATCAGAGGGGGCTAATTTTATTAGTCTCGCTCTGAATTATGTTAGAAACAGGGGTGAATGTTGTATCAGTGACATTTGATGGCAACAGTAGTCACTTTGCAATGGCACGATGCTTGGGTGCAAATTTAGATCCAAGTAGTGACTTGTTTTGCCAGTTTTTCAACCACAGGTCTTCAGGAGAGAACATTTATATTATTTTAGATGCTTGTCACATGATTTAGTTAGTGAAAAACATGTTAGCCACAAAGGACATTCTTTTATATGCAACTGGAAGATGCATAAATTGGAAATACATTGAAAATTTATCAGAAGTGCAGGAAGAAGAGGGGTTAGTTGCTGCTACAAAACAGAGCTAGGCATGTTCAATGGGAGAGGGAACGGATGAAAGTAAAACTAGCATCACAGACTTTTAGCACAAGCATTGCTAAAGCATTAATGTACAGGAATGTATGGAACATGACCTTGTCCATCCTCCTTTTACAGGGGCTGATGCAACAGCCAACTTAGCATTGTTCTTTGATGAGCTATCCGATATATTGAACAGCAAGAATCTCCTGAGCAAAGGCAAAAAGGCCCCTTTAAGGCCTCAAAATGCCAGCGAATTATTTGAATTTTTAAGGAGCAGTGAAGAGTATATTCGAGGTCTCTGCCTAGAAAATGGGGTTCCTGTACTAGGATCCAATAGAAAAAAGGGTTTAAGGGGTTTTATAATTACATTAAGAAGTGTTATGGGGTTGTATGAACTGTATGTGAGGAAAGGAAAGCTGAATTTCCTCGTAACCTACAAGTTTGGCCAGGATCATCTGGAAATGTTTTTCAACAATAATTCTACTGCTAAACAATTTGCTGGGGCTTACAAGCTATTACTGGTGCCATCACCAGATTTCTTCTTCTGCCTTTGCAAATTGTGTTCCACAGGATGAAACAACTATATTAAATGTTTGTTCACGCCAGTATGCAAGTGTGTCACAAGTGAATGATCCTGAACTGTGCATTGAGGTGCCAACTGACCATCAGTAGACAATCTTGAAACTAGATTGTCTCCCTACGTTGTGGACATTGTAATGTATATTGGAGGATTTGTAGTAAAAAGGTTGGAAATGTCACTTGCTTGTGTTGACTATAAGATAGTTCTTTGCCGGACGGATAGATGAAGGATTATATTCCTTCATTCCGAGGAAGGATGATCATGGTCTGAAATTCCCTTCTGAAGATGATGTGAAAATCTGCAAATCTTTAAGGGAGAGGTGACTTTTTTAAAGGGCAGCTTACGCTACAATTGTAAATAGATGTTTGAGAGAATTTGTAAATAATTCTATTTTTTGTAATTTAACTTTTCATATTATTGGGTTAAGAGGCCATGCTGAATAATAGGATGTATTTGATTGAGGCAACATATTTAAATATATTGAAATTAGGTTAAAACATATAGGAAGAGAAAAGACTCAAATTAACCAGAAAATAGAATTAGTAATTAATAATAAAATGATTTTATTTAGAGGGCACTAACGTGTGTGTATGTATTGGTGTTAGTATTATATGGCGTTAGTAGTATATATTATGTATTTACTGGTGTAAGTTATGTTTGTAGTGTTACTAGTATGTTAGTGTTTATAGTTTGTATGATTGTAAGTATTTGAATTTTATTAGAAAATTCTTTGAAAATTATGTATTTCAGCTTCCGGGTCAAAGACCCCCGTTTCGATCAGGTTTTTGTCCAGTTTCTCAGATCCATTGAGCAAATGCTGAGATGGACCCTTGTTTTGCTTCTGGACGTAAATGTAGCTTCACTATGCACACGTTTTGTTGAGCACTCCTTTTGCTGGTAGTGGTAGGAGTAAAGCAAATGTTATGTTATTGATACCAAAAAAATAAAATAAAACCTGCAGTTTGTTTATGGATGCAAATAAGTTTTGTATAACTTGGGAGGGAAAATGTCTAATGCCTATAGTTGAAATGTTGGGAAGAGATTTTTGAGCTCAAGAAAAGGTGTGCAGATGGTACTTCTCCATATGTCACATACAGTATTTACTGTTTTTGACTAAATAAATCAAAATATATATCAAAATAAAAGTTTCTCTTTCCCCCCTCTACAAATCCTTGAAATATTTTGATAACTTGCTGATATATGTCTGATATGGATTATCAGTTGCAGAATGTCTCACATTGAGTAGTAATAGAAATTTGGATTAATGCCTCCCATGGAGTTAATTTGTTTTACAATTTTTTTCTATTTATTGTCCTATGTAATAGTACTTGTAAACCAGGTGTAGTGGGGTACACAGTTGAGAGTGACAAGTTGGACAAAAAATCGGAATTTTCATGTACTTAATTAAATAGAGCAGAATAACAAAGTAACTTTTCTGCTATAAGCAACATTCTTAGGGCTGTGTAATAAATGAAAAAATAACGCTAGAGTGAAGCATGTTAGATACTTATTAAAAGCAGAGGTGGATTTACGCATAGGCACAGTAGGCACGTGCCTACGGCGGCAAATTTTCAAGGGCGGCAAATTTTTAAAGGCGCAAAATTTTCTTGATATTTTCTTAAACAAGTTTAGGTTCTCTAAAAACTATAACAGCATTAATCATATTTTTATTTTAAAAATGATTTAAACGAGACTAAAGCCGCCCCCTCAACCTTTGATTTACAAATTAAGTTTGAATTTCAAATAGGGACATTTTCGATGTTACAGAATACATTAAAAGAATTCGCCAACGACTTCTGATTGGTTGATTGAGCAGAAAGTATTACATTCTTAGAGTAAGGAGTTCGAATTGGACAATCAGAAATCGCTGACGGATTTCGCCATGCATTCATATTGCGCTATATAGAAAGTAGCGACATTGTTTCTTCTTGAGTTAGTTCTAGAAGACGGATCAGGAAACAACCTTTTCTTTCTTTTGTTACTATTTTTGTGTCTCGTTTATTGTAAGAGATTGGTGAGTAAAAATGATATTTTGAAGTTTTAAAATGAGTGATTATCGAAAAAGGCTCAGCGGACGTCAATATGCAAAAATCCGAAAAGAAAAGGAAGAGAAATGTCAAAATGAAATTAATAAGACAAAAAATTAAATGAATTCTTTAAACCTATATGTGAAACTGATCACTGCTGTAGTTCATTCGACAATTCTATTACTGAGTTAGTATAAACATGTAGATTAGATAACATATTTAGTTTTCAGCTTGTATAATTTTTCCATGTACTAATAACTTGTGATAAATAAATGTTAACATTAATATATTTTTAATTCAGAGTTGTGTTGCTAAAATATTCTCAAAATGCAAAAAATGTTTAGTACAATGATTAGAAATTAAATAATCTTGACGTGTTGTTGTATTCGTTAAAACGAACAATATCTTAATATAGAATTTAAATAAATTAGCATAAAATATGTTACTATTATTATGTTACTAAACTTATTATTATTATAATAATTATAATATATATTATAATAATTATAATATATTATAATAATTATAATAATTATTATAATAATATTATAATAATTATTTAATTATTATAATAATTTATTATTTTCTTTTTTAATTAAATAGAATTTCTACAGAATGTATACAACTGCAAGAACATAAAATTGATGAAATAATAACTTCGACTGATCGTTTTTGCTGGAAAAGCGATCCAGCTTTGTGGTCTATTACTGAAGCTACACGTGATTATGTTGCCAAGCATGGGTTCGAACAAAACAAAAATTTGACTTTTCTAAATCAAGAAAAGAGTACAATGATGGCAAAGTTTGTTACTTAACGTCGAATGTTTGAGTATACGCATATCAGTAAAGAAAAAATGCCTCGCAAGTGGCTTGTTTACTCTGAGAGCAATGGAACTGTTTTCTGCGGTGTTTGTCTATTGTTTTCAAGCAATTCAGAAGTAAGAACAAAATTATCATCGGAGGGATTCAATGATTGGAAAAATGCGCATACCAAATTAAAAGAACATGAGAATTCTACATGTCATAGAAACTCATAAAATGAACTGTCATAACTGTACGTCCGCATTGAAAAATAGACAGCGGACTGAAAACCAAGTGAATAAGCAGCTGGTTGAACAAGTTAAATCCGAGGCAACTTATTGGAGGAATGTTCTTGAGCGTGTCATTTTAGTAATAAAGTGTCTTGTTTCAAGAGGGCTTCCTTTGAGAGGTCATGTCGAAAAGTTGGGACGTACTTCAAAATTTAGTAGATGAAGGATCCAGTACATCCTCTTTGAAAAGTCTTTCAATTACGCGCTGGTCAGCTCGTGATGATGCATGTCAGGCTCTAAAACATCGTTGGCAAAATGTTTTAGATGCCCTTCAAATTATATCTGATGATTGTACGCAAAAACAGTCTACGCTTGCGGAAGTTAAGGACTTATTGTTGCTTTAAATCGACTTGAAACTGCTATTATGACCGAGGTTTGGGGATTCATTTTAGACCGCTTGAATGCGTCGCACAAACAACTGCAAAAAGTCGATATCGATTTAAGTTCCGTGGTTGGTATTTACACTTCGCTTGTAGAACATTTAAAAACGAAGAGACAATTTTGAACTTTTTGAAGAGAAGGTTAAGAAGCTATCAAATACTGAAACGTACGCTCGGAAAACAAAAGGAAAGGAAACGTAAAATGCAATGTGATGAAACTAACGAGAATGCAGCAGAGCTGACCGCACGAGACAAATTTAAAATCGACACTTATTTGGTTATTGTTGACAAAATACTTGCAGAATTGAATAACAGATTTGAAGCGTTAAAGATGCACATGACAAATTTAAGGCTGTCATTGAAATTGAAAAATTGTCTTTGATAGATTTAGAAAAAGCAGCAATATTTTTATGTTCATAATTTCTCCAATATCTTGAAGAATCGCTTGTTTCTGAGCTTATACATTTAAGTTCGTATTTAAAAATCCTTGAACATGTTAAGCCAACGAATCCTGCAGCTTTATTAAAGTGGTTACGGAAAGAAGAATTAGAATGTATTTATCCCAACGTTGACATTGCACTTCGATCTTTTTATGTATTCCGGTGGCCAATTTCACAGCAGAACGTTCATTCTCTTGTTTAAAAAGGATTAAAAATTATTTGCATTCTACAATGACAGAGTATCGACTGAACTCCTTAGCGTTATTGTGTATCGAAGAAAATTACCTCAGCATTTTTGATTATACTACTGTTATTGATGAATTTGCTCACCAAAAGGCACGTCGCAAAATTTTACATCAATAAACAAATTCGATATAATTAATAAAACGTTATTTCAACTGTATAAAAAACCCCATCCAAAAAGTTAAATGTTATATTCCTTGTTTATAATGGTAAATCGAAAATTATAAAAACTGTTATAACCTAACATTCTAATCGTTCAGTTGTTGTAATAAAAATCTCTCATATTAATATTTAATACAAGCTATTTATTTGTCTACTTCATTAGAGTATACCTTATGATTTCAGAAGTATATGAATCTGAAAGTAAGGCCCGTTGACGAAAGAAAACATGTTGCAATAGTCTAGTCGTCATGTTTTAGTTTCCTTTTAATGTTAACGTTTCAGTATTGAAACGTTAATAATGTTGAAAGTTATTTGCTATGGAGATGCAGTTTATATCCAAAATTAGCTAATCCAAAAAAGTTATATAATTTATGAAAGCAATGTACAAAATGTAATGTTACTTTTAAAGTTAAAACGTTCAAATTAATGAGGAAGTGTTACTGAAACGTTACAATTTGAAATGTAACATTAATTTTAAACAGGGGGCGGCAAATTTGATGTGCCTACGGGCGGCAAAAATATTAATCCGCCTCTGATTAAAAGAAATCATTTAGTACGAGACGGGGAATAGCAGATACTAGGAGACCCAAAGTCACGTGACTCGGGCACGAGAGATGTTGATACCCGGACGGGCCTCTGCGCACTGTAGTATATCTCTACTCTATGGTTAAATATCCCCTATGGCTCAATCGCATAGTCGTTCGTAACCAGTTTAGGTTATACTTTTACACAGCGTTCACTGACTATTGAATTCATTTTGCAGGAGTTTGTATAGTGTAGCCAGTTAAAATGTTCCGTTTGTGTTATGGAAAACGACTTCCAAGACTAATTTCAGTTTTACACTCAACACATCCTGCGAAATTCAAAGAGATATGAACAACCCATTGGAAATGTACAATAATGAAGCGGTTTCGTTTCACTAAAACTACTGTAGTAGATACACTTGTGCCGATGATCGACAAAGTCCCAATAACTAAGAGTACTGCCGATTTCCCCTTATTTAGAGTTCTTGCTGCATTAAGATTTTATGAAACTTCATCCTTTCTGGCGTTTCCAAAATGTTTCTTTGATTCATTACTGTTTTATAAGACCTAACAGAAGTAATTATGAATTTGCAATATAAATAACAAGTGAAATAATTTAAGTTGTAAAATGGAATTTGTGGAAATAGTGTTTGTGGCAAGCTATTGGGGCAGTTTAATAATTGTTTTGCTTCCGATCACTGGAAGGCGGCCAAACTTGCTCTAAGCTATCTCAAAGGCTCGATCAGCGCAGGGAGGTAGGTATGGCTCAGATCCAGGATCTTTTAAAGGGGAAACCGCTGCTGTCTGGGGGAATTATCCCGAGGATAGAAGATCATACTTCTATTTCCTTATCTTGCTGAATGGGGGACCGATTTCATGGGACTGGGGAAAGCAGTGGACCATTGCTTTGTCTACTCTGGAGTCAGAGTACATGGCTTTGTCTTTGTCATGGCAGTCAAAGAGGTTGCTTTCCTCAAAATGTTCCTTCCAGAGTTTCCAGGGCTTCTCGAACCTTACTAACTTGACAGCCTTCTAGGACAAAAGTCGTTCGTAAATGCTGTCCCGTTTTCCCTGGTTCTCAGATCAGTGGCTACAGCTTTTAGCTTCTTAGGGAGTTTTGAAGTTGTGATCCTGCCTTGTTTACAATATATACACAATAGTCATTAACAAAAGTTATAACTTAGTTATAACTATCATACTGTCTGTTCTATTATGTTTATTATTAGATAATTTTGTGATCTTGTAATAACAAGTGGAATATCCAATTTCAGCTATATAACAGCTATCATATGCCCCTGCATTGTACAGTAAATAAATTAATAATTCCTATGATTCTTATTGTCTGCCAGTGGTGGTCATGATTGAAGTGTCACGGTTTGTATACGAGATATCAACACCCCCCCACAACAATTAACCAAAATATTCAGGGCTGTCCTGGAACTTCCTTGCATATAAAATTACAAGGAAATTTAAGAACAAGTTGAACAACTGATGAGATACTGACGTGATGTTCGCATTCAATACACAACCAAGATTAATATAATATCAAGGTTTTAACAAAAATGGCTGAGTGTTACTTTTTATCTCCTAATCAAAAATAAATC
Organism: Gryllus longicercus; assembly: GCA_038098605.1. NCBI lineage: Eukaryota > Metazoa > Arthropoda > Insecta > Orthoptera > Gryllidae > Gryllus > Gryllus longicercus. Next base: position 402,183 of record JAZDUA010000027.1, read on the forward strand.
AATCCCATGGCACATATATGTACCATTATGCCAATGACAATGCAATGATCAGAATCTTTAAAAGACAGCAGTAGAGTTTGCATGAGATGTGTGCAAACTAAGCCTCTTACATTCCAACCTCTTGTTGGACATTTACCTTTTACATAACTTCACTTTTCAATATTTGAAACGTTGACAGGTTATTTCTTTCTGAGCTAAAATATGTGTAAGTCAACCAGAAAAATATCTGATCTGGCTCTAATAGCAGCTGAATCACACAAGAGATGGACCAGTCTGTGGCATTCATACTAGTTGACCTTTACTGCATATCTATCAATATTAACTTGCATAAAGGACACAGTATATAGTATCTAAATATTTAATGGCTTTTTGCTGTTGGATAAATTTTGTGAGAAATGCAAGCACTTCCACATTTTTTCTTAGAAGTACTACAAACTTCATTAATCAAGGAAAAGAACTGGACGAGAGGACAGCATAAGCTATGGAATCGAGCACAGACAGATCAGCATTTTGTGAATGTTTATGTTGGTTCTCATATTCACTGTTGGCACACCAGTGGCTAAACATCCTTGGGGAACCACAAAGAATGCTAGAGAGTTCACCACACTCCTCACTCTGACCAGAGGTCAATAAGTAACTTTAGTTCCGGAATCAGTGAGTCAAATATTTTTCTGGTTGACTACTTAACTAGATAAAACTAACACCTACTTTTAAATTAAAACAGATTGAAGGACTACAATTTCCTCTAAAGACAGGTTAACCTGTTGCCCGTAAACCTTCAAATAAATTTGCCGAAGATCTGGAAAGCAAGCCCTGGATACAAGAACTTCAACATTTCGACAGGGTATTTCTTACTACTGGAGTAAATGAATAAAACAATGGCCCATCCTTGGACAAAATTCAATTTCACTTCACATAGATTCTCATCAGCAGGTTCAAAAAAGAAAAACTACAGGAACTCTCCTCTACTGATGTCATGAAGGACATGATCCTTCACATTAATTCATCCTCGAAACAATGTTGAGAAATGAAAAATTAATTTCCTTTTTTGTTCTGATTATTATTTTTACTAGCAGTTCATTTATAAACCATATTTTCCCTTTTTGGTGAATATTACCTCTAATCCGTTCCTTATAGCATAAGAAATTCTTACAGTTCTGCTACAGAAATATTACGGCATCATAAATAACACAAACTATTTGATTTCAACATCCATGCAGCATGCATAATTCTAACCAGCAGCTCACGTTACATGTTAAGAACATAAGGAGTAGCTTTGTTGACTCAGATGCTGCTCTTTAGGGCAATCCACACAAGGAAAGCACTCTCTATGCACAATTCCTGAAACACAACAAACATGAATGCATTATTCCTTAGATCCTAACAGTAGCACAGAGTACCATATCTATTTATTTACAGGCCAGAATAATGTTCAAACCCTATCTTTTTATTTATTTATTTAATTATTTAATATAAATAAAAAGATAGGGGTAGTACATTATCTTTTGAAAATTGTTAATTTCGTATCACATTAGATGTTGGGAAGAAAATTTAGATACTTCCACCTTTGCTAATCATTTGATTCAATTTCACCACTCTTTTGATCCCAAAGATAAATTCAAAATTCTTCACTTAGCAAACACATGAAAAGAAAAAACAATTTTGGAAAATTTTAAAACTTCTCAAACAACCTATTTTTTTATTGTGAACTAACATTCCCTTGTAAAAAGCAGTCCCATTTTAAATATTGGCTTTCACTTCTCACATTCCACAAGATTGCAGCAAGTTTTAGCACATTGCTTAGCTAAAGAGTGGACTCCAGCTTACGGCTAGGACATCAGTAGAGTTCAGAAGTATGGCAGAATGCTTATTTGTTAATAATACTATTTTGAGACTTTTCTGAATAGGAATCACTTAATTGTACTTCTGGGGTTGTTTTAGTGGATTTTCATTTTGCCCATTTTAGTTTCTGGTGCTTATTCTTGCCGTTGTCTTTTACCCATTGCTGGTGCTAGGCATATGCACACTGGACAATCACCTGAGGCTCTGTAAGTCAAGGGACTCAATGGGGAAAAAATTATTAAAAAATTGAAAAGAAATTAGAATTTGAGAAAATGGTTATCATGATTTTTTATGTCAAGGTACAGTAGTCTCGTATTTCATAATATTTTCCATTTATTTTTTACCTTCAATAATTCATTATAGTCCTTTCTGATAAAGAGGACTCATTCCTATTTATGTAGGTTTCAGATGAAAGTTACATTTACTGTAGGTATGTATCAATGAAATGGAAAAAATTATGCAATCAAACAACACTAACATTAAAATAGATTCTACTGAAATTCATATTTATTATTTCATGTATTTGACAACAATGATTTTATTAAACACCAACCCCCCCCCATTTTAAGCTCCCCATGAAAATTGAATTATTTGATCATTAAATACTTTTACTTAAAACTATTATTTAAAATATATTTCCAATTTATTTCTCTTTTAAACATTGTAATTTTTGTTATTTGTTGCAATAAAAAAACTCAGTGTCTTGATGCAACTTTCACATTTTTAATGGGGGGGGGCTACGTTTCACAATTGCCCAGAGTCCAAAATTGTCTAGCTGCGGCACTACTACATTACCTCATTATTTTTCCTTTTTTCTTAGAAGCAGAGGGTGTCTAAATTAAAAATTAAAGTGATACCAGTCCAGATCTTTCTTCTTTTCTTTTTCACTAATGCCGTTAGGCTTTGTTTGCTCACAAGAAATACCATCCTACCATCCTTAATATATTTTGATAACAGAGCTCTTTGTATAAGATACACCCTTCTCAGTGATGAGGATTACACAAGTGCAAAGAACAAAAAATATAATTCTGTTATACACATATGACTATCTAGTATCGAGATTACAAAGAAAAGCGCTTCCTTACACGTTAAGTGCTAATGTAAATTATAGAGTTGGAATAAAAATGTGAATTATTTTAATCATTAATTTTTATATAATTCAATTTAAATGTGACTTTTTCTTGTTTACATATCTTTCTGCAACCCTTTCTTAGCTAAAATAAGTGCCTTTTTCAATGCCTATTTGCAATAAAAATAAATGTACTTTTGCCTGCCTATTTTGGGTAAAATAAACGCCGGAACTTCCGAGCTCTGGTCATCAGTCATGAGTGGTTAAGGGTTGGCCATGAATAGAACAGTTGAATGTAGTGATACAAATAATATCTTTAAATATGTTACTGTTAGCATGAGTGCCAAAATAACCATTAGTACTTCTGATACATTTACAGGCTGAGGTTGAAAAAAGTTAAATATTGATGTCTAAATATTACAAATAATTGCATCACCTTTAGATAATTTTGAATAACATTACAAAACACTATAACAAAATATTGTAATATTTTCAGAAGGATGCTCACCTTGTCTTCTTAAAGATCAGAAGCTTGCACTTGGCAGTTTTAAAGATTGTTGCCGAAGCTCTGAAAAATTTACCTCATCACAAAGTTGCACAACATTGAACCTGATATTATTTACACAGGTAATTCAGAAGTATATTATCATTCACAATTTTATGACAGGAATAAGTTAGGAAAGGGGAAATTAAAGGTCCAGAGGCAAGGAAGTCTTATTCTTTGCCTTCACAGAATCATACTCACCTTTATAAATAACTTGCAATTAAACTCAGCATTTAGGATTACCAAAATTCTGGAAAAAATTAATATTCTGTAAAAACATTCTTCCATAGTAGTAAATAAGCAATCTTAAATATTACTCAGGCACTAATATCCTCAAATAATTTCAGAAATATGCTTGTCTTATTACAATGATCATCATTTAAGAAATATTTAGAACTGAAACACAATTAACCATAATTTAAAACCAACCGAAAAGATCCAATTGAGGCAGCATGAAGATCCAACGAATAACACCAATCTAAAAAAAAAAAAAAAAGAAGTAAAACTTAAACAATTTAGTTTCTTGTAAAAGCTAGGGCCTCACAACAAGCTCAGAATTAACAACTACCTCAACGCCAACCTCTGATAGAATCTCTTCATTCCACAAATTGTTCCGTTACAAAAATGATAAATTAATCTAAGTGAACTTTTCAGAAAATAACTAATAGGAAAATTAAAAATTAAACTTTCATGAGCTAAATAACATCTGTGAAAACTAAATAGTTTCTTTTCATCCCATTAAAATAATCATTACATCTACTATAACTTTGGTAGAGAATAAAGGCCACAGTATATCTGTTTTTAACTGTGGTCTAATGTTTAAACTTCTTGTTAACACACTACGAAACAAAGGACTTGTTTAAAATTGTCAAAATTATAATAACATTCACTGGCCTTACTTTCCTTCAATTCATGAGAGAAAAAAATAATTTCTCTCTTCAAATTATTGATTAGGATGAAGGAAGGCCAGTAATTAACATGAACAAAAAATACAAAAAAAAATTAGAATGTAATGCCTAATGTTCATATATTGTTTTAAAATAAACATGGTTTACTTAACGTTTCTCCTGAAAATATTGTGAAATCACAAATGACATGTCTAATAATTCATGTTCTCTTACTTTATATTTTCTTGTACCTGGATAACAGGGATTTCACTGGTTCTTTTTGACTGAATGTGAAGGATAACGTTGTGTCATATGTCAAAAATTCTGCTTTGTGATCAACTAAGGTTTTTGGAAAAATTTGATTTTGCCAGCAAAACCCAAAAGCTATTGTGAAATAATTGATAGAAACACTAATAGATGATTTTTTCAGCTTCCAGTTTGAATGCTATAACTTTTTTGCATAGTGTACATTAAAGATAAGGAAAAATAATTTTCACTTCACAGCAGTATTTATATAGGTAAGAATGTAAATACATTAAAAGGTCCCCAGATATATATTACATAAGGATTACAAAACGTCCCTCTCGATTTTTCACGTGATCTTAAGTAGAAAGCAAATATAATAATGCTAATAAATTAATATTTTTGTCGTTGCATCTACAAATCATTGCGAAGTCCTGACAACGTTTCTCGGGACAAAGGGACAGAAATCCGAAAACAGGTCTATTCAGTATTTTACAGGACGTGTACAAACTCTAGCCTAAAGAAAATAAATTTCTTTGTCATATTAATACACTATCAATATACCAATCACTAACGCTATCAATGTACCAATTCATGGGTTGTAATAGTCACGAATAGAATAGCACATTGAGCATTTATTCGAACTCAACAAAGAATAAGAAGATTAATAACATTAATTTCTACAGAAAAACATTTCATCAATGATCAATAGAGTTCACTTACCTTAAAACAAACATCAGCGTATAACAATTCATGGTACCTTTAGGCATACGTTTCTTAATAAAGTTCTTGCTCTGCTGAGATTCGTATAAAGTACGTGAGACGTTCATTCCGATCAAAAGAGCATTATATCCAACCGAATTACGTGGTCACCAACTTTGAAATAACCTCGACACCACAGAGAGAACCATTGACGCTAAATGATGTCTCCCGCCAAGAGCGCTCTGTGGGGTCCACGTGCTGCCCAGATGTCTCGTGTCATACTCTTTGGTTTTGAACATACTATACTCTTTGGGTTTTGAAAATATTTCCACCGAACTTTCAAGGAACGTACGATAGGTTTGTTCCAGTAAACAATCACGCACACGCGCGAGTGCAAAATCAAAGCGGCCTGGTTCTGGTGAAAGAATTCTGGTCAGTTCCTGGTATTTACTTGCACTTTACGTTTCTCCATATTTGCTCGCTATTTTCTTGACCTCGCTATTAATTACGGATTTTGAACCTGGTAAACTGTGACTTGCGCTATTGTTTTTTGTTTGTTCAAATTTTTAAGATATTACCATAATATTATTCGAATACAAAGTGTTGGGTTTTATTATTATTATTATTATTATTATTATTATTATTATTATTATTATTATTATTATTATTATTATTATTATTATTATTATTATTATTATTATTATTATTATTATCATTGTTGTTGTTGTTGTTATTGCTATTATTATTATTATTATTATTATTATTATTATTATTATTATTATTATATGCCAATAGTTTCTGTTCATTATGTCTAAAGATTTTTTTTTTATCACTCTCAAGGAATACGTAAAACTCAAGAAACCGCTCCCGAGACTATCAGACCATAAAGAGCGAGACTGCAGCGCATTCTCTCGGAGAGCCGAGATCAAACGTCTTGTGGAACACACTCGCAACGTCGCCTCTGTGATTGGCTGCTGCCACAGTCAATTTCGCCGCGGTCATGTTTCGCTATATAAGCAAGACGCAGTGAACTTCATTATATCGAAATGTGAGTAAGAGTGCAGCTGTGCTCTTCACACGGAGACTGAGATTCACGCGGCCGAGGCCACTCGCGCTATGCGGAGACGAGATTAATTGGACAAAAAATGTCAAATATTTAGGAGTTACTTTAGACAGCTCTTTGACATTTGCAACGCACATAGAAAACGTGCGACAGAAAGCGCGGCAGACCCGAGGCAGATTGCGAAGCTTGTTTCACAAGCGGAGCAAACTGTCAACGGCAAACTGCCTCACGCTTTATAAAGCAATAATTAGGCCGCAAATAGACTACGCATGCCCGAGTTGGGCAATTGCAGCAACTTCATATTTGAACAAACTGCAAGTAGTTCAAAACGAGTGTCTCAGGGCCGCCCTCTGCGCCCCTAGATTTGCTCGTATAGAAACTTTACATCGCGAAACTTCAATGCCACTGCTAATAACTCACATTAAAAATATAGTTAAAAACTTTTTTGAGAAAGCGGCTGACTCGGAAAATGATTTGATTTCCGCGGTCGCCTTATACGAACCCGATCAAAGGGCGAAGTATAAGCGACCGAAACACTTTCTGGAGTAAGAGCAATCTGAAACAGAGAAGTGGGACTGAAGCATAAATAACGCAGTATTAAAACACACGCAATGCGCGCGCCGGTAGGCTAAAGTCGTTTCTGACCTTCGTTTTTCTTTTTATGTTACAGGATAGGCCATAGATGCCCGTAAGGGTAGGAATGGTCACACCGCGGTGGCGTGAACGCGCATTGCACTTTTAGTGCGTTCACAAAACTGCACAAAGTCGAGAGCTCATTGTATCGAAGTAATATGCTGGTGGAGTTTTGAGGCGTGTGGAATGTCTAACTGCACTTAAGGAAGTGGCAAATAGAGAAAGTATGATGTTATACGAGGTGTATGTCAATTCTTTCAAATCACTGCACGGGTTTTGAAGCGTTTTCCAGTGGTTCAATGTGATCTCTTGATAAGAAATTTAATACAAATGCGTATATCAACTGGAATATTTTTGTTTTTATTTAAATTTGTAGTTTAACACTAAAAATGCTCAGTGGAAATTAGAATTATCACCTTAATATATTAATCAAATAGTGCCGATATGGTGGAAAAACAGATTTTGCTGATTTTTACCCGGGTTTGCTTCAGGCTAGCTCGCAAAGCCGTTAAGGTTAAATTTCGTTAAGTATGTAAATTCACCATAAATACGTTGTTTCTATTAAAACGTGAATGGCGAGAATAGTTGGGACACAAATAAATAGCTAAAGGTAGTTTCATTATTTTAGGTCACGGCGTTCTAAAGGACTTTTTGAACTTGTCCGAAATAAGATTGAGTAAGGCTTTTTATTTATGCATATTCCTTCTTGTAAGGAACAATTAAAATTAACTATATGCAACTTGCTAACTAATTACCAATATTAGTGCTGCGAAGAAAGAGTATCGACAGCGCATACCTGGATGTATTTTAATTCAAACCTTAGTTTAAATAATTTATCTTCAACAGCCTTCAACACTTCTATGGGTTCACCTTTCTTAACTCCGTTTTCTCTTTAAGTGGTTCTCTTTTAAGTAGTTCCAACGACTTGGTGAACTATAGTTTTCCAAACAAGATCTAGTTTCTACGTGACTTGTTGGAAGTATATATTCTAATTTGTTTTTTTACCATGTGCTCTTCTTCGCAGGATGTCTTTCGGAGGTACGTCGTCTTCTCGAATGTCCGGTGTGTTTGACAACCGTACACACCGACGTGGCAACGTGCTTCAACGGCCACATGGTCTGTGACCTGTGTCTGCCGAATTTTCAACCATGTCCAGTATGCCGAACACACCTCTTCGGCTTTCCCTGCATTCCGTTGCGAGATATTTGCAGGCAACTCCCCCCAACACCTTCGCCTGCCCGTACACCTAATATTGCCAATAGCATCGGCGCTAGCGCCACATCAAGACAAACTACTGTCGCTTTGTCTGCAATAAATGTTCTGCGAGAAATCGCAGATTTAGCCTCTGGGAGAATTACCATATATAGACCATCTACTCCGCCGGTGCAGCCGTCTCTGGCGGACAATCGCCCCCAGGGTCGCGCAGAGCACTTCAACCCGAGAACACCAGTGCGCTCCACTCCACGAGGCAACAACGCAAGGCCAGCTGTTACTGTTCAACAGGCACCACCTTGCTTGTACGGATCGAGATGCACAAACCGCTGCCGGCACGTGTGTAGTCGCCACGTTTCAATTCTGTAAAACAATATTTTTCAACACTTGAACTAATTTCCCGATGTTTTTTCTTTCTTTTTTTTTTTTTCTTCTTTCAATTCTTTAGATATGGAGGCGCATATAATGTCCATGAAATCGTCCAAAAATATCAAAACAAAACAAAAACAAACAAAAGGGAAAAAAAAGAAATATTATTGAACGGATATAGCAAGTAAATCTTGATACAATTAATCGATTTTTTTCACATTTCAAGTCTGACTTTTGCCAATTTACAAATTTGACATTTTAATTGATGCAAATGTTTATATATATGATAATTCTTTAAATATCAACAGTATTTTAATAATCTAACATTGTTTACATAAGTTTTTCCATTTTTTATTTTTTTTTACTAAAATGTTAATTGTTTCGTGCCTTTCCTAATATTGATAATAAAGTTTGTTTTAACTAACGTCGTTTCCTACATTTCAAATTTCCTAGCCAACATTCTTTTTCATTTGTCTTGATTTTTCTTAATCCTGAAACCAGTGTTAGTTACCGCATGCTGAAGGTCTAGGAGAGGAATACATTTTTTTTTTTTTTTTTTTTTTTTTGAAGCAAACTATTTTATGACATGTAATGTCCAAAGCGAGGTGTTAACAGTAAGTATGAGTGTGGGGTCTCCTTGCATTCATTTTTATTCTGGCCAATTATTTCGAAAATGTTAGTTACAAACTCGGAGAACAAAAGCCGCGTGTACTTTAAATTAAGTTGCTCAATGAATAGTTTATTGCCTCTAATTGCCACGCCCACATTTTATAACTCAAATTTATTGCTGAATAACTAACCTAAAACTAAAATGGTTATTCAGAGATGTAATCGTGGAGGCGACATGGAGCCGGAATTCTTTGTCTCAAGCGCTAGTCACCACTTACTTCCCGAGGTACATAAGATTTCATCTTTACCTAATTTGAATTAAGATTTACTAAATATGTCTCGCTTTCTTTTAATATTTAGGCCAAAATCGTGCTGTGTATGGGGAGAATTTAACTTGGAAGATACATTTATGTAACCACACATTTTCTCAATCCAGAAAAGTTACGAGTAACTACGTGTCAAAGGCAATAACAAACAAATTTTATGATGGAAAGTCATGAACGAGCTTGCATCGTATCCGACTTAGCCAATGAGCTTCAGGCACAGGTGCTGCTCTGAACGAGCCAAAATCGGTGCGCCGGACTAGCTCACTCATATATTTCCATCATGAATAGTATATCAGTAAAAATAGTTTTATAATATTGGTTTTATACTGACATGACATTGCTCAGCAAGTCGCTTATACTAGCAAAATTGCGTGTATTGTCAGTTTCGTTGCCTCATTGCGGCAAGGACTGGCAACTTGGTTGCTCTGCTGGCAATGGTGTGAACGCTTGTTTTCAGAAGTTGCCCCAGCACTTGGTGGGGATAAATTTCATTTTTATTCTGTAGTAAGTGCATGACACATGATATTGAAAATTAAATTAGCTCATCCAGCAAAGATTGATAGACTTGAATTGTGTAGACTTGTCTTTAAATCATTTCTTGTTTTTTTTTAATCAATAAATACCTGAAAAAATTATATTTGTAAAAAAGAGAACTAAAAGTGAAATAAAAACTATAAAAAAATGTATCTATGAATGTACAAACATTCAATCAAATCATTAACATACATATTCAAAAACAATCATTCGAAAGGAGTTATACTATATAGGTCAACACCCCTATAAGAAGTTCCCAGAAAATTAAAAGAACTTTATCATTGTCAAAAAATGAATAAGCAAATAGTTTTTCCTAAAACTTATGATGAATACATGAAGAATAAATAAGATGAATGAAGAATGGATGACTAAAGTCTTAGCGATATATTTTTAGAAATTAAAAAGTACATAGATATCACAAAATGCTAATAAGCAATTTAATTTAAAGTTTATTATAATAATACAAATATAAGGGAGATCAAAACTGAGAGTCTACCTATTGAGTATTATTTAGTGCAGTATATGCCCTTGCTTGAAAGACAATCAAATCAATAAATATTTAAAACAATTATTTTATTAAAATCTATGCACTACCACGTTTTGCAACCCAATTGGTCGCATCATCAGGTGTTCTGCAACAGTCAGTTTAAAATTGGGAATAACATTATAAACAAAGAAAAAAATAAAAATAAATTACAATTGAAATTTTAAATACATTATCAAAGAAAAAAAAAAAAACTGGGGTTGTAATAAAATTTCTAATGTAATACAGTCTTAAATATATAAGTACGAAGCACATGTCTTACCTGAGACAAAATAGTGTATTTTGGCTCAGGTAAGACTATGTATACAGGTTGTCTATGTATACAGTAATATAATTTAATGCCAAAGCAGTGACTTGTTATATGTTTTAAAAACAAACATACATATAATATTAAATGTATAATTATGCATTTTGTATGCAGCAATAACATCACATTATACTTAATTATACATTTAACATTATTATTATAATAGTATTACACAATGCAATGTACAATATAATATATAGTAAAGGTAATAATTATTGTCTCACATTTAAAATACTAAATATATGAGAGTTTGAAAGTACCAATGAATGTAATTAGTAATTGTATTTTCAAAGCAATGTAAATCTAAGTTATTGTATACATATTTTTCTGATTCAATATATAGATGGAACATTCTGAAAAAACATCTTAAAAATGATAAAGTTTTGAAAAAACTTTCTAATACACGATGGGAAGCTCACGCTGTAGCAACAGAAGCCATTACTGAATCATACTCTGAAATACTTGATGCATTGGAATCAATCTCCAAAGATGATCACCTAAAAGGAGATGCTAAACTGGAAGCAATAAACATTCTCAATAAAATGCAAGAATTTGAATTTGTTCTGATGCTAACAATTTGGAATGACAGTTTACAACACTTTCATCGTACGTCTAAGAAACTTCAAAGTGAAGATATTCACTTAAAAGTTTGTAGTGATCTTTATGAAACTTTAAGAGATTATTTGCATAATTTATGAGACAACTTTGAGAATTTTGAAGCTACTTCCCGAAATATGTTACGTGATGTTGATTACAAAGACATCCGCAAACGAAGACCTTCAAGAAAGCAACGAGAAAACGATGGTGATGCAGAAGAATCAGTTCAGTTAAGTGCAAGAGAGAAGTTTCGCATTTCAGTGTTTAATAAAATCATTGAAATTCTTGAAAACCAAATCAAAAGAAGAAGTATAGTGTACAAAAGTATTTCAGAAAGGTTTTCTTTTTTAATAGAAACGAATTTATCCAATGAAGAATATTCGTCAAATGTCAAAATACTTGTACAGTCATACCCCGAAGACTTAAATCTGGATCTCGAGAATGAACTAAAGCAGTTCCATAGTTACATGCGTTTACAGATGAAAGAGGATGAGTCTATTACAGCAAATTTTAATACGTTTTATAACATTATTTTGAAAGATGGAATATTGATGATGGAATAAAGATGGAAAGATGGATATTTGGAAAGAATCTAGATTTAGATTTATTTAGTAAAAATGTGTATGTGACGTATGGGGGAGAAGATTATCTGCGCATGTTTTCTTGAGTTCCAGGAGCCCTTCCCATCATTTTAACTATAAATTATTTTTTTTTGTTTTAAATTAAAGAAGCGCGGGATTAGTAATACTTGAAAAAAATAATAACTAGAAAATCAATAAAACGTAAAATAGAGCAGGGTCCAATTCCAACCACGGGAAAAATCCGAAAGAAAGCGAAGTTGCCAAAAACCAAGAATCAATAAAATATAAAACAAAGCAGGATCAAAATATATAAAGCGGGACATAAAACAACTATGCAGAAACCTGACGGAAACGTAAATGGCGCGCGGCCGAAGTTAGGCGTTGGTGAAACTTGGGATCTGAAGTACGCATGTGCGGATTTCTAGTTTGGGGGAGAGTGCACGAACTGATTCGGACTGGTTTCAAACTAATCAGCAACCCTGCTGGAACGCCCAACTCCCAGTCACAATCCCTGACTGCTGCTGCTGCTGCTGGAACGGCCATCACTAGACTGCGCATGCGCGGACTAGTTCGGGAGTGTTTCGGACTGCTGCTGGAATAAACCTAATACCACTAATTTTATTTTTGTACCATTATTATTATATTTTTTAAAGTTATATGGCCTTATTTACGTAATTAGCTGCCGCCGGGTTATTCCCAATTGCAGTTTAAATACATTTATCTTTATTTAAAAACCAACTAGGTTTACAAAAATACAATGGTAGCGCTCCAGCACTTTGCAACATGTAGCCCGTTTGAACACTATTTACTTTCTCGCTAACACAGTAAAGAGAAAGTATGCAATGCTGCGCGAAAACAGCGAATTTTTGCAGAAAAACTTATTAACGAGCCCTGCAAACGAAAAAGTTGATTAATCCAATGCTAAATTTAGAGAAAAATGTCATCTAACACGTGGTGAAGCCAGAATCCTTGTTTTGTGGGTCCTTGATACCGAAAAATCAATTGACGGCAAAACGTCCGTCCGTCTGTGAACACCACACGCACCAATTCCACGCATAGGATTTCTTCCGATGCAGTATAGCAAAAGATGACATTGGCGTAAGCCAAAGGGTATCTTGTTTAAAACACTTTGACCAAAGGGTCTCAAATACCACACAGAAATTTTGAGTTTTGGTAGGGTTGCCAAGATCTTGGGATAAACTTTGATCCCAAATGGGCGGTCACTGCAAATTGGGAAAAATGAAAGACCCAGTTTTGCTAGACGTTTTCAAAGCAAACGCCTTTTGCCTTTTGGCTGCAACAATTTTGAAGCACAGACTTCATTCAATCCAATCCGTTCCAAGGCTTCTTTGCCTTGCTGAAGAGAACCAAATAGTTCGGAAACGTCTAGCAAAACTGGGTCTCTCATTTTTCCCATTTTCCAGTATATTCCAAAATATCTACAAAAGCAACTTTACAATTGTAAGTCTACATTGTAATAATAATTATCGTCAACTCATCATGACGGGATAAGACTCTTTGCCTGCTCTGTCTTGAAGAGTATCCTTCCATTGCCTCATTGACTCGCCCCTGCGCTTCCTCCCGTCCAGGTTGGAGTTGTGAAGGAGTTTTGGCATTCGATCTTCTGGCATTCTCATTATACATTACTGACCCTAGTTCAAATTGTTGCCACCACATAACGGCAACAAAATAAGTAAAAATTACTTTTCTAATAACGTCTGAACAAGTGGTACCATTTTCAATCAGTAATCAAAATTTGATTTGTTATTAATATAGAATTTACGCTACTAAGCCCCTTTGAAAAAAAATTAAAAAATGACTTTTCGAAATTTGTTTGGAATAGTTCCGGGAAGTAATAAAAAATGTGGGCTTTTAGCACGATAACAAAGTGCTTCCTGAATCCATAGCACTATTCGTTGAAATTGGATGAATAGACGCATCTTTAAATGAAATTTGGCAAAATACAATAACCCCCTCCCCCATGACGCACCGCTGCCACTGATGCTAAGCGGGGGAGGGTGCTGGATCCTAGGAGTATGGATGTATTCCGTAAGAGGTAAGAGGAGCGGGCGGGGAGCGAGGCAGGCGAGCAGGCGTTTTTCTTGTGGCCTGACTGGGATTCATCAGATGTTTTTGCTATTTTCCGCATCACAACATTAGTTTTACATTCTCATATACGTATGTGTATACTGAGTATGTAGTATAGCACTGAGCACAACAATTGTCGCTCTTCATTTCACCATGCAATAAACAATCAGCTAAATGGATATGAAGTTAGCACTGCAATTACCAGAAAAACAAGAAATTACAGAGATAAATAAAAATTAATTATAAGGGAATCTGTCACTTTTTTGTTACTGTATTTGTTTAAAAACTGCTACAAATTTTTCAAAGAAAATTGTCATTTAGAATGCAGTTTTACTGTTTTTTAATAATCTTAAAGTAATATTTCGAGATATAAAATATATAGATATTATTAGGTTGGATGGAGTAAGGGAAGAACACAATGACTTTCAAAATATTTATCAATGCATTACATTATATTGGCATTATAAAGACATGAAGGACATGAGTCAATCCACCATATGCATTAGTTTCAGAAAAGCTGGCTTCTTCCAAATCCATGAGGAAGAAGTGAAGACAACAGATTTATTTACACGACGGAAGTAGACAGTGATCTTATATACATGGGTAGAATTCAAAATAGATAAAGAAGTTAATGACTTCCTCCATTTTGACGATGAACTTTCAACTGTGCAAACAGTGTGGGTAGAAAGTTTGCTCAATTCAGTTCAAGAAGAAAGCGACTGATAGTGATTTTGATGATGACAATGGTGATAGTAGTGCCTATTTGTAAAGAAGTAGTTTCAGCAATGTACATCATAAAAAATATATTTCTGCTGGAGATTAATGAATGCGCTGGGTAATGAAACAAATTGTAATTATTGTAATTGTAATTTTTTGAAGATTGTTATAATATTTAGAAATTTTATTTCAGGGCTTTGTTTTCATCACATTTAATATTTAATTGTGATAGACGAAGACCTTTTCATGCATCAGTGGCTTTGCACACAGAACAATAAAGGATAGAAGTGCACCCTCAATGTTAAACGTTGGAAACAAAAATCGCTCACAGCACTCCAAGTTGCCTGGCAAAGAACCACACATAAACCGCCTGCCCAGCGCAGCGTAATGAAGTTAATTTCACTCAATCGTCTTCACAAAAGTAATGGATATTAATTGTCTACATTCTACGGCAATTTTTCTAAAATATAGTAATTATCTTTTTTCGTAATGCTCTTGGGTAAGGTCATTACTGAGGGAGGGAGTCTAATTATATGGTAATGGCAGAACTGAAGGAATCAAAATGAATAAACAAAGAAATATATAAATAAATAAATCATTGCATTTATTGTACAATTTATATTAAACAATATTCAATACAGACATCAACATTTTCAATTTTTTCACCTTTTCATGGCCTTTTGTATATTTACTTTTAGTTTGTACTTTCTGTTTTTCCTCTATTACACATTTGTATATTAAAAAGTGTACCCACTTTTTTTAAATACGTTCTTCCAATAAATGCACTTCATAAAACAATGTATCATTGAAGGTGGGGAGATTCCAGCTGCCCACAGAGGACCAATGATAACAAACCCGCTGTCAGCAGCAGTGAACTCTCTGCCGGGGAGTCAGATTCCAACGACACCCAATTCAACTCTTCAGAAGGGAGTAAATGAAGCTACCGCCAATCCTGTTCCTGCTACTGAGGCTGAAGCACCAGCACTTGTGCGATGGTTTGCACACTGAAAGCATTGCAGCAACAACACATACTTTGGCAACAACTATTACAACAGCAACAGGTTAGTTTTTGTTCTTCTTTAAATTGTTTTCTAGTGTTTTTTGAGACATGAGTCTCTGTGATTTTGTTTTTTTAATTGGGCAATTTGAGATGTCAGTTTGTGTCCTCAAGACTGTTAGTTGACATGAATTAATAATTTGGAATCAAAGATAACGACAATTTCATTTTTCATTGATGTTTGTTTCAGGCCTTTCAAGTGCTCACGAAAAATTGAGCCGTGACCAAATCTTAACAGTTTTGAAGGGGGAATCATTCTATGCTAAAATCAGCACCCCTGCCCCCAGAATTAGGTGGGGCGGTGGGCAACATTGAAATCTTAAATAGAAACCCCTCTTTTTTATTTCAGGGGGTCGCCCTTGACCTGAAATTATTCCAGCTTAGGAAGCGCCGTTGAAATTTTTCTTTCCCCGACTGTCCAGGCGAACATTGGCTGTTGTTTGTACATTACCTCTCTGGGCGGAAAATCTGAAGTAAAATCGTGACAAAACCTTTTCTATACTACATATATTAATCTGTATATAATAGAATGCAAAAATTAAAGTTTTCTGTGAAAATGGGTTTTAAAAAATTGTTTTTCAGAAATTATAGTGTCTTTTCATAATTCAACTTTCAAATATGTCATTTTCTCAAGAATAACTCCAAATATTTCAATGAAAATTTGCTTATATGCAGATGTTTGCTCAAAGTCACATTATAAGTCTATTAGGGAATGGAAAAAATGAGAAAAGGTGAAAGCCTTGAAGGCATCAATAGGTAGCACTTGGGAAGAAACCAAGGAAAAACCGAAGAGCTAGCCTAGCCTAAAGAGATCAGAAGGTGAACTAGTGCCATCTATGGCACTTCTTTCTTGAACTAGTCCTCTGCTGCTCTCTAATTGCACAACTGACCACACTGGCTACACATTCACATTGTCCATATTCTCCCCATTGGCAGAAACTGAAGTAAAATCGCAATTGGTTTTTGTGACTTGAGACAATGCAGTTTCCAAAATGCAATATTTGTTTTGTGAAGATCACAAGGCTTTAATAATGAACCATGAAATAGTAACTTCTTACCAAAATAAAGAGAGGTAAAAACTGTCCCTGCCCCTTGTTACGCAACCGTTCTGGATGTTAAAAAGGAATAAATTGTTTTCCTAATTAGCCCCATCTTTTTCTGCACAATATGAAAAAAATTGAATGCTTAGCATACTAAATTCTCTTTGTAACTGTTCTTGGCCTTTCCTTGAAAGGAAAACCAATCATACACTTGGGAGTAGGGTAGCAGAGAAAAATAATCCACAAATTTGGAAACTGTTTTGTTGGAACAACTTTTAAAAGAGTAAAACCCTGTGATAAATTGGATAAAACAGTCTTATTTTACATAGTAAGTTATACATATTTATTTACATAGTTTACGCCCACATTGGAGCACTTAAATCAAGCCCAAATACATTTATGTTAATAAAGAATTAACTGAAGATTTAGCTTGCATCATCTTCTTCCTTTCCCAAAACCTCTTCATTCTGGCTGCATTCTGGCTCAAAAACAAATTATAAAGAAAGATTAGTCATGAAAGGTTTTCAACAGAAAGAAGTTCTAGATGACATATTCACCAGTAGTTAAAATGCAAACTTCAAAAATGTTGCTGTCATACTGCTGTGAGGAAAGTTTAATTATAGAACAGATGGATGTAGAAACTGCATTTCTAAATGGTAAAGTCTCATCATAAAGTTCATGAGTAGTAAATATGATTATTGTCCGTATGATATGAGATATGGGAATGATAAAATCTATTTAATAATGTTTGTCGATGATTTGCAGTAAAAATAAAAAGAAAATTTGGGAGATTAGAACTCTATTGTCAAAATAATTTTTGATGAAAGATTTAGGTGAAATTAAAACTATCTTAGAATTAAGATTGACTCTGACGACAAGAAAAATTAATTAAGGAAGGAAAGTTATACTGAAACATTAGCAGTAAAATATAAGATTGAAAGCAGTATGATACAGCAATGGAAGTAAATTTAAAATTAGAACCATCTCTGGAAGTATGTCATGATAATACGAACAGAAATTTGATATGTGCTCTGTGGTATATTAGGTCTGGGACAAGACCAGATATAAGCTACAATGAAAATTATTTAAGTAGATTTCAAAATTGTTATTCGATACTCATTTGAAATATGCCTTGAGTTCTAAAATATCTGTATTGAACAAAAATTTTTGAGTCAACTTATAGTAGAGGTAAACCTGTTGAAATGTTAGATTGTTTTGCAGATGCAGATTGAACAGGTGATGGTATAGATCTTAAGTCCTCATCTGGTTATGCAATTAGACAATTTGGAAACTCATTTTTTTTTTTTTTTTTTGGAAATCAAAGAAACAAGGAAATGTTACAAAATCTACTTTTGCAGAATATGTGGCATTATTATTATCAAGCAATTACTGATATTAAATTAGTGAACAATATTTTGACCATCTTTTGTATTAAGCTCTATAAACCAATTAGAATTTACAAAGACAATTCAGAAGTGTTAAGTGCTAAATATGGTAATTTCACAAAGAACTTTGAGTATACAGAAGTACATTACTATTTCGTAAATAAAAGCTCCTTGGAAGGAATTATAGACGTATGTAAAGTTGATTCAAATGAGCATGTAGCAGATAATATTTCCTAAATCATTGTGCAAGGCTAAATTTATTAAATCCCGTAAAATATTAAACGCAAACACTGGTATTAGGTGAGATGAAGTATTATAATTGTAATATAAACGTAAGGTCGTATATGAGGATATACTACATTTATATTGCGAACTAGAGTCTATATTGTTTGTCTATACAATGTCAACTTCTTTTGTTTTTGTGTGTTTTGTGGTTGCCTTAACGAGAGTTGAATGATGAATAAAATATTTATGATATCTAAATATTGATTTGAGAATTTGTTTTAGTATTAAAAAAATGCTTCACAATTTTATCGGTTTTTCTAACCTGAAATAATTGCTTATGTTGTCTTCACTATATTTCATAGGTCTGAGAGATAAAAAGGACAATGCATTCCACTGCTGAAATTTGTGTATAGAGAACTAATTTTATAATTGTTTGTCATGAAAATGAAATTACAATAATTGGCCTAAATAATTGGAAAAATTCATCAATGTTGAAATTACCCAGTGTCAAAATTAAAGTTAATTTTTTTATTAGTCAAAATTATTGATTGCTGCACTAACAAGATTAAATCGTTCATCTAGTGTGCAAACACTAAGGACTACAAAAAAGTAGTAAAATTCATAATTCAAACTTAAATGGCTTTGGAATAAAACTCGTGGCACAGAATAACTAAAACAAGTGAACTTCACTTTACCAAGACACAAGAAAGTAAGTTTTAAAAAAGGTTTCAGAACACTAGGTTTTTCTTCACTTACAAAAATGAACAATTCTGCAAAATTCTACTAAGAAGTTCTTAACCAAACTCACCCTATTCATAGCAGCTTTCACCTTCAAAATCTTTGCATCACGTAATACATTCCAATAATGTTTAATATATGAAGGTTTAACATCGTGTAATTTTGCAACTTGATTTTCAAGGGCATGAAGCAGCATTTCAGTATCCTATAAATAATAATGTTTCAACATAATAGTTCAACCTCTAAACTTAACAGTCTGGAGAAAGTTTGTTTATACACAAGGACATACCGTTTGATCGAGGGCATAATTTATTTTAACAATTACATCATGCAAAGCTCTGGTGTCATCAGTTAAATCCTCCGAGAGAAGTCCACCAATCTTTTGAAATGCAGGCATCGGAATACCATTATCTTCCAAAGCTTGTTTCATATTACTTATTTCATCATCTACAGACAATTACAGATTATATTTAAAGAAAACACAAAGTGATGCGTAAATACAACTGTTTCTTGAGAATTACCTGTGAAATTAATTTTCCCATACAAAGCTTGTATTAATGGTGCCCGACCCATCTTGAACAAATGAGTACTAAGGGCATGTAAACAATATATAACTTTTGGCATTCCTTTTTTATCATAAACATCGGTGGTTTCTGGATGAAAAGTCTGAAAAGAAAAAGGTTTTCACAAGATGCACGATTTGAAAAAAATTAAAATCCATTTATTTTTTATCATTTCTAATAGTAATATATATTTTCGAACTATTGTTCAAAATAATTTCGATTAATTACTTTAGGTAAACCAGAAATACAAGTGCTTTCAACCAATAATTTATATTATCTGTGTGACGAAACTGCAGCCCAGCAACATTGTAACGTTGCAACTGAAGATCGTATATTTTTGATACTGGTACCACTTCTGGAGCAATGAAATGTCCAAGTTTTGCCTAGTATACTCCATGACGAAGACTTTCTTCTAATTCAGTTGTTGGAGGCAACTTCTCATGAAGAACAGCCTCCAACCACCTGCAATAAATATCTTATGAAACACTTAACTGGCATGAAAATCAAAGTAATAATTGATTTGAAAAAAATATGGAATTTAAAAGTTATGGAGAGAAATGGAAATTTTGAAAATTTTAGAGAATTACTTTTTAGCACGTTTCACACAAATTTTATGTGACCAACGAGCAAATTTCAAACCAATCCTGCAAATAGTGGTTGTTGATATAAATTTTGAAATACAGCAAAATCTTTCCCGACAATGTTTACATTCATCACACAACTATTTTCATTTCTGATTTGTGACAAATAAAAATCAAAGGATGCATCAAAAACTTTATTTTAGATCTCACAATTAGTGAAGAATATTTTTTCCAGTGACTTCAAGGTTTCTTCTTTAAAAGATTATCAAATGAAGTCAAGAAATAAATAAATAAAACACACAAAAGAAACCACAAACAAATGTACCTTCTACAATAATTTCATATCAACCAAACGCACAAATAAATCGTTCCTGGTGCTAGAGGTGTGCATGCTTCAGTCTTAACAGTACTGATTTAAGCAGGAACATTTTGACAAAAACTTACATCTTTGCTTCTTCCAGATGACATAAATATTCATATGCGATGTTTCTTTTCCGTATTTCATCAATTTCCTCAGCACTAGTTGCATTTTGAACTGAAATAATAATTGTCACATCACAATTGCTAAATCACATTAAAAGTATTATGCAAAAATACTCGACACTTGATTATGAAGGCAACATGGCATTGACATGCAATTGCTATAATCAGGTTTGATATACAACTCCGCATTTATAAATTATTTATATTTTATTTAGATAAGAAAAACAATCTTCTAAAATTTGTTGTCAAGAACTGATTTTATCTAATTTACTTTATTTAACTTTGAAGATTTGGAACCGCACGAGACTCTTGCGATGATGAAAAATTACATTTTATATTCAGAAGCAAAGCAAGGAAGCATCTCGGATTTGCTTAAAGGTCAAAGGAAACAGAACGAAAGCCCGCCGGTTATTTTGAGTTTCCTCCAAATGCCTATCATCATTACCTTCGCTTAAGGAATCTTCTTTCACGCCGTGATCCTTCATTGCGTTTTTTTTCCCCAAGAAACTACTTCAAAACTGACTTAAAGTGGTCTACTTCCAAAAAAAAAAGAACCATAAATTCTTGCACACAAAACTAAAATTATCACGCATTATCACAGTTTAATGAACCAATTATGTTAGTTGCCTACTCAATGGAACATTACATTAAACACAAGCTATAAAGTAGACTGCATCGCCCTACGTTATTGACAACAGATGTATCAGGATCCACCCATTCCCCTTTCGTCATTGTACCAGTTGTACCCATAGAGGAGAGATACAACTAGAGTGCGCGCCAGGCTGCGCAGAAGGCCTGGCTGGGTATCAACATCTCTCGCCTCCCAGCTATCCCAAAGTCACGGACGCATCTGCTATACAGCTGCCTCGTACTAAATGATTTCTTTTAATATGTGCGTCTAACATGCTTCACTCAAGCGTTATTTTCTCATTTATTACACAGTCCTATGAATGCTGCTTATAGCAGAAAAGTTACTTTAAGTTATTCTGCTGTATTTAAGTACATAAAAATTCCGATTTTTGACCAACTTGTCACTCTCAACGGCGTACCCCACTACACTTGTAAAACAAGTACTATTATATAGGACAATAAATAAAAAATATTTGTAAAATAAATTAACTCCATGTGAGGCATTAATCCAAGTTTCTATTACTACTCAATGCTAGACATTCTGCTATTGATAATTCACATCAGACATATAACAGCAAGGTATCGAAATATTTCAAGGATTTATAGAGGGGGAAAAAACACATTTTTATTTTGATATATATTTTGATTTATTTAGTCAAAAACAGTAAATATTGTATGTGACCTACAGAGGACAAGGACCATCTGCACAAATTTTCTTGAGCCTGAAAATCTCTTCCCAACATTTCAACGGTAGACATTTGACATTTTCCTTCGCAAGTTATACAAAACTAATTTGAATCGATAAACAAACTGTAGATTTTATTATTTTTTTTTGGTATTACTAACAAAACAGTAACATAACATTGGCTTTACTCCTATCACTACAAGCAAAAGGAGTGCTCAACAAAACATGCATATAGTGGTGCTACATTTACGTTCAGAAGCAAAACAAGGGTCCATCTCAGCATTTGCTCAATGGATCAGGGAAACTGGACAAAACCCTGATTGAGATGGGGCTCTTTGACCCGGAAGCTGAAATACATTATTTTCAATGAATTTAATAATAAAAATCAAATACTTACAATCATACAAACTATAAACACTAACATACTACTAACACTATAGGTCTGGAGGATACTGCCCTTTCCCATCAAACATTGATCTCTTCACCAATTCCTTACTGGGACCTGGGAGAGTCTTCTGAAAGTAATAATAAATGAGACATCAATAGAAAATATTCAATAAATGATATTTTTAATTAAAACGTTTTAAAAAATAAAAATAATTGATATTTACTTGGATCGTGAGAAGATAAGAAAATGGCATTAAATAACTACCTTACAAAAAATAACCAAGTGCATTTGCATTTGCTTCTCATCAGGGTAATAAAGAAAATTATCAAATACAAATATATATTGTTGTAATTTGTACCCTCACTCTGACTTGCAAAGGGATAACGTGAGTGAGACGTATTATCAATAACCTTAATTTGCATTTAATTTGTTCAGCATATACAAACAAAATATTTAA
Organism: Gryllus longicercus; assembly: GCA_038098605.1. NCBI lineage: Eukaryota > Metazoa > Arthropoda > Insecta > Orthoptera > Gryllidae > Gryllus > Gryllus longicercus. The sequence continues at coordinate 425,282 of JAZDUA010000027.1, forward strand.
TCATATATGCCTTTCACTCTTAGTTATGCATCTCTTATAGGTATCTTGAGATTTGATACTGATTAACATGTGAAATTTAAGATATTGTAAATTAAATCCTCCTAATTAGATCATATTGCAAGTGTGTATTAAAATTCATACCTCTAAGACGTGAAGAGCATCATCAGACATTTGTGCTTTTTCTTTGATTTCAGTAAGAAGATTTTCCAATGATGAAATTTTCCTTCTGAACTTCATATTCTGTGACCGTAAATGCACAATCTTTTTTTTTCTGTTGACAGATTTGTTGACGAGCTATTTTTAAAACTTGTCTGGCTTTCAATGGAGAGTCCATATCTTCATCATTAAAGTCACCAATATATCTATGAAATAAATAAACAGACAAAAATGTTAACACACTCAACACAATTGCAGAATGTTAAATGGTTATTGCACTTCTTGAAAAGAAAAAGATAATTTTGCAATAATTTACATCAAGGAACATCGTGAGAAGACTATTTCTTTGTTTTGTGGAGAGTCCTATTAGTCAAGTTGCACATACCTCAAAGGATGCTTTCTACTTGCAGAAATCTTTTCAGCTGATGAAGTACTTTCATCATTTACACTTCTTTCACTGTGTGACTCATCTGCACAAGGTACAGATGAAGACGTCTTTGAACGAGAGTGTGATGCTGAATCAGCAGAAAAAATGTATCAGAAAATCATTCCTCATTAATTATTACAATTCTTTTCAGAAAATATTTTAAGATTTCTATAAACTTACCAACATCTGTTATTCTCTTTACAGGGGATTTTCTTCTAATAGTTTGATTAATCAAACGTTTAGGAAAATTAAATATTGTAGGTACTGCATCAGCTTTAAGCCAAACACCTCCAAACTTTTCTCTATCAAAACAGTTTTCTTCAAAATGTTTTGAACAAACTTTTGAAAATTTTGTAGGAGTAAAATTCTCTCTCCTAAGTTTTTGCACCCACACTTTCTTTCTTGCCTCATCTTTAGGAAAACTAAAATACAAAATAAATCCACTAAAATCATCCAAGATATATGCGAAAATGCATGAATCATATATTTATAATTAACGCAGAACTAAAAGTATAATATATTAAAACAAATTAATAACCTACCTATGAAACGTGACTCCTCCTCCTTTCACGTACTTCTCGTTGCAGCCAAAACAACAACAATACTGAACCATGGTTCTTAACGACGTTTAAACACGTGTGGATCGTTTGCAGCACGCAAATCTCCACAACGCCCCCAAATAATTACGCTGTAGCACCAGAAATAGCAAACAGCACGGAAAGATACACACAACACAATGCAAAACAAGCTGCCGGTGTCCCAAAGTCACGTGACACAAACTTCTTTTGTCAAGACCCATAACTGCCAACTTCGAAATTAAAAGTTTTCCTTATGGCTGATTTTTTTAAAAACGTAACAATTATGATGTAAAATTGTCATAATGACAGTTATATACATCTATATTGATTTTCACTACATAACGAATGTAAATGTAAAAAAGAACTGCGGCAGAATTTATTGTAGAAACAATGTAAAAATTAATGTTGACACAGACCTACATAAATATCTAAGTACGCATTTATTTGCTAAATGCAGCATTGAAAATTGTTTGGAAGTGGTTCATTCAATAATAGTAGTTATCTTTATTAACGTATCTGTCGCAAGGCATAAATGAAAACGATCTCCATGAAATTTTAACTACCCATGTGCCAACAAAACAACAGGCTGGGGAATGGTTTTGTTAATTGGGACCAATCACAATACACTACCGTACCCTCTTTTCTGCTATTGGCGGAATTCTCGGTCTGTAGGGAATTTAAAGGGACACCCGACGAGCTCCTTGACTTAATGTAGCTGGTTATGGTGTCAGTTGTTCCCGGCTATTTACTGTATTTGCGGCGAAAATTCCGGTTGTTGATTGTTTGCAGAATCGACTGGAGGATTTAAAATGTGAAATGGCGACTCTTACCACGAGGAATTTGGTGAGTATCGGATACTATATCGTGTTGAATTGGGTGGATGTGTATTGTGTATTGTGTATTTTATGAAAGTCGTAAATTTCTCGTTTACTGCACAATCGCTCTTAGCCGTACGTATCAATCTCGCATCATTACTTAATGAATCGAATCACACGTTCATAGTTTTATTTCCCTCTAGGCTACTGATGAAAATCAGGGGTTTAAGGTGAAGCAGGAGCCCCAGGTGGAGGTCAAGAGAGCTGCTCTGAAAGAAGTTGGAAATATAGTTGTTCAACCTAAAGGGAAGGGAGAACCTAACCTGTTCAAAACTCCTGAGAAAAAACAATTGACTTTTCCGACCACGAATTTCCCTGTAGTAAAGCAGACTGCCAACAAGTAAATATGTTTTTTTTTATCTGTTACACAAAACTTGTTCTGTTAGTTGCAATGATTGTAATGCCCTTTTCTCCAACAGGCAACCTAGTATAAAAGTAAAGCAGACAAGATCATGTTTTTTGAGAGCTCAGCACATTAAGTTAAGTATTTGCAAAGTTCCTGAAAGGAAAACTCTTCCTGCAGCTGAGAGAGCACCCAAAGGACCTGCTCCTGGCTTGAAGCAGGATCGCGTGTTAAAAAACACTCAGCAAACTTCCAATACTGGATATTTCGGACAAAGTTTCAGGTATAAAGCGGATTCTTTATAAATTACAAATTTGACTACAAACATTGTATTTTCATTGGGTTTTTTTTTTCTCCATTAGACCTCAAGATTCAAAAGATGGGTCAAAAGATTCAAAAGTTTCAGAAAAAGAAAACTTAAAAGAACAAACCAAAACTGATGCTAATTCCAGACATGCCACGTTAAGTGCTTTCTCGAGGACTCTCCTTGACAGTTCCTGTATTGTCGATATAGATAAAGATGATGTAAATGACCCTATTATGTTGGGAATGTATGCCAAAGATGTGTACAAATATTTGCGGGAAATGGAGGTATTATCTTTCCTTCTGTTGATTTGACTTGCTGTTGTTTGTGTGACCACAACTTTATTTTTTATTTTTAAGATGAAATTTCCAATCTCTCCCCAATACCTTAAATTCTCTAAATTGACTGGTAAGATGAGAGCTACCATAATAGATTGGCTTGTTGAAGTACACAGAGACTCCGAAATGGTTTCTGATACATTGTTTCTAACTGTTGCTATTATTGACAGATACTTGGAGGTATGTCTTGCAGTACTTATTATTCAAATAGTTCGAAAATATATAGATGTATAACTAACTTAATTCTTTTTCAGAAAAATCCTGGAACAAATAAAAATAAACTACAATTGGTAGGCACAACTGCCATGTTCATTGCTTGTAAATATGAGGAAATTATGATTCCAGACATTGATGAATTAGTGTATGTTTCTGCAAATGCATATTCAAAGCGAGAAATTTTACAAATGGAACTGAATATGGTAAAATCGTTGGACTGCTCATTTGGACGCCCATTACCAATTCATTTTCTCAGGCGTTACAGTAAAGCTGACAAGGTATGGTACTACTACAATGGTTTAGGTTTTGCACAACTTGCAGGTTTAAAAAAATTTATTTCATTTTAGGTGGCAGCTGTAACACATGTTATGGCAAAATATGTAATGGAAATGGGAATTCTAGAGTATGAACTTTGCCATATTGTGCCATCGCTTCTTGCTGCTGCAGCATTGTACATTTCTTTGTGGCAAGTTTCACTTAAACAATTTTTTTTGGTCTTTTTTTTATTCTTTTCTTTTCCTTGGAACGTGGATCATAAACTTCTAAAATTGCAGGCTCTCTGAAGGCAAGAGTAGATGGTCCAATAACCTAGTGGAATATTCTGGCTACACTCTAAATGACATTTTACCAGTAGTTAAGAGGCTAAGCATGGTTTTGGTGACTGCTTCAGACACGAAATTCCAGGTAAGTGCATGGTATTTCTTTGTCGTGGAGTGTTTGCAGCTATAAATCATTTGGCTTTGGTTTCAGGCTATCCGTAAGAAATACGCTCATCCGAAAAATTTCCAAGTTAGTGCATGGGCTGTTCTGGAGAAACTGCCAGAGCTTATAAAGAGTTTAGGCAAACTACGAAAAGACTGAATATGAAAGAACTTTCTAATTTGGAAAGCAAATCACCAGTGCTTTAGTTTTTACAGCAGATTTTTCTGGAATGCTGAAAAACTTGCTTGCTTTTTTGTATAATTTTAAGTTTTTTATACTACATATGATGTAAATTTTTGATAATTGTAAAGCCTTCATGTAAGATCTAGTATTGTGTACAGATGTTATTTTATACTCTTTATTTTGTAATTGCATCATAGATGTAACAATTCAATAACTACTAGTTACCTTGTATCCACTAGATTCAATGCAAATAAATTAAATCTACAAAACGACAATCTTATTTACACACACACCCTTCCCCTTACAGATCGTTCAGGGCAGTAAACGATTAATTTGACAGCTTGTATAACAGATGAGCGTCACCTAAGACCGCATCGCTCTCCACTAAATATTCTTCCGCCAGTCAGCTGACTTGCATTCACAGCTGGCCACGGTTGACTGAATTTTGTTGTTCAATGTAATTTTGATCGCGTGGATGTTAGAAACAGTTTCCACGAGAGATTCATTTAATTCCGTATCATTAATGATGAAAAATTATACTAAGTGATTCAAAACATTTCGAAATACTCATGAGAACATGTGTGATTGATTGAATTAAGTCATTAGATACAAGAATGAAATGGAATATACTGCAAAGCTCCCACGTAGGCCTTATAAAAAACTACTGGAATTCTGCCGGTACTTTTCGATCTTGCGTGTTCAGAAGATTCAAATTAATGTGTGTTGTATAATGTTTTGCAGTTATGATATCTGGCGTTTGTAATTACGATTTCATTTTCACGTTGCTCATCTCATGACTGACAGCCAGTGTATCAATTATTGATCAGTGACTTGCAGATATGGTTAGTTAATTGTGAATTCGTTGTAATAATACTTAATAACTGAACAAATTATAGTATTTGTCTAATAAAACAAGGCTTTAGTGACATGTATAATTAACATAAAACTACCATGAATTTGCTATTTTCTTTTCATAATTTTGGCTTCTCCTGATTGTACAATCTTGGAAAATTTTCACACTACATTCAAAGATTTCTTTGGGAAAAAGGGTACAAGTTAGTACATATTCTGGAGTACTGTTTGGCAGAATTCTCAGTTAATTCAATTGATCAGTAACTTCAGGTAAATTTCTTAAATACGGAAATCAAGTCAGTTCTTAAAAGATAAAAAATGGGTTGAAAACTGCTATAAATTATTGTGCTCACCTGTCATTCAAAAGATATTAAATAGTACATCCAAATTAATGAAAGATAAATGGTTTTTCATTATCACTGTGTAAGTTTTAGCCTTAGAAATGAAAATTGAAATGTTTCGTACCTTCAATAACTTTATTACATAATATAAAAGTCAATTAGAAATTAGGTGAAAGGTAACATAAAAAAGCAAACATATAAGTGAAAAAATAATTCCCTTTATTTGCATGATTATTTATTTGAAGGATACAACATTCCCACCGAATCCATTTGAAGTTCAATAAATTTTATCCACTTATATAATTTAAAGTCCAACTATTCAAAATCAAAATGAGTTTCCTACGTCCTTTTAGAAAATATTCACAACCTACTATTAACATCTCCAGCCTCAGCCTACCACATTTGCCAGGGTGAGGAGTAAATATTTTGAAATAAAAATTATACATTTGAATTTTTACCACGAGGATAAAACAAAGAACAATGTACGTATTGTGTCTTCTTAGATGACAACACTTTATCGGTTATCAAAGCAGTCCTAACAGCCAATTTTGATAATTTAATAATGTATTGCATTAAGATGTACAATACGAGAATCTAACATACTGCTCAAAAGATAAAACTTTTCACTGAATCTGCATTTCTAATTCTTTTTTATTAAAAGATCTAATTTTTCTATTACTTGAAGTTAATTTTTGATGAGTGTAAATGAATGTTATTAAAACATATTTTCAACCCATTCATTCACAATCAAACCTTTTCTTCAGATACTATCATTCACACATAATTTTATATGCCTGATTCATATTCATAAAAAATGAACTTCATATAACTGAAAAAACTTCTTTCTTTTAATAAATAAAATTAAAATTATACAATAATTACTAAAAAGAATTTACAAAGGAAGTTAACATGTGCAGACATAATGAAGTGTCTAGTTATATCTTCTGAGAAGTACGCCTTAAAAAAGGACCTACCCATACAGAGGGCAAAAAGCAACATTACAGGTAATTCAGAAGTATATTATCATTCGCAATTTTATGACAGGAATAAGTTAGGAAAGAGGAAATTAAAGGTCCAGAGGCAAGGAAGTCTTATTCTTTGCCTTCACAGAATCATACTCACCTTTATAAATAACTTGCAATTAAACTCAGCATTTATGATTACCAAAATTCTGGAAAAAATTAATATTCTGTAAAAACATTCTTCCATAGTAGTAAATAAACAATCTTAAATATTACTCACACACTAATATCCTCAAATAATTTCAGAAATATGCTTGTCTTATTACAATGATCATCATTTAAGAAATATTTAGAACTGAAACAAATTAACCATAATTTAAAACCAACCGAAAAGATCCAATTGAGGCAGCATGAAGATCCAACGAATAACACCAATCTAAAAAAAAAAAAAAAGTAAAACTTAAACAATTTAGTTTCTTGTAAAAGCTAGGGCCTCACAACAAGCTCAGAATTAACAACTACCTCAACGTCAACCTCTGATAGAATCTCTTCATTCCACAAATTGTTCTGTTACAAAAATGATAAATAAATCTAAGTGAACTTTTCAGAAAATTACTAATAGGAAAATTAAAAATTAAACTTTCATGAGCTAAATAACATCTGTGAAAACTAAATAGTTTCTTTTCATCCCATTAAAATAATCATTACATCTACTATAAATTTGGTAGAGAATAAAGGCCACAGTATGTCTGTTTTTAACTGTGGTCTAATGTTTAAACTTCTCGTTAACACACTACGAAACAAAGGACTTGTTTAAAATTGTCAAAATTATAATAACATTCACTAGCCTTACTTTCCTTCAATTCATGAGAGAGAAAAATAATTTCTCTCTTCAAATTATTGATTAGGATGAAGGAAGGCCAGTAATTAAATGTACAAAAAATACAAAAAAAATTAGAATGTAATGCCTAAAGTAGGGTTCATATATTGTTTTAAAATAAACATGGTTTACTTAATGTTTCTCCTGAAAATATTGTGAAATCGCAAATGACATGTCTAATAATTCATGTTCTCTTACTTTATATTTTCTTGTACCTGGATAACAGGGATTTCACTGGTTCTTTTTGACTGAATGTGAAGGATAACGTGGTGTCATATGTCAAAAATTCTGCTTTGTGATCAACTAAGGTTTTTGGAAAAAATTTGATTTTGCCAGCAAAACCCAAAAGCTATTGTGAAATAATTGATAGAAACACTAATAGATGATTTTTTCAGCTTCCAGTTTGAATGCTATAACTTTTTTGCAAAGTTGCATAGTGTACATTAAAGATAAGGAAAAATAATTTTCACTTCACAGCAGTATTTATATAGGTAAGAATGTAAATACATTAAAAGGTCCCCAGATATACATTACATAAGGATTACAAAACGTGCCTCTCGTTTTTTCACGTGATTTTAAGTAGAAAGCAAATATAATAATGCTAATAAATTAATATTTTTGTCGTTGCATCTACAAATCATTGCGAAGTCCTGACAAAGTTTCTCGGGACAAAGGGACAGAAATCCGAAAAACAGGTCTATTCAGTATTTTACAGGACGTGTACAAACTCTAGCCTAAAGAAAATAAATTTCTTTGTCATATTAATACACTATCAATATACCAATCACTAACGCTATCAATGTACCAATTCATGGGTTGTAATAGTCACGAATAGAATAGCACATTGAGCATTTACTCGAACTCAACAAAGAATAAGAAGATTAATAACATTAATTTCTACAGAAAAACATTTCATCAATGATCAATATCAGAGTTCACTTACCTTAAAACAAACATCAGCGTATAACAGTTCATGGTACCTTTAGGCATACGTTTCTTAATAAAGTTCTTGCTCTGCTGAGATTCGTATAAAGTACGTGAGACGTTCATTCCGATCAAAAGAGCATTATATCCAACCGAATTACGTGGTCACCAACTTTGAAATAACCTCGACACCACAGACAGAACCATTGACGCTAAATGATGTCTCCCGCCAAGAGCGCTCTGTGGGGTCCACGTGCTGCCCAGATGTCTCGTGTCATACTCTTTGGTTTTGAAAATATTTCCACCGAACTTTCAAGGAACGTACGATGGGTTTGTTCCAGTAAACAATCACGCGCACGCGCGAGTGCAAAATCAAAGCGGCCTGGTCCTGGTCAAAAAATTCTGGTCAGTTCCTGGTATTTACATGCACTTTACGTTTCTCCATATTTGCTCGCTATTATTTTCTTGACCTCGCTATTAATTACGGATTTTGAACCTGGTAAACTGTGACTTGTGCTATTGTTTTTGATTATTCTTTTGGATTTCGGTTAATTGTATTTTTTAATGAGCGATAACGCTGACAATACAGAATGGTAAATAACTACATATATATTTAGTAAGTCAGGGTACAAGTAACTTCCTTAAAATTAATAACCTTCCATTTCACCAAAACAGAAACAAATATCAAGTTCCAATATCCACAAGAAAATTCGAAAGATAGTTAAGTCACTAAAATGCAAGAATCTAGATTTAGATTTATTTAGTAAAAATGTGTATGTGACGTATGGGGGAGAAGATTATCTGCGCATGTTTTCTTGAGTTCCAGGAGCCCTTCCCATCATTTTAACTATAAATTATTTTTTTTTGTTTTAAATTAAAGAAGCGCGGGATTAGTAATACTGGAAAAAATAATAACTAGAAAATCAATAAAACGTAAAATAGAGCAGGGTCCAATTCCAACCACGGGAAAAATCCGAAAGAAAGCGAAGTTGCCAAAAACCAAGAATCAATAAAATGTAAAACAAAGCAGGATCAAAATATATAAAGCGGGACATAAAACAACTATGCAGAAACCTGACGGAAACGTAAATGGCGCGCGGCCGAAGTTAGGCGTTGGTGAAACTTGGGGTCTGAAGTACGCATGTGCGGATTTCTAGTTTGGGGGAGAGTGCACGAACTGATTCGGACTGGTTTCAAACTAATCAGCAACCCTGCTGGAACGCCCAACTCCCAGTCACAATCCCTGACTGCTGCTGCTGCTGCTGGAACGGCCATCACTAGACTGCGCATGCGCGGACTAGTTCGGGAGTGTTTCGGACTGCTGCTGGAATAAACCTAATACCACTAATTTTATTTTTGTACCATTATTATTATATTTTTTAAAGTTATATGGCCTTATTTACGTAATTAGCTGCCGCCGGGTTATTCCCAATTGCAGTTTAAATACATTTATCTTTATTTAAAAACCAACTAGGTTTACAAAAATACAATGGTAGCGCTCCAGCACTTTGCAACATGTAGCCCGTTTGAACACTATTTACTTTCTCGCTAACACAGTAAAGAGAAAGTATGCAATGCTGCGCGAAAACAGCGAATTTTTGCAGAAAAACTTATTAACGAGCCCTGCAAACGAAAAAGTTGATTAATCCAATGCTAAATTTAGAGAAAAATGTCATCTAACACGTGGTGAAGCCAGAATCCTTGTTTTGTGGGTCCTTGATACCGAAAAATCAATTGACGGCAAAACGTCCGTCCGTCTGTGAACACCACACGCACCAATTCCACGCATAGGATTTCTTCCGATGCAGTATAGCAAAAGATGACATTGGAGTAAGCCAAAGGGTATCTTGTTTAAAACACTTTGACAAAAGGGTCTCAAATACCACACAGAAATTTTGAGTTTTGGTAGGGTTGCCAAGATCTTGGGATAAACTTTGATCCCAAATGGGCGGTCACTGCAAAATGGGAAAAATGAAAGACCCAGTTTTGCTAGACGTTTTCAAAGCAAACGCCTTTTGCCTTTTGGCTGCAACAATTTTGAAGCACAGACTTCATTCAATCCAATCCGTTCCAAGGCTTCTTTGCCTTGCTGAAGAGAACCAAATAGTTCGGAAACGTCTAGCAAAACTGGGTCTCTCATTTTTCCCATTTTCCAGTATATTCCAAAATATCTACAAAAGCAACTTTACAATTGTAAGTCTACATTGTAATAATAATTATCGTCAACTCATCATGACGGGATAAGACTCTTTGCCTGCTCTGTCTTGAAGAGTATCCTTCCATTGCCTCATTGACTCGCCCCTGCGCTTCCTCCCGTCCAGGTTGGAGTTGTGAAGGAGTTTTGGCATTCGATCTTCTGGCATTCTCATTATACATTACTGACCCTAGTTCAAATTGTTGCCACCACATAACGGCAACAAAATAAGTAAAAATTACTTTTCTAATAACGTCTGAACAAGTGGTACAATTTTCAATCAGTAATCAAAATTTGATTTGTTATTAATATAGAATTTACGCTACTAAGCCCCTTTGAAAAAAAATTAAAAAATGACTTTTCGAAATTTGTTTGGAATAGTTCCGGGAAGTAATAAAAAATGTGGGCTTTTAGCACGATAACAAAGTGCTTCCTGAATCCATAGCACTATTCGTTGAAATTGGATGAATAGACGCATCTTTAAATGAAATTTGGCAAAATACAATAACCCCCTCCCCCATGACGCACCGCTGCCACTGATGCTAAGCGGGGGAGGGTGCTGGATCCTAGGAGTATGGATGTATTCCGTAAGAGGTAAGAGGAGCGGGCGGGGAGCGAGGCAGGCGAGCAGGCGTTTTTCTTGTGGCCTGACTGGGATTCATCAGATGTTTTTGCTATTTTCCGCATCACAACATTAGTTTTACATTCTCATATACGTATGTGTATACTGAGTACGTAGTATAGCACTGAGCACAACAATTGTCGCTCTTCATTTCACCATGCAATAAACAATCAGCTAAATGGATATGAAGTTAGCACTGCAATTACCAGAAAAACAAGAAATTACAGAGATAAATAAAAATTAATTATAAGGGAATCTGTCACTTTTTTGTTACTGTATTTGTTTAAAAACTGCTACAAATTTTTCAAAGAAAATTGTCATTTAGAATGCAGTTTTACTGTTTTTTAATAATCTTAAAGTAATATTTCGAGATATAAAATATATAGATATTATTAGGTTGGATGGAGTAAGGGAAGAACACAATGACTTTCAAAATATTTATCAATGCATTACATTATATTGGCATTATAAAGACATGAAGGACATGAGTCAATCCACCATATGCATTAGTTTCAGAAAAGCTGGCTTCTTCCAAATCCATGAGGAAGAAGTGAAGACAACAGATTTATTTACACGACGGAAGTAGACAGTGATCTTATATACATGGGTAGAATTCAAAATAGCTAAAGAAGTTAATGACTTCCTCCATTTTGACGATGAACTTTCAACTGTGCAAACAGTGTGGGTAGAAAGTTTGCTCAATTCAGTTCAAGAAGAAAGCGACTGATAGTGATTTTGATGATGACAATGGTGATAGTAGTGCCTATTTGTAAAGAAGTAGTTTCAGCAATGTACATCATAAAAAATATATTTCTGCTGGAGATTAATGAATGCGCTGGGTAATGAAACAAATTGTAATTATTGTAATTGTAATTTTTCGAAGATTGTTATAATATTTAGAAATTTTATTTCAGGGCTTTGTTTTCATCACATTTAATATTTAATTGTGATAGACGAAGACCTTTTCATGCATCAGTGGCTTTGCACACATAACAATAAAGGATAGAAGTGCACCCTCAATGTTAAACGTTGGAAACAAAAATCGCTCACAGCACTCCAAGTTGCCTGGCAAAGAACCACACATAAACCGCCTGCCCAGCGCAGCGTAATGAAGTTAATTTCACTCAATCGTCTTCACAAAAGTAATGGATATTAATTGTCTACATTCTACGGCAATTTTTCTAAAATATAGTAATTATCTTTTTTCGTAATGCTCTTGGGTAAGGTCATTACTGAGGGAGGGAGTCTAATTATATGGTAATGGCAGAACTGAAGGAATCAAAATGAATAAACAAAGAAATATATAAATAAATAAATCATTGCATTTATTGTACAATTTATATTAAACAATATTCAATACAGACATCAACATTTTAAATTTTTTCACCTTTTCATGGCCTTTTGTATATTTACTTTTAGTTTGTACTTTCTGTTTTTCCTCTATTACACATTTGTATATTAAAAAGTGTACCCACTTTTTTTAAATACGTTCTTCCAATAAATGCACTTCATAAAACAATGTATCATTGAAGGTGGGGAGATTCCAGCTGCCCACAGAGGACCAATGATAACAAACCCGCTGTCAGCAGCAGTGAACTCTCTGCCGGGGAGTCAGATTCCAACGACACCCAATTCAACTCTTCAGAAGGGAGTAAATGAAGCTACCGCCAATCCTGTTCCTGCTACTGAGGCTGAAGCACCAGCACTTGTGCGATGGTTTGCACACTGAAAGCATTGCAGCAACAACACATACTTTGGCAACAACTATTACAACAGCAACAGGTTAGTTTTTGTTCTTCTTTAAATTGTTTTCTAGTGTTTTTTGAGACATGAGTCTCTGTGATTTTGTTTTTTTAATTGGGCAATTTGAGATGTCAGTTTGTGTCCTCAAGACTGTTAGTTGACATGAATTAATAATTTGGAATCAAAGATAACAACAATTTCATTTTTCATTGATGTTTGTTTCAGGCCTTTCAAGTGCTCACGAAAAATTGAGCCGTGACCAAATCTTAACAGTTTTGAAGGGGGAATCATTCTATGCTAAAATCAGCACCCCTGCCCCCAGAATTAGGTGGGGCGGTGGGCAACATTGAAATCTTAAATAGAAACCCCTCTTTTTTATTTCAGGGGGTCGCCCTTGACCTGAAATTATTCCAGCTTAGGAAGCGCCGTTGAAATTTTTCTTTCCCCGACTGTCCAGGCGAACATTGGCTGTTGTTTGTACATTACCTCTCTGGGCGGAAAATCTGAAGTAAAATCGTGACAAAACCTTTTCTATACTACATATATTAATCTGTATATAATAGAATGCAAAAATTAAAGTTTTCTGTGAAAATGGGTTTTAAAAAATTGTTTTTCAGAAATTATAGTGTCTTTTCATAATTCAACTTTCAAATATGTCATTTTCTCAAGAATAACTCCAAATATTTCAATGAAAATTTGCTTATATGCAGATGTTTGCTCAAAGTCACATTATAAGTCTATTAGGGAATGGAAAAAATGAGAAAAGGTGAAAGCCTTGAAGGCATCAATAGGTAGCACTTGGGAAGAAACCAAGGGAAAACCGAAGAGCTAGCCTAGCCTAAAGAGATCAGAAGGTGAACTAGTGCCATCTATGGCACTTCTTTCTTGAACTAGTCCTCTGCTGCTCTCTAATTGCACAACTGACCACACTGGCTACACATTCACATTGTCCATATTCTCCCCATTGGCAGAAACTGAAGTAAAATCGCAATTGGTTTTTGTGACTTGAGACAATGCAGTTTCCAAAATGCAATATTTGTTTTGTGAAGATCACAAGGCTTTAATAATGAACCATGAAATAGTAACTTCTTACCAAAATAAAGAGAGGTAAAAACTGTCCCTGCCCCTTGTTACGCAACCGTTCTGGATGTTAAAAAGGAATAAATTGTTTTCCTAATTAGCCCCATCTTTTTCTGCACAATATGAAAAAAATTGAATGCTTAGCATACTAAATTCTCTTTGTAACTGTTCTTGGCCTTTCCTTGAAAGGAAAACCAATCATACACTTGGGAGTAGGGTAGCAGAGAAAAATAATCCACAAATTTGGAATCTGTTTTGTTGGAACAACTTTTAAAAGAGTAAAACCCTTTGTTAAATTGGATAAAACAGTCTTATTTTACATAGTAAGTTATACATATTTATTTACATAGTTTACGCCCACATTGGAGCACTTAAATCAAGCCCAAATACATTTATGTTAATAAAGAATTAACTGAAGATTTAGCTTGCATCATCTTCTTCCTTTCCCAAAACCTCTTCATTCTGGCTGCATTCTGGCTCAAAAACAAATTATAAAGAAAGATTAGTCATGAAAGGTTTTCAACAGAAAGAAGTTCTAGATGACATATTCACCAGTAGTTATAATGCTAACTTCAAAAATGTTGCTGTCATACTGCTGTGAGGAAAGTTTAATTATAGAACAGATGGATGTAGAAACTGCATTTCTAAATGGTAAAGTCTCATCATAAAGTTCATTAGTAAATATGATTATTGTCCGTATGATATGAGATATGGGAATGATAAAATCTATTTAATAATGTTTGTCGATGATTTGCAGTAAAAATAAAAAGAAAATTTGGGAGATTAGAACTCTATTGTCAAAATAATTTTTGATGAAAGATTTAGGTGAAATTAAAACTATCTTAGAATTAAGATTGACTCTGACGACAAGAAAAATTAATTAAGGAAGGAAAGTTATACTGAAACATTAGCAGTAAAATATAAGATTGAAAGCAGTATGATACAGCAATGGAAGTAAATTTAAAATTAGAACCATCTCTGGAAGTATGTCATGATAATACGAACAGAAATTTGATATGTGCTCTGTGGTATATTAGGTCTGGGACAAGACCAGATATAAGCTACAATGAAAATTATTTAAGTAGATTTCAAAATTGTTATTCGATACTCATTTGAAATATGCCTTGAGTTCTAAAATATCTGTATTGAACAAAAATTTTTGAGTCAACTTATAGTAGAGGTAAACCTGTTGAAATGTTAGATTGTTTTGCAGATGCAGATTGAACAGGTGATGGTATAGATCTTAAGTCCTCATCTGGTTATGCAATTAGACAATTTGGAAACTCATTTTTTTTTTTTTTTTTTGGAAATCAAAGAAACAAGGAAATGTTACAAAATCTACTTTTGCAGAATATGTGGCATTATTATTATCAAGCAATTACTGATATTAAATTAGTGAACAATATTTTGACCATCTTTTGTATTAAGCTCTATAAACCAATTAGAATTTACAAAGACAATTCAGAAGTGTTAAGTGCTAAATATGGTAATTTCACAAAGAACTTTGAGTATACAGAAGTACATTACTATTTCATAAATAAAAGCTCCTTGGAAGGAATTATAGACGTATGTAAAGTTGATTCAAATGAGCATGTAGCAGATAATATTTCCTAAATCATTGTGCAAGGCTAAATTTATTAAATCCCGTAAAATATTAAACGCAAACACTGGTATTAGGTGAGATGAAGTATTATAATTGTAATATAAACGTAAGGTCGTATATTAGGATATACTACATTTATATTGCGAACTAGAGTCTATATTGTTTGTCTATACAATGTCAACTTCTTTTGTTTTTGTGTGTTTTGTGGTTGCCTTAACGAGAGTTGAATGATGAATAAAATATTTATGATATCTAAATATTGATTTGAGAATTTGTTTAAGTATTAAAAAAATGCTTCACAATTTTATCGGTTTTTCTAACCTGAAATAATTGCTTATGTTGTCTTCACTATATTTCATAGGTCTGAGAGATAAAAAGGACAATGCATTCCACTGCTGAAATTTGTGTATAGAGAACTAATTTTATAATTGTTTGTCATGAAAATGAAATTACAATAATTGGCCTAAATAATTGGAAAAATTCATCAATGTTGAAATTACCCAGTGTCAAAATTAAAGTTAATTTTTTTATTAGTCAAAATTATTGATTGCTGCACTAACAAGATTAAATCGTTCATCTAGTGTGCAAACACTAAGGACTACAAAAAAGTAGTAAAATTCATAATTCAAACTTAAATGGCTTTGGAATAAAACTCGTGGCACAGAATAACTAAAACAAGTGAACTTCACTTTACCAAGACACAAGAAAGTAAGTTTTAAAAAAGGTTTCAGAACACTAGGTTTTTCTTCACTTACAAAAATGAACAATTCTGCAAAATTCTACTAAGAAGTTCTTAACCAAACTCACCCTATTCATAGCAGCTTTCACCTTCAAAATCTTTGCATCACGTAATACATTCCAATAATGTTTAATATATGAAGGTTTAACATCGTGTAATTTTGCAACTTGATTTTCAAGGGCATGAAGCAGCATTTCAGTATCCTATAAATAATAATGTTTCAACATAATAGTTCAACCTCTAAACTTAACAGTCTGGAGAAAGTTTGTTTATACACAAGGACATACCGTTTGATCGAGGGCATAATTTATTTTAACAATTACATCATGCAAAGCTCTGGTGTCATCAGTTAAATCCTCCGAGAGAAGTCCACCAATCTTTTGAAATGCAGGCATCGGAATACCATTATCTTCCAAAGCTTGTTTCATATTACTTATTTCATCATCTACAGACAATTACAGATTATATTTAAAGAAAACACAAAGTGATGCGTAAATACAACTGTTTCTTGAGAATTACCTGTGAAATTAATTTTCCCATACAAAGCTTGTATTAATGGTGCCCGACCCATCTTGAACAAATGAGTACTAAGGGCATGTAAACAATATATAACTTTTGGCATTCCTTTTTTATCATAAACATCGGTGGTTTCTGGATGAAAAGTCTGAAAAGAAAAAGGTTTTCACAAGATGCACGATTTGAAAAAAATTAAAATCCATTTATTTTTTATCATTTCTAATAGTAATATATATTTTCGAACTATTGTTCAAAATAATTTTGATTAATTACTTTAGGTAAACCAGAAATACAAGTGCTTTCAACCAATAATTTATATGATCTGTGTGACGAAACTGCAGCCCTGCAACATTGTAATGTTGCAACTGAAGATCGTATATTTTTGATACTGGTACCACTTCTGGAGCAATGAAATGTCCAAGTTTTGCCTAGTATACTCCATGACGAAGACTTTCTTCTAATTCAGTTGTTGGAGGCAACTTCTCATGAAGAACAGCCTCCAACCACTGCAATAAATATCTTATGAAACACTTAACTGGCATGAAAATCAAAGTAATAATTGATTTGAAAAAAATATGGAATTTAAAAATTATGGAGAGAAATGGAAATTTTGAAAATTTTAGAGAATTACTTTTTAGCACGTTTCACACAAATTTTATGTGACCAACGAGCAAATTTCAAACCAATCCTGCAAATAGTGGTTGTTGATATAAATTTTGAAATACAGCAAAATCTTTCCCGACAATGTTTACATTCATCACACAACTATTTTCATTTCTGATTTGTGACAAATAAAAATCAAAGGATGCATCAAAAACTTTATTTTAGATCTCACAATTAGTGAAGAATATTTTTTCCAGTGACTTCAAGGTTTCTTCTTTAAAAGATTATCAAATGAAGTCAAGAAATAAATAAATAAAACACACAAAAGAAACTACAAACAAATGTACCTTCTACAATAATTTCATATCAACTAAACGCACAAATAAATCGTTCCTGGTGCTAGAGGTGTGCATGCTTCAGTCTTAACAGTACTGATTTAAGCAGGAACATTTTGACAAAAACTTACATCTTTGCTTCTTCCAGATGACATAAATATTCATATGCGATGTTTCTTTTCCGTATTTCATCAATTTCCTCAGCACTAGTTGCATTTTGAACTGAAATAATAATTGTCACATCACAATTGCTAAATCACATTAAAAGTATTATGCAAAAATACTCGACACTTGATTATGAAGGCAACATGGCATTGACATGCAATTGCTATAATCAGGTTTGATATACAACTCCGCATTTATAAATTATTTATATTTTATTTAGATAAGAAAAACAATCTTCTAAAATTTGTTGTCAAGAACTGATTTTATCTAATTTACTTTATTTAACTTTGAAGATTTGGAACCGCACGAGACTCTTGCGATGATGAAAAATTACATTTTATATTCAGAAGCAAAGCAAGGAAGCATCTCGGATTTGCTTAAAGGTCGAAGGAAACAGAACGAAAGCCCGCCGGTTATTTTGAGTTTCCTCCAAATGCCTATCATCATTACCTTCGCTTAAGGAATCTTCTTTCACGCCGTGATCCTTCATTGCGTTTTTTTTTCCCAAGAAACTACTTCAAAACTGACTTAAAGTGGTCTACTTCCAAAAAAAAGGGAACCATAAATTCTTGCACACAAAACTAAAATTATCACGCATTATCACAGTTTAATGAACCAATTATGTTAGTTGCCTACTCAATGGAACATTACATTAAACACAAGCTATAAAGTAGACTGCATCGCCCTACGTTATTGACAACAGATGTATCAGGATCCACCCATTCCCCTTTCGTCATTGTACCAGTTGTACCCATAGAGGAGAGATACAACTAGAGTGCGCGCCAGGCTGCGCAGAAGGCCTGGCTGGGTATCAACATCTCTCGCCTCCCAGCTATCCCAAAGTCACGTGACTCGGACGCATCTGCTATACAGCTGCCTCGTACTAAATGATTTCTTTTAATACGTGCGTCTAACATGCTTCACTCAAGCGTTATTTTCTCATTTATTACACAGTCCTATGAATGCTGCTTATAGCAGAAAAGTTACTTTAAGTTATTCTGCTGTATTTAAGTACATAAAAATTCCGATTTTTGACCAACTTGTCACTCTCAACGGCGTACCCCACTACACTTGTAAAACAAGTACTATTATATAGGACAATAAATAAAAAATATTTGTAAAATAAATTAACTCCATGTGAGGCATTAATCCAAGTTTCTATTACTACTCAATGCTAGACATTCTGCTATTGATAATTCACATCAGACATATAACAGCAAGGTATCGAAATATTTCAAGGATTTATAGAGGGGGAAAAAACACATTTTTATTTTGATATATATTTTGATTTATTTAGTCAAAAACAGTAAATATTGTATGTGACCTACAGAGGACAAGGACCATCTGCACAAATTTTCTTGAGCCTGAAAATCTCTTCCCAACATTTCAACAGTAGACATTTGACATTTTCCTTCGCAAGTTATACAAAACTAATTTGAATCGATAAACAAACTGTAGATTTTATTATTTTTTTTTGGTATTACTAACAAAACAGTAACATAACATTGGCTTTACTCCTATCACTACAAGCAAAAGGAGTGCTCAACAAAACATGCATATAGTGGTGCTACATTTACGTTCAGAAGCAAAACAAGGGTCCATCTCAGCATTTGCTCAATGGATCAGGGAAACTGGACAAAACCCTGATTGAGATGGGGCTCTTTGACCCGGAAGCTGAAATACATTATTTTCAATGAATTTAATAATAAAAATCAAATACTTACAATCATACAAACTATAAACACTAACATACTACTAACACTATAGGTCTGGAGGATACTGCCCTTTCCCATCAAACATTGATCTCTTCACCAATTCCTTACTGGGACCTGGGAGAGTCTTCTGAAAGTAATAATAAATGAGACATCAATAGAAAATATTCAATAAATGATATTTTTAATTAAAACGTTTTAAAAAATTAAAATAATTGATATTTACTTGGATCGTGAGAAGATAAGAAAATGGCATTAAATAACTACCTTACAAAAAATAACCAAGTGCATTTGCATTTGCTTCTCATCAGGGTAATAAAGAAAATTATCAAATACAAATATATATTGTTGTAATTTGTACCCTCACTCTGACTTGCAAAGGGATAACGTGAGTGAGACGTATTATCAATAACCTTAATTTGCATTTAATTTGTTCAGCATATACAAACAAAATATTTAATCATATATGCCTTTCACTCTTAGTTATGCATCTCTTATAGGTATCTTGAGATTTGATACTGATTAACATGTGAAATTTAAGATATTGTAAATTAAATCCTCCTAATTAGATCATATTGCAAGTGTGTATTAAAATTCATACCTCTAATTCATTAGATGAAGACATCAACAAACGTTATATTTTACAGAGTTTTTATTTGATGAGATGATATTGTTAATTTGTACTTTGTTACACCTAATTAGAGAGCTGACCAATTAGTATCATCATAGAGTAATGATATATACCTCCTTAGTCTATGGTATCATGATACCATTAATATTTTCTTGAAGTAGTTTGAAATTCCATATCAGGATCAGAAAAGTAAAAGTCAGGAAATTGGTGGCCACCCTTATTCATGGTTCGTTCAGAATGAACACATAAGTGGCATGTTTTCATTATTTAATATTATTATTGTAAGAAATAGTTATGAAATAAAAGGTTAATTACATTCAAATAGTTTTGAAGTGGTGGTGGATGCCACGACTCGTGATATATCTAGGTGGTGTTGATAGAACACTGGGAAGGTT
Source organism: Gryllus longicercus (assembly GCA_038098605.1). Lineage (NCBI taxonomy): Eukaryota > Metazoa > Arthropoda > Insecta > Orthoptera > Gryllidae > Gryllus > Gryllus longicercus. The sequence continues at coordinate 445,701 of JAZDUA010000027.1, forward strand.
TTACGACAGTGTGAATGTGCACGTGCCCATTCAAATTGCTTTTGTCCCTGAAGCTCTTCTCACAGATATGGCACCAAATGGTTTTTCACCGGTGTGGATTTCCATACGTTCCTTTCTGCTGAAGTGTACCATCTTCACAGACGGTACAGTCAAATCGTTTTCCATCTGTATGAAGATACATGTGCCTCCTCAAATCCTGCCTTTCTCTGGAATGACTTTTTACAGATCCCATACTGTAAACTATCTCGATCTGTCAACAGAAAACGTTTGCATTAGACTTGAGACAAAGAACAAGGCACTATTACTAGATCAAATGTGTTTAGGCCTCACTGCGAAAAAGCTACTAATAAAAACCTCGGAATTGACATAAAGAATAAAAAACTTAACGCTCAACTCAAGCGAAATGTATTGGAGGAAATTGCTCTATACATTCAGTGGATTGGGGGAGGGGGGATCTTTTTGTCACAAATTCATCAAGCTTGTTTCCACACAATCTGCCTCTAACTACAAAAACATGGAGTGACACGTCCTACACAAATTAATGGCCTGCAGAGGTTTCTCTTGAGCAAGTGAGTTCATGATTTAGATTCAGATGATTGAAGTTACTTATGAGGTGTGTTGCATAAGAACCGGTTAAAACTTTATAAACAAGAAGTAGAGAGTGGAGTAACCGTCTTTTGTCTAGAATAAGCATACGAATTCTGTCAAAAATGGTCGTATTTTCTTAGATCAAAAATAAAACTTATGCATGCATTCTGCGCTACTTGAAGTTTACGTTGTAATTTGAATGACATGTTGGGCAGAAGAAATTCGCAATAGTCGAAATGTGGCATGATAAGTGATTTGATGAGTCAAGTGTGCTACCTGGTGAAAGTGCTCGCAGGCGTTTCAGTGAATGCATTTAGGCAAAAACTTTACGGCAGGTTGAATCTACTTGTGAGTTCCAGTTGAGAGTTGTTGATATCTACACTCAGGTTCTTGACTTTGGCACACCAAGGTAGGATGGTGTCATTTATATAAATATTAGGCAAAGCAGAAGATGAGATTATTCATAGTGCTTTTTGAACTGATAATGATGCACTGATTTGTTTGGGTTTAATTGTAAGCCTAAAGACACTGCTCAGTTGTTTACTGTTATCAAATCTTCATTAATTTTTTGTACGAATGATAAGAGATGAGACAGGTGACCAGTTAGGTATATCTAGAGATCATCCACATACATTTGACGACTGCAATATTTAAGTGCTTTTCCTACGTCCTTTACATAGATTAAGAAGGCCAGTGGCCCTAACACAAGTGTCTTGCGCAACTCTGCGGTTTAGCTTCAAGTCCCTTGAGTTGCAGTTGCCTCTTTGGGTTCTGGAAGTTAAGTAATTAAAAAACCATGTACGCGTGGGCTATGCAAATCCCATGATCTTTAGTTTTACGAGCAGGACGTCGTGATCTGCTGAAATCCAGAAGAACCAAGATAGTTCTATTGCTGTCCTCGCGTCTTCAATGACGTTTACTAGCGCTTCCTGTCTTCCTGGTCGTTCAAAAGCGATTTCTTTCGAAGAGCCCCTTCTAGTGCCAGACGCTTGGACGGGCGGGGAGAGGCTCCGGCCACCCACAGCTAACAGCTTTACAGACGTGCAGGGAAGAAAGTACGTAGCATGGACAGAGGATTTGCAGAAGCCATGTTTGGAGAAGAAGGGAAGGAGAGTTCTCCGAAAAAAATTCGAAAGTGGTTGTCGGGGAGGTGTAGAGTGGGGGTGGAAGGGTGGGGACTCCTACGCTAAGGATGAAGTGCCTCTAGCTGGGCCCTGGTTTGCACCCGGGCACGCCCGTTACCGTGTTTAATTACGATTGTGCCATCTTCTGTCCACACATTGCTGAAGCTGAAATTTACGATGGCAGCTTGTAGCAAAACCAGACGCGATTTGGTCCTCGCGAATCATTATCCCAGTATGCTTGAGCAGCCGTTTCGAGCGGAAAATTTCGTTGCATTTCCTATACCTGACAAGTTTAGCAACGATGGGTCTGTTTTTGCCAGTTACTTGATGACCTATCCGATGGCTCCTATCAGTATCTCTTAGGCTTAGGCTATAGTAATTAGTTTCTGCAAGGTGTGATAAGTAACCAGTACAAGCTTAATTTTTAGTGGAATGTATAACATTCGTGTTGTGAATATTTGTACGGACACGATAAAACATTGGAACTAGTGATGGCATCCGGAGGGGCCCCAACTGTTGATTGAACGATTACTTTTCGCACTGATTCGTTGAATCATGGTTGAATCGTTCACCAGGTGTGACTATCTGCATTGTGATTGGGACGCAGCTATCTAGGTGACTCATATCTCGAGAGAATGGATATTCATGAATAATGTAATAAACATTTTATAAATCCTAGAATTTATAGAAAGTAATGTAACTTTATGAATCATTTAAATCGTCAATAATATCACATTTTATGTCACAGTCCAATTAATCCAAAGTTGCCTTCCAAATGGATAAACAAATGCATGGAAGAAGTATAATTAGTCATGGAATATTTATGAAGTGAATTGTTACTTTTACAAAATTAATTTGTTGTTTATAAATTTTAAATGTACACTAAATAAGAGAGCCATAGTTCATAGATGGAGTCACGAAGTTTTCACTATTCACTAGCGCCACCACGGAACAGATTTATTCTAACACCGAACTACATAGACGACGCACCGATTCACACGGTGCAGCTATTCCCATCATCGATTGGAAACACTAAAATGCTGTGGCAACGTACACTGAAGAAGAACTCCCAGGCAGTATTTTCATACGGCCAATCCAAAGTATAAAATAAATGCTTTATTACGACGACTAAGTACTATCTAAAACGTTGACACATTAACGCTGTGAATTCGTGTGCGGGAGGAGGGCGAACTACAAAGTAATCATTGGTCAAACGATTCCAACGATTGAATAGGCGGGAACGAACCGCTGATTCATAAAATCACCGTTTGTCAACACTAATCGTAACTTCAAAACGAAAACTTTATAAACTACCCTTCCTAAAACATTAAACCTACACTCTTAGAAATACTTATTCAAAAAAGAAAACTCGTAAATCAAGAAACTAATTTAAAACTTTTATTACACACAAAACATCAACATGAACATGGAACAGGCATACTTTGCACTCGCTAAACTTAACGCCGACCTGAAGAAAGCCTACGTAAATATTACTTACATTAAAAACGAGATCAGTAGACTGGAGTAGTCGTTCAAAACTCTGGAGGGTGAACTCCCGAAACTAGGAAAAATTGACTCGTACCCATTCCTAGCCACCCACCAACCTCTCACGCACCACACTGCGCCCCCACATTCAACAGGTTCTCGATCCTTTCCCCCTCTTCCCACCAAAGCCACCTTACCACAATTGGTGAACAATAGGCACATGCCTAAAACAACACTAGCTCATGTAAAATTTTGATTCTAGCCGTCAGCCATGGCAGGAACCTTTCCTCCATTGTGAGAGAAACTCCCGTTCTCAATTACAGGTATTTTTAAGCCTAGTGCCACGATGGTACATGAAATTGGGAATTTAAACACTCAGACTAGATCTTTTACGTAAACAGGGCAGTAGTAATTATGGGAGGGGGGGCAGGAAACTACATTAACTCTAGCAATCAGTTTGATACAGAGGAACACTTTAACAAAAATACCAGAGACTGCGAAACGCACAAATGTAATCATCACCACTCTGCCCCCTGGCATCCCAAACCATCATAACACAGCACTTGAGAGGGACACCTATCACACTTGATCTTGACAACCTCTCAAGAAAACATTTTACTCAGCATCGTTTCCACATGAACCAGATAGGTAAGCAAAAACTAGGAGCTCTGCTCATCTCACACCTACTGGGAACCTCAGCCCCTGCCACCCCACATCCATCTCCCACCCATTCTTCCTCCTCTCCATCCACAACTCTCTTACCCACTCCACATCTTTCACCACCATCCAGTCCTCCTTGTTCCACATTTCCTATTCCCCATCCCATCCCATCCGTTCATACAACTTCCATTGTAACTGAAAACCCACACCTGTGTATAACCTGTAGAATCAAACATTGACACGAAAGCAGACAATACACAAAAATAAAAAACTATTTTCACATTATTCACCAAAATGTACAGATCCATCCTTGGGCCAATACTATTCCTTATATAAATGACATGCCTTTGGCTTTAAGGAATAACAAAACAATTTTGTTTGCAGATGACAATCAAAGATAAAACTCAACAACCATAAGAAAAAGAAACTCGCTAAACTTTGCATGCACTAGTAAAATAGTTTCAAGACAAGCTCACCATAAACACCAGCAAGACTCTCATGAATCTCTGATCTAAAGAAAAATGCTCACAGCATTTGCTTATGAACAATAACCCTGTAACGATATCTCATAAAACTACCTTCCTCAGTCTAACAATTCAAGAAAATCTAAAATGGAATGCTCACATTTCAAATCTTTACAAGAAGAACACCAAATCTTGCAGTGCCCTATACACACTCAGGTTAAGCTCCAACATTGAGACTATTCGAACAATGCATTTTGCAAACGTGCACTCACACCTAAAACAACGAATAATATTCTGGGGAAATGCCTCTGAAAGCACTACCACATTTGTTCATGTTTGAAGTAAAATTTACTTAAAAGAATATTGTGAACAGTGACCAGCACTCTTTTGCTGGAGTCTTGCAAACCCTAGTTCAATAAACTAAGGATTCTTCCTCTACCATTCATTATTTGAAATAGTGGCCTTCACAAAGAAGATTCTCATGGAAAACAAAAGACACTTACTCTAAATTTCGATGTACAAAACTAGAACACTTGTCAAAGGATAACCTATATGTTCCCCACTGTGAAACTACACTTTATGAAAAAAGTACCCTAATAGAGGGCATTACATGTTACAATAAACTAGGCAATGATATAAAAGACAAATACAATTCATACATTTAAAAGTAAATTGAAAGCTTTAACATGTTCTACAGTATGAAGCATAATTCAAATTACAACAATATTTCCCTTAATAATATGTAAATAAAAAACAATTTCTTATCCCATTTGACTTTGTTTTAAACTGAAGCAATGAAAAAACTGTCAAATCACATCCTGACAAAAATTTGTTTCTCTGGATTTACTTGATGCATTAGGTGCTACAGTAGGACTGTGTACCAAAAAATTGTAAACTATAATGTTGTTGCTACTATACATGATATAATGTACTGTTTTAGGGTATATCCGGAGTTTAGGGTGTCGTTCACTGAAGCGGTTCACTAGAGGGGAATCGACTCACTGAACTGAATCCTTGTTTATTGTTCGCATGTTCTAATGGTCACTATGTTATCGCAAGAATTATAATTTCTATTCAACACTCACATGCTACTTAAACTATCATTACTACTCAAAGCCAAAATTTAATTACCAAAAAAAGCATGTTATCTACTTAACACTTTTTTATACGCTCTAGAATGCACACAAAACAATTAAAAAGGGACTTGAAATAGCAAAAAAACCCACAAATCCACGCCACAAAATTTGTATTTATATTGTTGTTCACTTCAATCACTCACCGCAGAGAAATGCAAACTAAATTTGAAAGGCAAGTCCTCTCGCTTCGCTCGCCCGGATCCAAGTCACGGCGAGGCTCGGGCCTTCGGCCCTCGCGTTCTCTATAAACAACCTTGAGTCTATCCAACGCATAATTACCAATTCATTTTTATAAGAAAGCACTTTTCAAGAAAGCCTCCACAATTCAAACTGCGCAGTGAATCACGAGATTAGTGAACCGAATCAGTGAACCGAAGGTTCAGTGAACGACACCCTAAACCCGGGATCAACCACAAATCTCTATCAGGTTTATTGTTCAGGTCCCTAGTACCTGTTTCGCTCCGAACAGTAATAGAACTTCGCTCTCTCCACCCAAGACTAGTCATACACGATTGTAATTGTATATGCGACTCAAATATTATTATTTTTATGTACAGTTTTGTGAGTTGTAATAATGACGAACAATAAAGCGTGCGTTGAGCATTTACTCGAGCTTAAAAAACTTTCTGAAGAAAAATATTTCATCAATAATAAAAATCAGAGTTTACCTGCCTTGAAACAAGCATCAGCGGGCAACATTCACGATTCCTTTGGGCATACGTGCGCGTCGCGCAATTTTCTTCAAGTTCCTCCAATTAACTTCTTGTCCTTCCGAGTTACCTGTGTCAACAACAGGATTGTACGACACAGAATGGCAAATTAAGAAGTTTCAAATAGAGAACGCGAGAAGTCCAATCAAATAACGTTGTCGTAAATTTAAAAATTCTCCTCACATACGACCACCGTAGATGCCTACGGCCAAGTGCGGCACGGGTACGCGCGGCTTGAAAACTTGCTTCCGGCGGGCATGCTGCCTATTTGGAAATATTTCCACAGAACATCTATCGTTCAGGGAGTGTACAATAAATACGCTTATGACGCTCCCGGTGTTTCCATCCACGCAACATTCGTTCGCCCGGGATGTTCAGAATAACGTCACAAAGTTCACCACTGTAGAATCACGACCATTGATGAATAAAGAAACAAAATTGGTTCACGGGATTGTCAATGTGGTTTGAGAAACAATTAGTTAAGCCGTTTCGAGATACTTAATTTCATCATCAGGGCTAAAGTATAAACAATAAACAGTGCATGAGGACAACATACATTACAATAATTTGCTTATTAAATAATTAACACAAAATCAAAAAATTAAAATTATAAACTAGGATAAATAAAACACCAAAATATAGGAAGTACACACCTTACTAATAATCATACAGGTAATTATTACTCGCGCAAGTTTTCTTGATACACGAGCGCCCTAGTCCTCACCCAGCGCTGAATAGCACGGCACGTTGAGATACTTAGGTTCCGCTCGGAACGACACGTACCAATTTTCAATGCTGTAACGACCCCCTCGTACTTTTAAAACAATCGTAGCATTTCTCACAGCACGCTTTGGCGAGTTAAGTTCATGCCCACAGTCGGTATGCCCTTTTAAGCCTTAAAATAATTACGGATCACCAGCTTTTGAGAGGGCTGTATAATTTAACCAGAGCAAACATGCACCTGACTAGCTAGCGAATAAAGTTAGCCGAATATGATTTTGAAATTGAATACAAAAAGGGAATGCAAAACTTAAATGCAGATTCCGTTAGCAGGGCCCCCTGCGACAGTTAGATCGCACGCCGCTCCCCGCGCCTTAAATCTAAAGATGACAGTGAATTTTGGGACAAAGAAATTACTGTAAAAAAACATAATATTCGGCAGTGACTGTTACAGGAATTTCATACCGAACCCTTGGGAGAGCATTGTGGAGTAACTCGAATGTTAACTCGTCTCCGCGGGCGGGACTCGTGGCCGCGGATGGCCAGGGACGTAAGAGTACGTAAGGGAGTGTCCTTCATTATATATATATATATATATATATATATATATATATATATATATATATATATAAACACACAGGAAAAACGGCAAAAGCATAAAGGACTGACTCCGACACCGTCCTCGGTATTTCAAAGGTTGGACATGGATGTCGTAGGCCTCCTTCTCCTTACTTCACAAGAAAATTCATGTAGTCTCACACTCCAAGATTTCCACACCAGCAAATATTTAATTGCTGCTCCCGTGCCGAACCAAACCGCCCATGAAATAGCCCATCACTTTGTGCACACATTTATTATTGTTTTTGGTATTCCAGACATGCTGCTGACTCACAGAGGCAGCAATTTTGTCTCCGAAGTATTTTGCCGAAGTGTGCCAGCTGTTGCGTATTAAGCACCTTCACACCACAGCTTATCACCCGCAGACGAACGGGGCCCTGGAACGGTCCCGCCGTACACTCAAGGAATATTTGCGACACTACGTAAATGAAGACTTCAACGACTGGGACCGCTGGATTCCCTTTGCGGCCGCCGTATGCAACTCCTTTCCACATACGGTCTCCAAATTCGAGCCGTGTGAACTTGTTTACGGGCGTCGCTATTAGGTGCCTTCGTCAGTAGCACGAGATAATACACCTGTAGCTGCAAATTCGGCCGTGACAAATATTGTGCAAATCTAGTGCTTAAAGAGGATGAACAAGGGCTTTTAAAAAAATTAAAGTTATTGTGCCGGACTGGGACGTACGTTTCAACCATTGTGGGTTGGCCCTTTCCGGGTAAAAATGAAATTGTGGAGTAAATGTAATTATTGGAAGAGGAATGAAGAGAGAGAAAATGCATGTAAATAGGCTTAAGAAATACTTTTCGAGAGAGGAATCAGCAAAGAGCGTGCAAAATGTGTAGTAGGAAATATTTATTTTTTTTCCTACACCAATATTAAGAGGGAGATTATGTTACACACCCCAAATTTTCCACTCGTCTCCATGCTGGTACCTCCTCGAGTCGCTACGCGGCGCCTCTCCCCTTAAGCCTGTCTCTGGAAGCGCGCGCCCGTCACGGATGAATAAATTATGATGACGGTAGTTGTGTTGCCTATGAAAGGCGTAACCAGCAAGGGAGCGAGATCAGTTTGGGGGCGACAACCGTGTCACGAGCATGCGGCCCAGAAGTGAGCGGTAGTTAATTTTTGTTTTAAGGCATAATGGATTTGTAAAGCGTAGAATGGCACTGAGTATTAATGTAGACACATATCTTTAACAGTAGTATATGGTCTTAATTGTTGGTCTCATCAATATTTATTTGTATTTATTTAATCAAGGAGAGGCGAGTCGCCCTCTTTGTCAAGTTGTGTTTCGAACCACAAACGCCCTGTAATTTCTGCGTACTTTAGTGATGTCCCTTATGGTATCTAGACTTCTCATATATTTAAAAAAAAAATTGAATAAATAATATTTCACCCAAATTTTGAAATGTGTGTAATTTTTTAATTTTTCTGTCACTAATTATAGTTTTCTGTATATTATAGTATTTCTATAATATCTGTTTTATATTCATGATAAAGTTAAATGGACCTATAACCACCAGTCTCACAGCTGTATCTGTAATAGTTTAAGACCTACGGCGGATCAAACTTGGCCGTTTCTTCAAAATTTTCTATTTCCCTAAAATACACATGTTTTCGGGAAAGAGATGGTACATTTATCGTCCAAATGTGCTCAGTGATGGCCTTTCTGTAACTACATTATTTTCTCAACGAAGATAGCCTCTAGAATTGAAGAATTTTCCACAGTTGGTGACATATAGGCAATTTTGTCTTAAAAAAATGCAAAAATTCAACGAATTTTTTTGATTTTCGACATAAGACGGATTCTCTTCGAAACCAGTGTCTTAGCATGAAATTTCAGGGCGAATACACTGGTAATAAGCATATATCCATCAGATGCTTTGTTTTCTAGAATATCACGAAAACTGACTCAACAAACGTCATTTTCATCAAAAATACATTTTAATAAGTTGCCTTGTTTAATCAGTTCTTTTAGAATAAAAAATCTGTTTTATATTCAAGATAACCTCCAGTGTCAATCTCACTGCTGAATCTGTAAAAGTTTTGGACCTACAGCGTGTCAAATTTGACATAATTGCATTGTAGTGTGGAAGTGCTCTAATTTACTTCCAATAAAGTTTTTCGAAAATTCTTACGATTTCTATGAAAAATAGGTAATGTTTCACGTTAGTAAGTAAACAGTAATGTTTAAAAGCCATTTTGTCATAAACTACTAAATTTATCAATGAAAATTTCCTTAAATGAAAAGGTTTTACTCTTCTGTAATAATCTTTAAGTAATATTTAGGTTTTATTATGAAACTGAAAAATTGAGAATTTTCTTTAAAAAAAAATGTACTACAGGTGGTTATAGATGGCAGCTTGTTAGAGAATGTGGCTAGTCCACACCAAAGAAATTAGAAAACAAACTAATAAGAAAAGTGTGCGACATTCTGTAGCACCTCTAGTTTCGTTATTCAGTGCTATCAATTCTGCAGCTTTTCTCTTCTTCTGGTATATCTCATACCGATTCTGTTTCCCATTGCTTTGTTCTTTAATAGCATACTTCTGCTTCTGGCCCCACAAGCATAGCAAATCATTTCTCTATCGACAATTATGGCATTTTTCCTCCATCTGCAGTTTAAGGTTATATTATTGAAGGTCTGTTGTAGCCCAAATGTGCACATGTGCAGACATCCTACAATCAACGTAGGCACAAATTTCACAAACACAGTGAAGTAAATTTAAAATCATTGGCTGTATGTCTTTTCTTCTCGCACACAACGTTTAGAGGGCTTGTGGCGTTATAGTTTACAACGAATGTAAACGTTCAAATACGTTAGACCGTTTTATAAAATATCATATATTTTGTTAGTTTACGACTTAAAATGACATAATTAACTTAAAATAGTTATTTAAAAATGACTTATAATAAAATTTCTTATAATTGTATCATAAATAATTAATCCCATTAATTGGAAATAATTGTTAGCTAGAACCCTACATAGCCTTTTTTTTTTATCATGAGAGCTTTGTTTCCCTGTATTTTTTTCTGGAATTGAAATTCTCTGTTTTTCAGCTTCCCCTGTGTTTTCCAGAAAGTGACCACTGTCATAATATATTTAACTAAAATATTACTTTTAAGAAATGGAATAATAGAATTAAAAATAAGCGGAGGTTCAAGTCTATAGAGGGTAAAAATATTGGTGTTGATTTTATTTGTATTTATTATAATTCTCCAACCCTGACTTCATTTCGCTTATTGGGGAAAGGTTATCAGATTATTGTAGCATGCAATTTTAATATTTTTATGTGAAGAGAAAAATGCATTGTTACCAGTGTAAAGAGCTAGGAAAGGTGGGATATCAAATGTAGTATAAATGTTAAAAAAGTAGAGGAACATCTCAACCTTGAGGAATACCTGATTGAATGGATCAAAAATTTGAAAGAAAGGATTTACATTTAACAGCAAAATAATGACCAAAAGAAAGTTGGAATAATTTTGAACAAATATATTACAAAACCAAAATACATTCAAACCACAATTTTTGTTACTGTATCATGTAATTTAAAAAAAGGATCATGCTTTAATAATTTATTCTTCTCTAAAATATACAAATAGAAAATGTACATTGCCTATATATAAACATACTTCTGAAGTGGGAAAATTCTGTAGCACCACTAGTTTCAACTTCTTTTAGTAATACTACCCATGATATTTACGTGTTTATGCCTGCAGCTGGTGATGGAGTGGAAGTCCGTGCCTTTTCACCCTAAAAATAAAAAAAAACCTGATTTTAACAGTTTAACTTTTTTTTTAATTAACAAAATTAAAAAGGAATAGCAATTGGAGGCGACTTCAGTATTTAAGTAATAAAGTTACTTTGCAGAAACTGAAATTATAACATTTTAGGAAAGATAAACAGGTTTTCTCTTTTTTCTTTTCATTTCAATAGTTAAAACTCAATGTCAATTTCCTACATAAATCTTTCATGCTTGAAATCCCATATGGGCAAGTATGTTAAGAATAAAAATTTCCTATGACCCACACTATTCCAATTCTGAAATGGATTTTATTTTGTTTTATTATCAAAAGTCCAGCGGATTACTCCCAATTAAAGGACTATCTGTACAATTATCCTGAGGCATTCAAATAATCCATAATATTCACACCAGGAGAAGAAACTGAGTCAATAAACAAATGAGTAGGGTTAGAAGCGCAGATATAATCATTTGAGAGTTCCAAAATAGTAACCCTATGAAAAAGTCTGTCACTAGTAACACGATTATTTCAAAAAACTTAGAAAAGCGGACATTAAAACTAATAGAAGTAAAAGAATAATTAATAGACATAATCACTGAGCAAGCCAGAGCAGGCGAAATTTAGATATTTGTATTTTAAAATAAATAAATAATTATTATTTTACGAGAGAGGGATTGGACTGGAGTGCAAGGTGTGACTGATTACCTGATTTGGGTCAACTGACGAGTTGTTCAAAGACCTGCCGTCAGCACCAGAAGGTCCAGCCTGGTCATCTAGATCTTCGATCTGACTGATTATTGATCTTGATTATTGATCTTGATTATTGGTATGGAAACTTATCTGTAATTAATTTGAACATTGTCAAAAGGTATTTGATCATACCTCAAGCAAGATGCCTTGGAAACAAGATACTCAAAACATGAAAACATAACAAAATAACTGGTAATTTTGTATGCTAAGAATATTTCAAATACTGAAAGGAAAGAAAATTAAAGGTGCATGTGTATTTTTAACCTTTAGTAGGTGCTATCAAACTTGTCATTAGAATCATCAGCACACAGGCTGTTCCTGGATTCATTGGGAAGAAATTATTAAACTTCTTTTTTCCAGAAAGTATTCTGAACTTGTATAATATGCATAAGATTTTTTTGTCTCTGGAAACTAATATATATTTGGATCTTGTGATCACTGTAACTGTTAACGTGCATAATTGTTGCCTGCATCATTTGCAAATCCACAATTTTCGGAATCCATCAATTTGCAACAGTTCTGATGTAGGGGTTGAAGAGAAGAGGTCCCAGTGGAATGCCATTTGTTTCTTACTTAAATAAATTATGTTTCCTAACTACCTTTCGATATTTTTAGCCTTTCAGAAATGTTCAAACCATTCACCTTAAATGTACCACTATATAAATGTGTCTCTCACGAGAGACTTGACCAGAGGCTTCCTCAAAGGCAAGGTGGTGTTCTATTGAGTAGTGATATTACCCAGGTCATTCAGGAGATCAAAAAAAACTGATTTTTCAATTAAAACAAATTATATAAAACTTTCTTATCCTTGTGACACAAGTTGTGATTTTCCAAAATAATCTAAGAAGCTTAGAGCAAATAAGAGTGATCATTATATACACTAGCAACAACTAGCACCTCATATTATGAAAGATACAAAGCACTAAACATTACTAGTTGTGCGAGACAAGGAATTATTTCTATCAGTGTTTTGCAATTTAAACAATTTTTTTTTTAAGTGTTGAATAGAAATTCACTTTTACAAAACTACACATGCACTGAAACTTCCCTTTAACAGAGAAGGAATAGTCTTTAGGAACATCATTCAAATTTACTGTACATACTAATACAGGAATTCCCAACTCTTTTTAGTGGTAGAGTTTCATGGAAATACAACAGTTACAAAATGTTGAGGTTTTCAAGAACTGGCTATAACATTTCTCCGGTTCATATTGTGGAGAGTACTTTGATGTGCAATAGAAAATCATTGTCCACACACAGTTATAGTTTGAGTTTTCTAAACATCCTAATTCCATAATTCCTAGGATGAAAAATGGATGTGAAATGGAGAAAATTGCGGAACAGGGGTTATGAGCTTACTCATTTCGTTTCAGGGAGAACAAATCTTGAGGTGATTACAATAAAACCGTGTACCTTCCCTATCGACATGTATAACAGATTATGTCTGCAAGAAAACAGAACAAAATTTGTTCAAATCAATAGAGGACAGTTGGTAAGTGTGAAACTGTCTGGTAAAAGGAAATGTCGTTAAGAGAGAAGTTTCACTGCATGTATGTACCTATTAGTTTTCTAATATTCTTACCATGTAAGGTTCATGGGCAAATTTCTGCAAACATCTTTGCATCAGTTCTGCCATTGGCTGTAAGTAAAAGAAGAGAATTTTAATTAATTTTTGATATTCTATTTTTTACAAACATTTACAAATCCTCAACATTAGCTAGATATAAACATGCTCAGAGACCAAGAATCATTCAGTAATTTTGCAGCATTAAAGTTCTCAGAACAATGGGTGAGAGTCTTGTTGAGGTCTTTCAGATAAATTCCTTATCAATATTATTTAGATTAGGAAAATTTGTAGCCTTTGAACATCATCTAAGGGTTCTCATAGGAAATATAAGTCCTTTACGTTTCTTAAAATTTGGAATGGAGATCGATGTGGTTTGCTCACTTTGCCATATTTAATCAAAAAATTTACAAACCTAGTTTGAGAAAATTTTTGAAATGTTCTATGGGCTTCATATGAAGTACTCCAAAAATTTCCATTTCAAATTTGCAGGATTCAGAGTTAAAACAGATTTACTGGGAGAATTTCCATTTTGAATACTCACTTAGATGTTTTTGGTTCCTTTTTAATTCTTCTTGGTAACAAGAATCCCCCAAAATGTGAATTTGTTAAAATATTAATACCTTTGTTTTGCACTATACTACAAATATGAGACTAACAAAAGAGTAAATACGTAATAAGAGAGAACCAATTCTGGTTGATATATTGAATTAATTCATTGACAGCAGCAAACACTACAGTGCTACAATTACACATATTTTCTCAAATTATTTGTAATGGTTAATAATTATTATAATATTGCACCACATATTCTACTAATTCTTCAGCAAATTCCTTAAAAACTATTCAAATACAGCTTGAGAGGTAAACAAATTAAAAATCTTAAATTTTTAATGAAATTGGTACTCCTGCCACTGGATTCAATACTTCATTATCTATCCTTAAGAAAAGCTCCTTTTTTTAAAAACATTGTCCACCCTGGAAATAAATCCCAACCCACTGCATAAACATACTCTAATGTATCTCAACTATCAGATACTACAGGGAGTAAGCCTCTTGTTATTAAAGTTTGAAGGAAATATTTACCTTCAAAAACTTTTGAATTTCCGAGAAACTTCGTAAGAGATCGCTTGAATTACTTATGTCCCCAATTAATTATTATAATATTGCATCACATTTATAAAATAAATTAGTAGGAATTCTCTTGAGTTCAGATCTCATACAGAACAATAATTCTTTAAATCACCAAAGTTTCGGCTTTTATTAAGCACTAGTGGCCTGGTGCAGAACAAAACCACACAAAATATGTTTTCCAAAAAGTAGCATGCACACTATTCAAGAATAAATACATTACAGCTGTATAACCTGCAATAAATTAAAGAAAGAAAGAAGACCATGTGTGTACATAGTACAACAGTTCTTTAAATACCAAGTGTACAAAAAAAAAAAAAAAAGGTTGCTGTTCCATAACACATTATGTAATTAGCAAAAATTTAATGAAGGACGGACTCTTCCTTCAAGCCTTGCTGTCAGATAACCAGTGTCATAAGAAGTGATGAAAAGAGTATGAGAATATGCACAATAACATCGTCAATTACTTGGAGTTTTTGAATAAAAATTTAATCTGTTTCATTGTTTATTGATGTTTCCCGAATTTCTGGGCATCTAACAAAACAATAAATACCTTTCACAAGGCCAGAGGCTGCACAGTTTTGTTTCAATTTCTGTGGTGTTGAAAAATTACTAATATTGATGTTTTTTGTATTTTTCTCCAGTTCATTTGTATTTAATGAAAGCGCAGACACCTCTGAAAAGGCTGATTGCTGCATAGTTATCTATCAATTTCAGTACTCATTGGAAAAAATAAACCGTCTGTCCTCGTAAGGCATGTCTGAGATGACATTTTGAATTGTTTTCTCAGGTCATGTGCCAAAAGGAAGCATGTTTATCCTACAGGTCGGAGGGGATCTCTCTGAGAACACAAAAAAATGGCATGTTAACTCAGAGTTTGTGAACTTAGTACTTCAGCCTTGTTTCACGGCCTCACATACAGAAGCTTAACATTTTATTCAACGGGAATTATATTTTAAACAGTATTCAACTAGTTTGTTATTAGCTTTGCTATAACTTCACAGTGAACTAAACATTCAAATAATACATTCAAAAAATGACAGTATATATTCTTCGATTTTGAAAATCCTGTTCCAAATTGATGCACTTTTGTAATTAAATTTATTGGTTGTATAATTTCGGAAATAAACAACTCTATTCAATGCAAGAAAATTATTGTTTTAAATTTTATTAAGCAGAATATACAGAAATCATTTTACATTTCCTGTATATCCAAGTACTCCAAACTGTCCTGTCTGCATTTAGATGCAGCTACATACTCATCAGGTCAAAGGTACATATGGTACTGTTCCGATGCTCTTTAGGAGGAGGTGGTGGTTTATAGTCGGGTTTTTCTGTCCACCAATCAATCCTTTTCTTCCACGTCTTTCGGGTTTCAAAAAAAATATATTCTAGAAACAATCTCCCATATGGTGTTTCTGGAGTTGGGATGTCTCCTAGAAACCGGGGAGTAGTGTAAGGAACATCATCAGGAGTAGCACAGGAAACTGGGGTTTTTAGAGCAACAGGAGTTGTTGATGCAGTTGTGCCATGATGAAACGCACTCTGCGGTGCACACATAGTACTACTGATTGCTGGTGCTTCAATTTTGGATTCAGTGTGGTCTTCAGGAAATTTCCGTTTCACACCTTGAGGAGTACTTGCAATCACCACAGGTGAATCTGAAAACGGATGGAAAATGTTCATGCAAATGCATAAGAGATTAATAATGAACTAATAGAAACTAAAAAGGAGAAAAGAAAAAATAGACAAGAGAGAGAGAGAGACAGACAGACAGACAGAGAGAGAGAGACAGACAGGCAAACAGAGAGAGAGAGAGAGAGAGAGAGAGAGAGAGAGAGAGAGACAGGCAGACAGAGAGACAGGCAGACAAACAGAGAGAGAGAGAGAGACAGACAAACAGAGAGAGAGACAGGCAAACAGAGAGAGAGAGACAAACAGAGAGAGAGACAGGCAAACAGAGAGAGAGAGACAGACAGACAGAGAGAGAGAGACAGACAGACAGACAGAGAAGATCTAAAAAGAAAAGATAAGAGAAAGCTATGTTAATTAAAAAAAACAGAGCGATTGTAATTTTGCTGTGGATGTTAACAAGCATAGTAAAATAATTAAAAAGAGAATATTCTGGAAGCAATTACAGAATATTAATATTTAAAGCACATTGTAAAATAAAGACATTCAACCACTGAAACAACTACTGTAGCTAATAAAATCATATTCTGAATAGTAAACTAATATATAGAATCCTCTTTGTATATCACATTTTGTTCCTTAGGAAAGGACCTTAAATATCCTTCAGACTATCTACCAACAATATTTCATCAAAAACAATGAAGCCATTTTTGAGAACAAGTTGTTTAAACAAAAATTTTTTTAATTCTCTCTCTTTACTTTTCAGCACTTTTAGCACTTTACTATTTTCTCATTCTTGAGAAGCCTGTAAATTTTTCTCACTACCATTTCCGTTTTTCAAAGTAGTTTCAGTTTCATCTACACTGTCATCTGAACTAAAATAGGCTACAGTGCCATCATGCTTTTGTACTAGAATATTTTTCTTTTTGCA
This sequence comes from Gryllus longicercus, assembly GCA_038098605.1. NCBI lineage: Eukaryota > Metazoa > Arthropoda > Insecta > Orthoptera > Gryllidae > Gryllus > Gryllus longicercus. The sequence goes on from JAZDUA010000027.1 coordinate 462,959, forward strand.
TCCAAAATTGTTATCATGGGAATCCTGAAAATAATTCTTATCAGTGCCACTCTTAACAATATCCCCTTCCTCGCTTTCACTATCATCAGAACTCAAAAGTGTTACAGTCTTCTCGTACTTTTTACCTTCATCATCACAAACACCGTCTCTACTGGGATTTTTAAATGTTTCTTTGGCATTACATAAAGACTTCCGACAGGCAGCTGAAACTGCTTCACTATCAATAGTCAATAATTTACCAAGAGCAAGACTAATTCTTGTTGATTTACGAGGTTTTACTCGTGACTTTTGTTCGCATTCTTCACTCGACTCTTTTTCAGAGTCAGAGTCAACAATGACATTCTTTTTACACCGATAATGCTTTAGAACAACAAAATCATCATCATCTTCTGATAAAACTATCGAACCACTACTATTACTGTGATTGTCTATTGTTGTTCTGTCATCAGCATATCTTGATGCCATCTCCAAAAACCTGTAAGGCAGAAAATATGCATAATATTATTATAGTAATGCAGAAAATATACACAATCTTATTACATATTATACAAATCTGTCAATTGAGGTGATCGAGGTAAAAAGGGCAATAAGCCTATGGGCCTTTTTTATGCAGAATGGCTATTTGTGTTCGCCGTGTATTTTAGTACAGGTGGTTGAAGTTTTATTTCTGTATCTTGAAAGCTGAGGTTGGTACTCAAATTTGAAAGTAGCTGTGCAAAGTACGTGAGAAGCAGTGTTGATTTATCATCATCATCATCATCATTATTATTATTATAATAAGAGTTGCGATACATTTTAATATCATTTCCCTAGGGAATATATTAAATATTAATATATAATATATTTAAATACATAAATATATGAGTTCTTAGAAGATTTAAAAAATTGACTTCTTCCATATTCCGATACTTATTGATGTCTAACAATTTTTTTTTTTTTGTTGCAAACAAAAAATTGAAGTTTGTTGTACAGAATGGTAATAGGCATGAAATGTTTCTAAATGATATTACTAACTTTGTATAAAAATGTTATTCTATTTTATTTTCTTAAATTTAATCTGCATACAGAGCACAAAAACATGCACATAACAATTATGGTTTTTAAACAAGTAAAGAGATGTGCCTGTCATTTTGATGTGTATATACAGAGAAAAGCGAATAAGTTTACCTATAGACGTAACGTAACAAAAAAGTCATGGGAACCTCTAGAAACGAGAAGAACAAAGGCGAGGCTTTGCGCTCTTTATGAATCGTACGTAGGTCAACCAGCTTGGAAGGAAATTCAGATTAGACTAGAAAAACCAAATTATTTCGGCCGAAGCAATCACACCCACAAAATTCGAGCAAGGAAACAAAATTCAGATCTTGGGAAGTTTTCCTTTTGTAACAGAACAATTAGAGATTGGAACAGTTTACCTGCGGCAGTTTTCAAAGCTTTTCCTCTCAGTGTCCGAAGTTTTAGAAATAAGTTAGAACAAGATAACAGTAACTGATATTAAATGAGTAAGTGTTGTGTAGTGCTGTGAAGTGATGGTCAGTGTAATTCAAAGCAAAAAAGTGTAGTGTAGTGAAGTGAAGTGCAGTGAACGCGATCAATGCTCTTTTCAATGCTGCTTTTCGTCTTGTACTGTATTGTACGGTATTATTATTATTATTATTATTATGATATTATTTATATTATTATTATTAATGTAAGTGTTGTAATTATTGCAATTATTGTCACTTAACTGCCACCGGGTCATACCCATTTGCAGTTCTAATAAAATCTAATCTAATCTATAACATGTTTTGAATAGAAACTTTTTATATTTCAATTATTATTTCGTTATTGAAAGTCAAACTTTATATACACAAACGAAACTTTCAACAGTTTTTCTCAAAACAACCTTTTTGCATATGTACCCTTTTTACTGCGACTGCCTCAATTGCAATACTACCCATGTACAGCTGCATCTCTCTTTAATGGAAGTGTCCCAGTAAATTTAAACTTATCTCAAAATGATTTTACTATTTTATAAATTGTATTATCACGGTACAAAGTGCTTCATCATGCTAGTGACACAAACATTATTTGATAGCTCTTAGTGGCCCTACTGGCAGGTTGTTTGCTTCACTATTGAATAACAGTTGAACAAACATAAAAAAACTAACACACTATTAGAATTTTGCCATTGCTAACACAAAAAGTGGTGCAACTGATGCAAATGAATAAACCTTGACCTAACATTCTAAACATGCAACATCTTCAAACTGGTTTGTAGCATTCCCTATGCAAATGTGCCTTTTTTCAAAAGAACCCATAACATTACCCGGCAGCAAATTAAATGATACCTTTTCATACATTAATCCTGTTGTAACGAATTGCATAAAACTGGTTCTCTAATTTTTCTATTTGAAATCCTTAATAGAATAAAACTCAACAAACAGTTTATCAAGGTGCCTGTGTCTAGTTTCCCTGCATTTACATCAATTTTTCTACCTTAAAAGATACAAGAAGGGAAGGAGAGGAGCATGACTACCACATCTTCCATTGTTAACGAGGGGGGTCAATCCCCTGCCAATCCATTTGTTGTGGACATATGCAGGGTTTCTTACAGCTTTCCTCGTTTCCCTTCCTCTCGTTCCACCATTAACTTCCATTAACATTCATCACACTATTAGAATTTTTTATTTTTTTTTTATCACAAGCAGGCCACAATGTCCTTTGCTGTTTAAGGTTCTCCACATCCCAATAAATAAATTAAAGTAGCTGAGTGAAATAGTAAAAAGTGGCTAGTCAAATGAAGTAGTGTTTTCAATGATTCTCAATCCAAATAAGAATTTTTCAACTGGTTTCCTAACTCCTACCATACACCTAAGAAAATGCTGAAATATCAAATGAATAGGGATTTGGCAAAACCCTCAAATTCCACCCTTGAAAATGTGGCTGTAGTGAAAGTGAACGTAACAAAGTCATTTTTCTCGAAATAAACTTCAGTCGAGATCTGCCATTGTTATTCTGAACGCCTCAAATGTTTACTTAATACTATATTTTACATCTACATTCGAAATTTTTCGAAAATGGTAGAAAAGATCACCTAAATAATATTTTATTTACCAATATGGAGCAATAGTTGGAAAAAATAAATTTTAAAATATCATTTCTAACACCAAATTTCAAGTAAAAATTGAAAATATCAGATTCAATGTAATGGTTGGAACTGTGTAGACGGTTCACTATGGCATATGCATGTAGGAATCAACGACACTATCACTTCCCAAGTAACCCATATTCATGTCGAATTATGAATAGGTGGAAGCAAGCGTATTTGGCAAGAATTGAGAAGAAAATATTTGCTCCCATTTAAGAAAACTATTAGCAATACGGTAAATCAAGCCTTAGATTTTGACTATTATCCCACATCAAGTCCTTCGTGAAGGAATCAACTACCTGCCGCAAGAACATGGACAACAAGGATTTGAATAACTATGTTCCCCACTAAACTCTAAAAAACTTGTACAGATAGTGGATTTACATTTATGCCAAAAAGCCAAACAAGAAGCCATCTCTGCATTTGCTCAAAGGTTCAGGGCCACCTGGCCGAAAAACATGACTGATATGAGGTCACTGACCCACGAACATTTAGTCTACGAATTATGTCCAAATAGTAACTAATGCATTAAATATCTCTGTTAAAATTAATTACTTCCCTTTTTGATGCTCAGTGTCGTCTCTAATTGTATAGACACAGTTATGCAGAAAAATTTATTTCACTTGGAACTTGTATTTGTGAATTGATTTTAACACTTTAGTCATCTGACAATTTGTTGTAAAATAATGTACATGTATTGTACGTGAATTGTTGATACTGATACCCGATGAATGTACCGAGTGTTATAGTTATAGACAACAGAATTCTTTTAAAATAAGTTTCCACCCTTTAGTAAGTACTTTTTTTTTACCAAAATCACTTATTTTTAAATCAAGAAACACAGTAATGGTATAATGTTTAAGTTAATAGATGTTTATAGAAATCATGTGGGTGGAATTTGCTTATTACATTTCTCTTACAATTATTTTCTTGTAACTGTACAACCTGGGAGCAATGGGATGTTTCCCTACAATATTATGCCATATCTCAGGCAGGAATGAAAAATCGCAAATTATACACAATTAACAGTATAACTGAACAACTGAATGAATTTAATTTATGTCCAATTCATTTCAATAGACTTTCCATTTCATGTTTGACTAAACTGATTGACCAAAAATTGTCACCTTAACATTATTCAAAGGCACATTGTTCTATTTCAATGATGTGTACAACAATTCGTTTCAAATGGAAAACTGCATTGAAGCAATTTATCCTTTGTTTACTATTAATTTATTATTATGAAACTAATTTGAAACTTCTGACTTTGCACTATTTACTCTTTATTTATTGTAAATAATATTCTTAACAACCACCAAGGAACTGTTTTTCTGTTTCGAATTGTCAATGGCATATATAGATAGTTCACATGTAGTAGGAACAGAATAGGGCATAAAAATGAACCCACTGGGACTCCATGTGCAACTGGAAATGAATTGGAAAAGTAAAGAATGTCCTATCATTATAGTATGGTATTTCTACTCTCCGATTGTTGTTTAAGGTACACCATAACAAATTTACAGTAATACCGCAAATTCCATATGAAGGTAATTTTGAAAGTAAAATGTTATGATCAATGACATTAAATGCTTTTGAAAGATCTTAAAATATTCCAATAAGTGCTTCACTTTGATCCATGGATGAAGCAACATCTTCCAGAGTTATACGGAAACATAGGTCCGACAGGCACCAAGTAAAATTGATTTATTCAATAGTGGCAGATATGAGTGAGCAAAAGCATTGACAGTCATAGTAGCTTCCTCCCTGACCCTCTTCTATCACTTGACAGGTTTATTTAGTTCTGTTGAAGCAGCCAGTGTTGAAGGAATATGTTTGGAAATCGTGCCAGTCAGCGAGGCAATTTCTCTTCCTGTATTTTTCGTAGCAGTATGTGAGACAGTTTGTTTCTCTTACTGTGTAAGTGGTCTGCGAGATAGGCATTTCCATTGCCCTCTTTGGTGAATTTTCTCAAATGTATATTTGATATTTTTCCTTTTAAAATAATCTAATGGCTCGCCGAGTTGATTTGGACGATCATAATTCAAGAAGAGCAAAAATTTAATATCCCTACTATGCTTCGTGTGCAACTATTGAAGGGTCTAACAGGAATGTCACTTCAGACAATTGGTTTATTTCTACAGACGTTATTGACGACCTGGTGAAGAGAAAATTCACCTATGTTGGGACAGTAAAAAGGACTAAAACTGATTTCTTAGGAATTCGTTGCTAATCCACAAAGGCCGCCTGGATAAATCCTGTATGGATTGAAAGGGCCAACTATGCATTTACCATAAAACAGAATGTGAAGTAGATCCCTTAGACATGAAATGTGCAGTTTTCACATTCAGTAGGAAAACCAGGCAATGACCCCTTGCTGTAGTTTACAGTATGTTGAATATTGGAATCTTGAACTCATAATATATACAAGTTTGAAAGAGACATATCGATTACGACACGATTTGAATATGTCAAGCAGTTGGAACAAGAGGTGATTAGTCCTCATCTTCAAAAGAGACTTGCAGATATGCAGAACCACCCACAGGACTTGAAATCAAGTATACAAAATGTTTTTGCAGAAAAACATGCTCAGCAACAGGAAGAACCACTGCGGGGGGCAGCAACGGCGGGTAAAAAGAAGAAGAGGAGGAGGAGGAAGAAGAAGTGTGTGTTTTCAAGAGTTTCAATGTTTTTCAACAATTTGAATGTTTTACAATAATTCCAATTTTTTTTTTTTTTTTTTAAACAATGGAGTTGGGTGCTGTAAGTGATGAACATGATTCGCAGGTACTTCCCCATAGTCAGGATAAAACTTTCCAAACATCCCAGGGAAGAATTCGGACGACACAGAAAGTGGCTACATACACGACCACCAGTCGTTTTATTATATCCCTTGTTATAAGGTAGTTTGTCGTTTTGTAACCTGATTGCTTTAACATTGTATATATTATTATTTAAATAATATACTTTGCAAGATGAAATCAGAGTATTTCAGTACACATGAATATAGAAACACGAACGTCCTTGTTATTATTAAGTTTGTGAAAATTTAGTCACCTAGCCTATCCTACACATGGGTATACTTATGTTGAGGAAACTTTTCTCATGTTCTTTCATTTGCGTATAAAATATTAGGACAATACTTTGTGCCTATTGTTTTTTATTTGCCTTTTTGTTTGTAAAGTATATGAAAATAACATATTATGTGAAAGAAAATTTAAGGATAGTTTTATGCAATACTTGCTTATGGAATAGCGGCTGCGATGGTGTAACGGTTAGCATAGCGGACTGTTGTACCCAAGTTCACGGATCAAACCCGATCGAAGCCGTGGATTTTTAAGGGCGAAAAAATCCTTCCTTCGGAGGGGAAGTAAAGCCGGCTGTCCCATGTTAGTAGATTTACTTGCATGTAAAAGATCCTCAAGCCTAAATGACGCCTCTGAGCTAAATTCAAATCGCCTGTTTCTCGCCCAAGAAATACCTCCTTTCTCCGCTAGTTGGTGAAAGGAGCGTAGCGAAATTTGCGTGGTCAGACGGAAGAGCGGGCCTGATGGCCCGAGTCTCGCCACGTAAAATAAGGCAAATTCAATTCAATTCAATGGAATAATCCTCAAAAAGAAGAAAACAGGAATTCACAAAACAACAAGCACAAAATACAAGAAATCATGTTAATAATAAGTTGTAGACCTTTTTATGTTCACCACAAAGAGGCTTCTTGCAAAGATAATAAAGGCACTTCCTTTTCCTGTATGGTCACAAACTGTTGTGGGACACAATGGAATAAACTATTTGTGTTACATAAGGAGCGTAGGTCTTGTTTAAACCTCCTAGTACTACAGTCTTGCTGGAACGTTAAATACCATGAGGGTTCTTTTGAAACCCCATTTCCAATTTCACGTTTTTAAATTTTTTTTTCTTTTTTTTCCGCGAACTTAATAATCCTTTTAGTTGGCATCTGTTGATCGATAGGAAAAAGATCAAAATTGTGTTTACACTTGTTAGAAGCACAATATTATCACACAAAACAAAGCATTGTATTCCGAAAAAAGTTTCAGAAAATACCGGGGAAGGGGGGGGGGGTGTCTCGCAAGGACCTCAAGCACATTCTTTAGGAATCATTACATATCGTAAGACATATATAAATGTATTCAATGAAAATTAAATAAAAAATTCATTGAGTCACAATTAAACCTGCTCAGGTTTTTAATGAATTTCCGTAAAATTTCCAAGAGACTGTGGGTTGTCAACAAACCCCGTGGTACTCTGAGGATTAAAAATTCAGAGGTGATATATGTTCACAATGAAGACAAAAATAAGATTAGTGTTTTGTACCCCCAAACCTATCACGCTAAAGAACTCTGCTGCTAGCAGCAATATATTGAGACAGGTTGTGATATCTCTTGTCACGAGAAACTCACTCAAAACTCATTCAATCACTTACAGTAATAATTTTCAAAGAGACAGAGTAAATTTTACTCATTGTTAGTATTGGTTGGGAGTTTAATTTAATGGTTGCCAGTATTGCAGGCTGTTTTGTGAAAAGTTACAGAAGCCATACAAACCAAGAACTAAGCATTAGGCATATTGAATAGTCCAGAAAGAAGAATATGAGTAGCCAGACTTGATCCCAGAATGACAGCCATATGATGCAAGTGGAAATCAACCTCCTTTTCTGTGTAGTACCTTAATTATGAACTTCTGCATTTAGAGTATCGGAATCCTTGTTTCTCATGATGGTCTTTGCATTACTTTGCAATATAATTATGTTGAATGTTAAAAGAAATGAAAACTACATGAATAAACATTCCAGAAAGCTTTGCAATCATAACTTCATACTTAAGTTATTATTGTCTATTCTTTTCATGTAAAATCCACACTATCAACTAATATAAATACTTTTAACACAATTTTTCCACACTGCAAACTAACCGATTTAACATCATTTTTTAAGAAACCACCAAAAAGACTGTGTTTACTTGTTACTATACAATGCAGTTGTTAAATGGGTTCTAGATGGTGGCTGTGAATAACTATGTATTTAGTGCTTAATACTGAAGATTTTATTGCACAATTTCCCAAGAAAATGTAAATAATCCTTAAACACAGTCAGAAGTACGGTACGTAGCTGCATTGAGCTAACAGTTCCAAAATGCCAATTGCAGGAGAAATACATATTTGAATTTGAAATAAGGTAATTTACTTACAATTTTCTTGAGAACGAAGATCCCTGCCTAACACAGACACAAGAGAAGTACTACAGTTCGTAACCATACAGATGTTTCAAATTAGTTTTGTAAAAATCAATAAACAAAGTAACCAAAATCATCACCTCAGAGGTCATGTACTAAAACTGAATAGAGTGAGAACTAAAAAGGAAAAACAAAAAACTTGCAAAATCAGGATTACCAGAAAAAATTTCCCCAATGGAGGACATTTTACATTTTTATACTCCACGATGAATGAATAGTGTACTCAATAATTCCAAAGAAGTAATAGTCTTTAAAAAGCATATTAGACTTGGCATCATTAAAAAAGAAAGCTTCCAATTATATATTTTAACCCCTGCACTCATCTTCATTATCCACCAAACAAAAAGCATAAAAAAGTTCATATAACAAATGATCTTCACAAAAATAAGCCTAATGACCTATTACGCAGACCATTTATTTGAGTAAAAATTTAGATATTCAAGACGATGTCGCCTTCATGAATTAAATTACTTAAAAATTATGACAGTATTATCTTCAATTTAACAGGACAAAAAGGACATTCCTTGTAAATTTAAAAAAGGAGGGAGGTCATGGGGGCAATGTAAAAAAGGAGGACAAGACCTCCAAAAAGAGGACAGATGACAACCCTGGCAAAATATAGCCAAGTTAAAAAGAACATTATGTATCTATCTAATTCAACAAAAAGTCGACTGAATAACCTGATATGGAAACGCATGCAAAGTTCAGATTTTAATGAACAGAGGAATCCTCCGCTCCAGTGAAATCTGACCGTTTTAGATTGATGGCTGGTACTTAAACCAGAACTGTTGAAGGTGAACAACAGCTACTTATTTCATCATTGTTTTTCCAACTCCAGTATTAAATCTTCCATCATAATTTAATATATGCTGTTTCATAATTGTACATAGAAAATAAATACCAATATTGAGAAGTTCGCCTTCGTGTAGGTTCACGCTCCCTCAAATTAGTTGTCTTATTCAAGGTTCATTCTAACAGACAATTCCAGGAACTTTCTGAAAACAAAAAAATAAAGCATGTCTAGTATATAGTAATAATAATGTTTTATTGAGTCACATATACAATTACAATTGTGTATGATGAGTCAATATGATGTCTTGGGTGGAGAGAGTGAAGTTACATACACATAGAAGAAAGTATTATGTTGAACATCTAACATTTTGTAAAATAAGATTCATTAAAAAAACGATGAGAAGGGGAACTTAACCACAATTTAAACATGTCTTTCCAATGCCAGTAACAATTAATTTCATTTCACTTAACAGAGAAGATATCAAACGTTCCCCTTGGTTCGCCCGCAGCCTCCTTCAAAAAGGTTAAATGCATTTTCATTCAACAAGAAATATAAACACATAAGGACTGTAATAAAGCGTGTCACAATACCTGTACAAATCAGACCTATAGTCGAACAGCATGGACAGATCGTCATAGATGGGTGCTCTCTGACAAGCACAAGAGGGCCAAAGAGGACTGGAATAAGACAATAATAAGATTCCTTTCTAGCACTCTTGCTCTGTCATCAGCAGCCAAATCAAACCACACACTATGGCTCGTCTCTCTCAACTTTGTGCAGTTTTGTGAACGCACTAAAAGTGCAATGCGCGTTCACGCCACCGCGGTGTGACCATTCCTACCCTTACGGGCATCTATGGCCTATCCTGTAACATAAAAAGAAAAACAAAGGTCAGAAACAACTTTAGCCTACCGGCGCGCGCATTGCGTGTGTTTTAATACTATGTTATTTATGCTTCAGTCCCACTTCTCTGTTTCAGATTGCTCTTACTTGGCTCGTCTTGCAGCCAAACGTCTCGTTTTGAATAACAATGTTACCAATGTTTCACAAGTAAACAGTGTTGGAAACCGTGTCGCCAACCCCTTGAAGAGAAATTATATCGTTGGGTGAAAATCGAGAAACTTATCGTAAGGTCCTTTTCAACGAGATAGAGATACATCTAACTCTCTATATGATCTCTAACTCGTTGGTTCCACACAATCACGCCTCGTCGCTGCGCTGTGCAAGCGCACACTGGCGCGTGAAGGCCGCGATATACTCTCTCTCCTCTATGCTCTGGCCGCGCCATGGTCCGAAGAAAACTCGGGATGACAGTCGCAGTCGTGACGTGTCAGTGACGTAATTACGAAAGTGCGATGTATCGAGATTCCATTTTTAAATTTCAATTATTATTATAAATGGGCTCTCTACATTGAGATTCCTAATAAAATAATTTACCAGCACTGCATGTAATAAGTTGCTACTTCAAAATTAGTTTTCTTCGGTTTCATTTCTAAAACTAATTTGTAAAAGAGAAAATCAGATAAAGAAAGAATGCAATACAAATTTGAAAGTACGAAGTTGCTCTATATATGAAAACATCATTTTTTCTCTTTGTGAAATATGTTCTACCCATTGTACATAACATCATCCATTCAAATATCCTTTAAATTAAATGCTTTTTTTTTTGTTTCCCCTTTGACCTCCAATTTGACAAGGATTTTTCTGGGTAGATTTATTTAATTGTACTTATCTGTAGAAACACTTCTTCACGTGAAAATTGGTTCATTCATACCTTTAAACCCAATTCTGCTTCACAACCAGCGTTGTGTGTACTTACCAGATGATAATTTATATTCGGAAAAATTTATTTAAATAAAATTATTGTATTAAAGTAAAAATAGCAATTAAGCAAATTAGCAAAATTGAATGGTCTAAGAAAGTGTTTTACAAGTGTTTAGGAATGGGACGACTATGAATTTTTCTTGGCATGCAAAATATTTTATTCTTAGACAGAAGGGTTGTAATATAAATTACAGAAACAAAATTCTTGTTACAAATAACACTGTTTATTTGCAATAGGTAACCCCAAAATAATTCGACTCTTTGTTATATGCTTTGTTCCTAGATACAGACAAATCCACCTTGAATTTTCTGAAACAGTTGATACTTCTTGCAAAAAATTCAGACCGACTAGAATTTAAAAATTCACATTATTCATGTTTTCATTTGTCAATGCCACTCATTATCCTCAAAATTCTAGTAGCAAATAAGTTGGAAAGTTATAGGTTCCAAAAATATTATTTTGTTTGCTAAACCAGATACAGTAGTCTGTATTAAATTTGAAAAACTTGCAGGAATTATTGATTTTTGTTTGTTTGTCCTCAGTAAAACAACGTAACGTATAAATGTAACATTGTCACATTATCTTTGATAATTTTACCTTATTGAAATGATGCTGTTCTTTTCAAAATTGTGCTATTAAATTATGCATTCACAGAAACATGAATTATAAATTGTTGTAGCCTACAATATGAATTTGCATCTTGTTAGTATTATAATACACATAAACAGCCCCATTGTAGAATTATAACTAATAATATTTATCGAGTCACATTTACTATTACAATCGTTATATTACAACTGAATATAACTTCACAAAAATACAACAGAAACATACAGACTGGCATAGAATTTGGGTTATAAAACATATTTTCACATATTTGGAACAAGAGAATTCTGTGTTATTTATGCACCTCACATTCATGTTCATATTCATTATATAACTGTTACTTTCTTCTTTTTGTACACCCTTAGTTCATTAAACATCCTTGATTGGAGAGCAAGTGAAGTACACATGGGGCTATTCGTACATAGCGATGAAGTATGAAGGAAACAAAAATAGAAATGCATATTTAAACCAATGTTTACATGCTAATATTCATTGTTTTCCATTTCTGAAGACTATAAAAATACAACATAAATATATCTCGTGTTTTAGATTTAATATGGTTATATGAAAGGGATGAAATATATTTAATGAACACATGTAAAGCAGTCTTGGTAATGATGAAAATGTATATTTCTTATGTTTAATGTTTACTTGCAATGTTTTAATATTTGTCTTAAAGTAGTAATGAGTAGTAGACCTTCATGTAATGTATACATCACAGAGGCAATTGCTTCATATTAGCAAAAAATATATTTTCTTACAAATAGAACTGATATGATTTAAGCCAGAGGGCTCGAAAATAAAATTCTCATGCTTCTCAGATTCTTTCAGAAAATTGAATGTAATTCCTGACTTCTAATTGACTAGTGGAAACTACAAAATATAACTCCTTGCTGTAATATTTTACCAGCCACAAGTAAACTAGGAAATAATAAAGCAGGTAGGCCTACTGTAATTAAAGTATAAAAATTCTAAAGTAGAAATTTGTCTTCAAAATTATAATTTTTTCCTGATAAAATTTTCAAATCAAATTTTAAGACTATCATTTTCTTAAGACAATATTTTTTTTTTTTTAACAAACCTACCTTTACTGTAATATAATTATCAATAAAACATATCAAAGACAATCATAATTTAAGTGAAATAATTTTTTCCACTATTTTCAGATGATTCCTTTTTTCACAGATTTCCATAAATCAGTAAGTAACATAATTAATTTACTTTGCATCAAAAACATTTTGGAATGAAGAAAAAATCAAAGAATTACAAGAAAAAACTGTGTTAAGATTAAAGACAATTAAAAAATAAAATTATCTTTAACATTGTATATAAATTGATGTTCAGTCACTCCTTAATCAATGAAAACAAAATGAATCAATGTAAACAAAAACTAGGTACTGTACACATAAATAACTGTTTTGCCTATACAATACTAAAAAAGGGAAAATATGCATAGAACTGATCAATCTTCTGCCAAATATTTACACACCCTACACGAGATATCTGGAAATTTCTAATATTTAACAATATTAAAATAAACTATTTCAACACACTTCACATTTACCAATTGGCACTGCAGTTGCCAAAAGGCAATGGAGGATTATATTACTTTGATGATCTCCTGAACTTAATTATTTTGGATCTTGATCATATTATATACACATCAGTTCAAGAAATTCAAAGAATTTAGAAGATCCTGATTTTCATTAAGTTTGCAAATGCTACAGTTTTGTAATTTAGAAAAGTCAAATATGTAGATTTTGAACTTAGAGAGCCCATCTTTTCAATCCCTTTTTTATGAACTATGATGCTTGTTTGTAGGCAGTTAAAGCACATAAGTTCAACTTAGGCTCTCTTTGTGTGCTATTGTGTGTAAAATCTCTTGCTGAAATAATAGACGCAGTAAAAGCCCTGAGTGAAAGCAAGCTCTGCTGTACACAAGTAGTTGCCCTATATTTAAAATGCCTTGATTTTTAACTACTTCATAAAACTGACAATACCCACATTTAGTTGAAATTGAAAAATATGTGAATACTATTTTTAATGTCATATACATCCTCAACTGACACTATGCAGAGAAAAATGATGTGATATTTATTTACAACAGGCAATTGCCCTATTACAATTTGTATACATTATAAAATTAGGTAAATTAATTTATAGTCATTAAGAAAATAATTTCATCAGATGCTTGAAAAAATAATGGGATATATGGAGATCAACATTCATACCATTATTGGTTCTGAACTTTCTCCATAATGGTGCATTACAATACAAATTTGTTTTTGGTGTAGGAACATACAGAATTTCTTGATTGCCAAGACGAAGATTTCATGCAGGTACTTTCCATTTGATTTCTACTAATAGTTGCATACAATCAACTTCGTTGTCTAGCAAGTTATGCAAAGACAATAAATCATTCAAAATTCTATGAGACTTTAGGGAACTAATATCCAAAATATTTGCTACAAGTTCATAGTCATGAGTTAGTCTAGGCAATGGAACATAAATAAATCAATGTAGTTATAGTTACATTCATTTATTCATTTTTCATTGTTTTACAGCTTCTCCTAGAGCAGGTAGGAGGCATTTTCTTTGCCTTGAAAGCGTATATTGTGATGACCCCACCTGTCGTTGCATGCCAATGAAATATATCTGCCGAATCAACCACAGTCCAGTGTATCAAAACACATGAGAGTCTGATACTGTGAAGGATCTCAGGTCACTTGTGCTAAAATTAAATATGAGTGCCAAACGCAATACAAACCTGCCACCTGCTCCAGCTCTTGAGATTTCAAGGAGTCAGAAGCTCTGGGCCGGAGTGATGCACAGCTTTCAATTTACTAATTGATACATTGATACTACATTGATTGAATGGCTTAAGGTGAAACCAAAGGCAGATTTTTTTTTCTTAATGGAAATGTATTTTTTTGCGTAATTAAATATGCATATTAAATTTACGAACATTTATAAGTCAGACTCATTGACATATTCCATCTATAAATTTATTTTTAGGTTCCAGTAACAATTGTCAGATTGCAATATTACTGTACTCCCTCCCATACAACTTCTAATACCTCTGGTTGTAATTTTGTCAGGAAGCTGTTTTTTTTTGTCTGCAGGTGCTGATAGAACTGTTTGTGCATTAGTCCAATTTTTGTTCATGCATTTGTTTTGTTAACAATTGCTTTGCACGTATAGAAGCATACTTGATGTCTTTATATAGTAAAGTTCAATTACAGTGTGTTATACGCCCCCAAATTAAAAGAAATAGTTTTAGATGTTGTATAATGGTGAAAAGTAAAAGAATCATTAAAAGATGCATTTTCAAAGCTAATCAGCGTACGAGTTCAAATCCTTTGCATTGCAAAAATTATGATAACATGAGTCTGAATGCATGTGAAACTCTTCCTAGTGCATCTAAAAGAAAGAAACAGTGTACATACAGAAGTTGAGAATTATGTAAATACTAAGTGAACTTCTCAGAAGATGTCTCCATGGCAAAATACAGAATGTGAGGCATTCAAAAACACCATTTGTACAAGAATACCAAAAAATATTTTTGTCAGTCCCAATGTCTGCCTTACAATTAGGAGTACCTGAAGCTGTTGTAATATAGAATGATTGAAATTGAGCCAGATGAGAAGTGCTGAAAAAATTATGTACGTTACCTTGGAAAAAATATGCTGATATTTGTAGAGAAATTGACAGAATACACATTGCACAGGCAGAATATGATGATTGGCATATGTCAAAGGAGGCAAAAAAGAAGAAAAGAAAAACTCTGATGACTCTAAAAGATAGAAAAACCTGTTATTATGATGAAGGTTGCCTTTAGTTACTCTCTAGTGAAAAAATTCTGTTTTCCGAACATATGCTTTTCTGAAAACTTTGAGTACCATTTTCTCAAAAGTTAAAATTTTCAAACGTTTGACTCATCTCGGAAACTGTTCAAGACATCTGCATGAAATTTTCAGTGGTGATAAATTTCCTTGGGCACCTGGCAAAATACCCCATTCTTACAAGAAATTTAAAGAAAAAAAAATAGAGCAGTTTTTGGGAAAATTTTGAAAATGTCCGGAGGGCTTCACGTAAAATACCCCCCAAGGCAGATGGACAGGGGTTTCTTCAATTTGGAAAAAGAAAAACTACGTGTGGTTTAGGCACTAGTAGTGTTCACAGACAGCAGGCAGATGGACATTTTGAAGAAAAAAAGACCCAACACTTTGTCAGTATCAGCGTACCCCAAAATATGTATTTCCGTTGAAACCTTGAAAACGATTTCCCGCAGCGTTCCTTGACTTTCTCTATTCTGGGCATGTTACTCTGTATATACGTACGTATACGGGACAGTAAAAGCTGTGTTGACGTGCTACCGGGAGAAGTGATTTCTGTGCACGTATTCATAATTCAGTGACCCCCACCCTTAGACATATACATGTTGAATTCTGAATACAAAAATATATGCGTGTTTTTGGCAAGAATAGTTAACGAATTATTCGCTCCGATGTAATAAAATCTATTTTCACGGGGAAATGAGCTATAGTTTTGGGCACTTTTCCCTCATCATGTCCTTGTGAAGGAATAACACTTTCTGCCGAGTCAACATGGAGATCGATAATTTAAATAATGATACATCCCACTTATTTTTAGACGTACACAGATAATCATACATTTATGTCTAGAAAAGCATTCACTCAAAGGATGAGGGAAACTGGACGAAAAACTATGGGGTCACTGATCCAGAAGCAGAAGTACAATACTTATTACAGGTTGTTTAGAATTATTCAGTCCAAATGGTAAATAATAATTAAATATCATTATTAAAATTAATATTACGCTCCTTTTTGTGGCACAGTAGTCTCTAATTGTGTAGAAGCAGTTATGCAGCAGAAAGGATTTTACTTGGAACAAACTTTTGTATCGAACTTAATCGAGTAATGTCATCAGGCGAAGTGTTGTAAAATAATGTACGTGTGTGTATTGGAGGTGAATTTTTGTAGTAAGCTGTTCATACTGTCACCTGATGAATATGATTACTACGTCGAGTTATAGTAATAGTTAATAACTATAATTATATTAATATTAATATATTATATTAATTAATAATAACTATAAATATTAATAGTAATTATTAATAATTACTATTATTAATAGTTAATAACTATAGTTATAGCTAATATAGTCATTTGCTGAATATATTTTCCCGCCCTTATGTAATTATTGACAAAAACCACTGATTCGTAAATTAAGAGACAAGGTAAAATACCTATATTAATAAAGAGAAGCGCACAAGAATCACATGGGTGGGATGTGCTTATTATTCCTACAATTCTCGTTTGTAATCTAAAAGTCTGGGAGCTATAAGGCGTATAACAAGATTACTACAAATGCTATTGAAACAATGACTGGACCTCATAAGTTGTTTATTTGACAGGAAATTCATAACTACTCACACCTGAGCCACATTTTACACACACACGCATGGAGTCTCTCCGCACCGAGCCGAATCGGGGCCTCCTATTGAAAACTGCATTTATGATGGTAGCAATCAGATCACAGGAGAGCAAGTGAAGGGGACAACGATTACAACATCTATTATGATTGTGGCGAGTACGCAATTTAAGTTTTCATGTTTCACGATGCGCTTTATGTTACCAACGTAATTTCTGTTGCAAGTACTCTCCGCGGTGCCACTAAGGAGCCGCATTTTCCCTTTATGGATCGTTCAACTTTCTTCCACCTTTAAAACAAGCTTCCTAATTCATGGTGATGCCTTCATTGCTTTGGTTTTATTTGCTTTCACATTATTCTCATCATTCTCCATTTTGCATGACTTTCCTTAAAATGGACTTATATTAACAGAAGGAGGACACAGTTTCTTTATGGCATATAAAAATGAAATAAAGAATTCATTTGATTTTACAAGATTTACTACGTGCTGGACTTACCAAATAATGGGTGGGGGAAATGGGGTTAAATGTCAAATTTTATTTGTTTAAGAGTGTTCAGGCGGCGAAATAGTCTAAGAAAAGTTGGGATTTGAAAAATCTCTGAAGCGCCAAGTTTGAAATGTATAGTCCTTTCCTCTGAAACATCTTCAAAGAACATCACAAATGCCTTATTAAAAAACAAGGCGCCAAATTTGAAGCAAATTGGTGGTCAATGTCAACGAGGAGGAAAGCACGTAGGCTGAAATGTAATATATGGTACAACTTACGGAAGTTGTTTAAACCGGCGCTTCGCGCAGCTACGGCGACCACTGCGCAGTTCAGTTTGAATTCTGGAGGTTTTCTTGAAAAGTGAATTAGTAATTATGCGGTGGACAGACTCAAGGATGTTTATAGTGAACGCGAGGGCCGAAGGCCGAGCCTCGCCCGTGACTTGGATCCGGGCGAGCGAAGCGAGAAAACTTGCCGTTGAAGGTAAATTGGCATTACAATGCGGCGGGGACAAAGCATATGAAGGGCGAACCATGAAAATTGCCTATACGTAAATTTTATTCACTTCCATCAGAGTGGGTAGAGTAATTAGGGCTTAAGGAGACCGGCCCCCCAGCGCCACGCTTCTCTGAGGGTGTACCGTGCACCCTACTTTAACCAGCACGTATTAAAATATACTGCAAGTTTTATAGAATACATTATAATTTATATTTCTCATTTGAATCAAGAGCGTTGTAGTTCGCGCCCCCGACATCTGCATCGATTGCTCTGATAGAAACCTGTTGATGCACAGCCGGGCTCGAAGGCTTCGCGCGTTTTTCGTCACCGTTTACAGCTTCAGTGACTAACCTGTTAGGATAACTATTCATGCAAAATATATAGCAAAACGAATATTTATCATGCTAGATAAGTTACGAAATTTAAATATTTCATATCTGTTTAAGGAAAAGGATGAGCTGGGAAGGTGGACCAGTAGAAATTTTCAGTACGAGTACCCTCGAATTGAGATTGGGACAAGTTCGGTCACGATAGAAACCAAACTGCAGGAAGTAATCGCTCCTTCCCAGCTGTTGCACTGAAATGTTTCTTCCTACATTGTTGGTATCTTTCCAATATTCAATACATATTCTGTGATCGCTAACACGGATTCAGAAGTGGTTACTCACGCGAAAGTCCAGTAGGCACGCTATTTTAGGATCTAGCAGAAGAAACTGCCGCTGGCGGGAGAGTAGGCGCAATAGTTGTAGATTTTTGCTAAAGCGTTCGATGTCGTTCACCACGATCGGCTGGTACAGAAATTAATGAATTCAGACATCGATCCCAGGGTGGTGGCGTGGATTAGCAGGTTTCCGAGAGGCAGAAAAGTTCGAATTGGGCAAGAGTTGTCTTCCGGGGAAACGTTACGTCAGGAATATCGCAGGGGAGGGTCATCTGTCTGCGTCTTTGAACAACGCTAGCGGCTAAAATGTTCAGCCAATTTTCTCCAAATTGACATTCCCTGATCGATCTGACTGCTATCGCGGCCCCTTAGCAAATGCACCGTCTTCCCCTTGGGTGGCACCGCCACAGCTGGACAAGCAGCTCAACTCCAAGAGGTGTAGTGCGCTGTGAAAGGGGCGGGAGAGGGCAAGGAAGAGGAAGTTGCCTGTGAGAGCAGCCGGCCGCTGAACTCAACGTAGCTGTCGAAAGCCCTGTCACCGCCGGTACTCGTACCGTAGGCCACCCAGCTCGTCCGTTTATTCTTTGTTCTGGACACAAGGAAGGTCTCATCAATTTCTTTTCTTCTTGGAATGAATTCGCTGTACCCTAGGTCTTTCTAGAGCCAAGTCCTTCACAGAAACAATATTTTCAAAAATCATGAATTGGGTTCATAAAAGGGAAAGAAATAACAAAAACATTAAATTTATTAAAGTATACAATTTAACTTCAACATACAAATACAGAGCATAAAGAATAGCTGAAAATGAACATATTTCTCATAATTACATGAACATACCATTTCATTTATTTCTATCTTTCATAGTCTTAAGCACTAACATCTTAACAATAGTACAAAATATTTTTCATCGCACAATCTGAGTATGTTTTACTTACAATTTATAGTTGTACATGACCATTAAAACCCACTGCAAGGTACATTCAGTAAGGGTGCTGCTAAAATGCTGTTATTTACAGAATGTGAAATAGTTATAAAATACTTTTCTAATAATGAATGATTGTTTTCATTACCAAAATGGAATGAAACCTTTTTAAACATCATTTTACAAAATTATTTAGAAAAATGAAGATCAACCCTAAAAAAAGATATTTAAAAATTAATCAAACAACTTTTGTTTTCAAACATTCATTTTAGCAACAAATCCATATCAGGAAAGGAACTATATTGAATTCCACAACGGATAGAAATGGTTTAGAAATATCTGGGCAACAACACCATTTAAATTTTCGTACTTTCCTTAATATTAAGGGAAGAACCATTAAAGAAATCAACAATTGAATTGTCATTGGCAATATAAAAAGCTGTGTGAACACCTCTCTCTCTCTCTCTCTTTCTGAGAAATAAGTATTTCTAGAGATCCGAGCAGATAATTTTCCAATGCCCTAAACCAGTGGGCGGCTGATGCCCACTTCGATATATTTTTGCCTAAGCCAAGTACTTTGCCGTGCGCCCGGCCCCGAGCGCAAGGGCCGCTGCAGCGGGCCAAGCCCTCAACCCCACAAAGGACCATTGGGCGCACGTGCCGGGCGGGTCTCATCTGGATTACATACGGAGCTTCATTACGAAAGGGAATAAAATAATAGGGTTCTAGTTACTCTCAGAAATGAAACAAAACACTTCACTTTCCTCAATACTAAATGCCTACATTAATCCTTTTCATCGGTTTTACATGTTAGAAACATAACTTTTCATATCCAATGATTTTTGAATGCCTCACCTAATCATTTTGCGATATGTTTTAAGTACCTAAAACGACACTTTCGTCGGTCTAAAATCTCGATGTTTAGTAATAATACGTCGTCTAAAACGAAAGGATGTTCGCTCGACAAGTCATCGCGTCAGAGCAATAGAATGGCACAAACATCGTTTCTCCCCTGAATGGCGAGGAGGTGTAGCACATCTACGACGCAGGCACGAGCCAAAGACACCAAGAGCTGACTTCATCACGAATTACTCTTCTTGACGTTTTTCTCGTTAGCCTTGTTAGTTGTAAGTAGACATCGGACACTGAAAACCTTCCGTTTTAGACGCCTAAAAACGCACCAACAGTTTTTAAAATAGAAACCGAAAAAGAAAAGAAAATTGGAAGGAAAAAAAACGAATATGTCTCACTACACTTGCAGATATAATTAGACAATATCAAAAACAATATAACACGCGAGAATATTAGCCATTAGTTACGGTGTTCGTGACTAGGATCAGTTGCTACACTTAGGATGAACACTGAGGTACTTCGCACTGTGTACAACGCAGACAACTGCGGGCAGAATGCAGACGCACCTGGCAGACATAGAAATGCTAATTCTGAGGAGAACATCTGGCACGGAAAAATATCAATGTTGGAAGTTGGGATCATCGCCTCGTCTTCTAAGACACGCGTGCTTTGCTTACCATACGAAACCGCGCTCAGCGCTCACCGAACCGCTCAAACGCCGCCGCCATTGAAATTTTATTTTTTTATTTGTGCAAAGAAATGAGATCTCCAGACAATGCAAGCTTCTCGGCTCCAAAAATTCATACTACGACGTGAAAACTCCTAATATCAGCTTCAGTCTACACAAAAAAATGGGAATTCGGTACCAGTAGACAATTAATGGGTTTAGTACAACTAAAAAGTATTTAAACCAATATTTGTAAGCAAGACTAGAAAGAAAAGAAAGGCAAAATAAAAACTGGCCAGAATGTTTAATTTTGCATAATTCCTATGCGTGTATTAATTGAATCTGTTTTCGTCGGAGGTGTAGTTATAACCGAGGCAGCAGAAGCGCTGCAACCTCGCGCGATCGCACAGCGCGCTTGCTGCCCCACCATGCCACCCCACCCACAGCTAACGAACAGCCAACGCGACCCACATACACATACACTTATGGACGTTACTTTACAACGCATTGCCAGATGGCTTTAAACAATACAAGTCTGCACACAAATCTCTTCTGCTGCACAACTGTTTCTATACAATTAGAGACTATACTGACCATCAAAAAGAAAAATGTTTATTTTAACAAAACAGTGATATATATATATATATATATATATTGTAACGTTACCAATCAATTCGAATAATTTTTTGTGGCGTCGCCAAAAATAACATAATTTTTACATCTAATGATAGCTCCCGTCGAGGCAGAAGTGGGTCGAGAGACACTGCCTTTGTCGCGAAGGCCCTTTTGTCACGCAGCAGGGCTTGTCCCGACCGCATTCAGGCCCCTTTCAGAGGCGGACCCGTTTATTGCCCCTCATAAAAAACATACTGGCCCCCTGGCCGAAACCTTATCGAACAAAACACACCCCCGCGCCCCCTTTCTCCGCCGCCACCCGGGGAGGAACGATATCACAATTATACCGAACCGTTGTACCATTAAAACAGAATAGATCAAAGTTTAGAGCAATGGACGAAAGTGTGAGTACAATTCTTTCCGAGAGTGTGATTAAAGTAGAAAACATCAAAACTTAGAGCAATGGATGATATCACAATTCTACCGAACCGTTGTAACATTAAAACTGAATAGATCAAAGTTTAGAGCAATGGACGATAGTGCAAATAGAATTTTACGGAGAGTGTGTTTAAAGTAGAAAACATCAATGCTTAGAGCAATGGACGATATCAAAATTCTACCGAACCGTTGTACCATTAAAATAGAATAGATCAAAGTTTAGAGCAATGGACTATAGTGCGAGTACAATTCTTTCGGAGAGTGTGATTAAAGCAGAAAACATCAGCGCTTAGAGAAACGGACGATATCACAATTCTACCGGAACGTTGTGCCATTAAAACAGAAAAGATCAAAGTTTAGAGCAATGGACGATACTGCGAGTACAATTCTTTCGGAGAGTGTGATTAAAGTAGAAAACATCAATGCTTAGAGCAACAGACGATATCACAATTCTACCGAACCGTTGTACCATTAAAACAGAATAGATCAAAGTTTAGAGCCATTGACGATAAGTGCGAGTACAATTCTTTCGGAGAGTGTGATTAAAGTAGAAAACAATTCTTAGAGCAATGGACGATATCACAATTCTACCGGAACGTTGTGCCATTAAAACTGAAGAGATCATAGTTTAGAGCAATGGACGATAGTGCGAGTACAATTCTTTCGGAGAGTATGATTAAAGTAGAAAAGATCAATGCTTATGGCAATGGACGATATCACAATTCTACCGGAACGTTGTGCCATTAAAACAGAATAGATCAAAGTTTAGAGCAATGGACGATAGTGAGAGTACAATTCTTTCGGAGAGTGTGATTAAAGTAGAAAACAACAATGCTTAGAGCAACGGACGATATCACAATTCTACCGGAACGTTGTGCCATTAAAACTGAAGAGATCAAAACAAGAGCAATGGACTATACCTTTACATTTCTTCCGGAGAGTATGATTAAAGTAGAAAACATCAACGCTTAGAGCAATGGACTATATTACAAATCTACCGGAAAGTTGTATTATTAAAACTGAAGAGATCAAAGTTTAGAGCAATGGACGATAGTGCAAATACAATTTTACGGAGAGTATGATTAAAGTAGAAAACATCATTGCTTAGAGCAATGGACGATATCACAATTCTACCGGAACGTTGTGCCATTAAAACAGAATAGATCAAAGTTTAGAGCAATGGACGATAGTGAGAGTACAATTCTTTCGGAGAGTGTGATTAAAGTAGAAAACATCAATGCTTAGAGGAACGGACGATAATCACAATTCTACCGGAACGTTGTGCCATTAAAACTGTCAAACACATGCGAAAACACAACAATCTGAATGAAAATGTTAATAATTAGAAAAAATAACATGCGTTTGAAACTAACAAATTATATTCGTATTAGGATATGCATATTTTCCAACATAAACCGCAGATCTGGAAGAGCGTACAGAACCGAAAGGTCCAAATGTCATGTTACTGTGTGTGTGCGCGCGCACGCAATGTATTTGTTTTATGGTACTTAGGTACTTGTTAGGCCTGATTAAATGATCATTTTCTAAACTATTGGACAAACTGGAGACACGGATTATCACAAAATGCAAATACGCTAATAGATTGAATTTTCCTTACAAGTATATTGTGATGAAAGCTGTTTGATTCAATAATTCAAATATATATACATACACACACACGCATATATATCTTAATATATATAAATCTCGTGTCACAATGTTTGTCCTCAATGAACTCCTAAACCACTTAACCGATTATAATAAAATTCGCACACCATGTGCAGTTCGATCCAACTTGAAAGATAGGATAGTTTAAATCTCAAATTATAGTCGCAATTTTAATTTATTGCTAATTTATTACAAATTTGATTGTTGTAATAATTGTAGATAATTGTGACTGTCAAATAATAACAGACAAATAATTAGCAATAAATTAAAATTGCGACTATAATTTGAGATTTAAACTATCCTATCTTTCAAGTTGGATCGAACTGCACATGGTGTGCGAATTTTATTATAATCGGTTAAGTGGTTTAGGAGTCCATTGAGGACAAAAATTGTGACACGAGACGAGATTTATATATATTAAGAATACAACAATCAGCTAGCTGACCCGGCCACGCGTTGCACGCGTTGTGCTGCCACGGAAACAAGGAAAACCACATCCTTCCATTACAGGCATATTCAAAGCTAAGACATTGGGGAGACTTTACACGGTACATCCAAAGCAACGTGAGTGCTTCTATTTACGTTTGTTATTGGTGAATGTTCGACTGGGTTGAGTAAGTAATCAATAGATGGCGCTGCTATGGTAAAAAATCAGCTCCAAGAATCAGGACAGCAGAAGGTCATGCACAAGAATCTCAATAACAGTGTAACGAACGTATTCAAGAGAATATCATAAGAACACTGTGACACGAGATTTATATATATTAAGATTATTTAACCTCCATTTAAAATTATTTTGCACTTATTATTTCAATGTGCTATGATAACATGTTTTTCAGTTCCTCTTTCTAATATTTAAACTATTATTATTATTTTCAGTCAAATGCCACCGAAAAAATCTAACCTCAACAACGCGAGCAGCAAAGGGTCACGACGCAAACGTGTTGAAAGAGCTCAGCAATTACCAGAACAAATCGAAACAAGAAATGCAGCTCAAAGAATCAGGACTCCAGAAAGTCGTACACAAGAATCTCAAGAACAGCGTGACGAACGTCTGCAACAGAATATTACGAGAACAAGAGCGGCACGAGAACGAAACATAGCTACAATACGAGGACTAGATCGACAAAGGCAACGGATTTATATATATTAAGATTATTTTACCTCCATTTAAAATTATTTTGCACTTATTATTTCAATGTGCTATGATAACATGTTTTTCAGTTCCTCTTTCTAATATTTAAACTATTATTATTATTATTATTATTTTCAGTCAAATGCCACCGAAAAAATCTAACCTCAACAACGCGAGCAGCAAAGGGTCACGACGCAAACGTGTTGAAAGAGCTCAGCAATTACCAGAACAAATCGAAACAAGAAATGCAGCTCAAAGAATCAGGACTGCAGAAAGTCGTACACAAGAATCTCAAGAACAGCGTGACGAACGTCTGCAACAGAATATTACGAGAACAAGAGCGGCACGAGAACGAAACATAGCTACAATACGAGGACTAGATCGACAAAGGCAACGGATCAGCCGCTCATTAACACGTGCATCATTCGTTCGGCTTGCCTTTGAATATGCACCAGATATTAACTACTCGGCGCATTCAAAAATTGCTATCGGTGGAATGGATAAAGTATGTCAATATTGTCAGGCATTGAAATTTCGGAATGAAGCAGCCGGCATGTGCTGCGCATCAGGAAAAGTTGTGCTGTCACCTCTACCCGCTCCGCCGGAGCCTTTATTATCCCTTCTTACTGGCAATTCAGATGATTCCAAATTATTTTTGCGTAAGATACGCAAATTTAATTCTTGCTTCCAAATGACGTCATTTGGGGCAACTAAAATTTGCGATCGTGCATCCGATGGACGTAATTTTGAAACTACATTCAAAATTCAAGGCCAGGTGTACCATAAAATCGGATCACTGATGCCAATGCCTGATAACAATCCAAAATTTCTTCAAATTTATTTTATGGGCGATTGTGAAGAGCGCGTGACGACTCGGTGCCTGTATAATTTTATTGAACAAGCAGAGGAAAGAGCAATTGTGATATTATTGGAAAATTTTTTAGAAGATCACAATCAACTAATTCAATTGATCAAAAGAGTTTCGCCACGACTGCAAAATGACAATTATCAAATCGTCATAAAAGCCGACAAAGTACCATTAGGTGAACATGCTGGTAGATTCAACGCTCCAACTGTTGATGAGGTTGCTGTTATCATGGTTGGTGATCCAGTTGACAAAAGATCTATAAAAATTACACGGCGAGACAACACTGTCAGTACGATTTCGGATCTACACCGTTCATATGACGCACTACAATATCCATTGATATTTTGGCAAGGACAAGATGAATATCACCTTAATATCAAACAGTATGATCCAAATACCGGTAAATTTTACAATTATCTATTTACTTTCTTACTGTATGTATAGATTTTAATTTCGTATTGCATTTTATTTTTTATTTTTTTAGGTGATTACAGAAATAATAAAGTTAGCTCAATGAACTACTACGCACACCGGATAATGGTTAGACAACATCAAGACAATTATATCCTTCGATATCGTCAGCTGTTCCATCAATACATTGTTGATATGTATGCTAAGGTCGAAAGCGAACGCTTGCGATTCCTTCGATTCAACCAGGCAAAACTACGATCGGAAGAATATATTCACTTACGAGATGCTGTTGCTGGAAACATCGATGGAAATTTAAATCCCATTGACATCGGTAATGCTTTCATTTTACCTTCAAGCTACATCGGCAGTCCACGGAACATGCAGGAATACATACAAGATGCGATGACTTACGTACGTCATTACGGCCGACCGGATTTATTTATTACATTCACATGTAATCCGAATTGGGAAGAGATACAAACTTTACTATTGCCAGAACAACAAGCCATTCATCGTCATGATTTAACTGCACGTGTGTTTAAACAAAAATTGAAATCCTTAATTGATTTTATTGTTAAATATTCAATTTTTGGTATCACACGTTGTTGGCTGTATACGATAGAGTGGCAAAAGCGAGGTTTGCCTCATGCCCACATTTTGGTTTGGCTTAAAGATAGAATCCGTCCTGAAGAAATCGATCAAATAATTTCAGCCGAAATTCCAGACCCATTAATTGATCAAGAATTATTTGATATTGTCACCAAACACATGATCCATGGGCCATGCGGTGCTTTTAACATGACGTCACCGTGCATGGAAAATGGAAAATGTAAAAAAAAATTCCCAAAGCCGTATACGAATGACACGATCACGGATATTGATGGTTATCCAATGTATCGCCGCAGAAGTACTGAGAATGGTGGCCACACATTTACAATGCGACTGCCGAACTTTCCAAATCAAGTTGAGTTTGATAATCAGTGGGTGGTACCATACTCACCACTACTTTCAAAAACTTACAAAGCTCATATCAATGTTGAGCTTTGCAGTTCTGTTAAATCAATTAAGTATATTTGTAAATATGTAAACAAAGGCAGTGATTTGGCCATATTTGAAGTACAAAACATAAATAAAAATGACGATATAGCACGATACCAAATGGGCAGATACATTAGCAGCAATGAAGCTATTTGGCATATTCTCAGCTTTCCCATCCACGAAAGAGATCCTGCTGTCCAACATCTGGCAATACATCTTGAAAACGGTCAACGTGTATACTTCACTGAAAAAAATGTTCTCCAAAGAGCGTTCGAAGCTCCGAAAACGACTCTAACTGAATTTTTTACATTGTGTCAAAAACCTGATGTTTTTGGCCAATTCGCGAAGACATTGGTGTTTGGTGATGTTCCACGTTATTTCACATGGAACAAATCCAGTAAAAAATGGGAGCCACGGAAACAAGGAAAACCACATCCTTCCATTACAGGCATATTCAAAGCTAAGACATTGGGGAGACTTTACACGGTACATCCAAAGCAACGTGAGTGCTTCTATTTACGTTTGTTATTGGTGAATGTTCCCGGACCAACGTCTTTTGAATTTTTACGAACAGTTAATGGTCGAGTATTCAATACATACCAGGATGCATGTCGTGAACTGCAATTGCTAGAAGACGATAACCATTGGGACTTAACGCTTGCTGATGCTGCGTTGACATCAACACCGAATAACATTCGTCAGTTGTTTGCAATTATTTTGACGACATGTTATCCCTCGCAAGCACAAACTTTGTGGGAAAAATATAAAAATTGTATGACAGAAGACATATTGCACCGAATTAGACAAACAAATCAATGCCAAAACATAGATTATACACCAGAGATGTACAATGAAGCATTGGTCTTGATCGAGGATTTATGTGTTCTTATTTCAAATTTACCACTTAATCATTATGGTATGCCATCACCTAATCGTCCAGCCACCGACTTAGTCAATACCGATTTACAACGAGAAAATCAATATGACCTTGAAAGTTTAGCAACAATTATCATGAACAGTGAACCATTACTGACAGCAGAACAAAAAATTATTTATGATCGGATTATGCTGGCTGTTGCTGCTGAACAAGGCGGTTTTTTTTCTTGGATGCACCCGGTGGAACCGGTAAGACATTTTTAATATCGTTGATTCTTGCCAAAATACGGTCGCAACAAAAAATCGCATTAGCAGTAGCATCGTCAGGCATTGCGGCTCTTTACTGGATGGTGGGCGAACAGCACATTCAACATTCAAGCTGCCATTGGACGTTCATAATAAACCAGATGCAATGTGTAACATCAAAAAGAATAGTGGAATAGCTGCAGTGTTGCGGAAGAGTTCTATAATAATTTGGGATGAGTGCACAATGGCACACAAATATTCACTTGAAGCATTAAACAGAACTATGCAAGATTTAAACAGCAATAATAAACTTTTCGGTGGTGCTATCTTACTTTTGTCTGGTGACTTCCGGCAGACCTTACCGGTTATACCTCGCTCTACTTTCGCGGATGAGATTAATGCATGTTTGAAACAATCATTCTTATGGCGAAGTGTTGAAACACTTCGATTGACCATAAATATGCGAGTACAATTGCAAAATGATCCATCAGCACAAATATTTTCCGAACAACTACTAGATATTGGGAACGGTAAAATAGAACTGCAACCAAATACGCAATGCATTAAACTACCAGACAATTTTTGCACTGTTGTTCAGGATAAAAATGAATTGATTCAGTGTATTTTCCCGGATATACAGAATAATTATTTGAATCATGAATGGCTTAGTCAACGGGCGATTTTGGCAGCCAAAAACGTTGATGTTGACGAAATTAACTTCCAGATACTACAGTTATTACCAGGCGATATGATGTCTTTTAAATCAATCGATACTGTTGTTGATGAAAATGAAAGTGTAAATTTTCCGATTGAATTTTTAAATTCATTAGATATCCCTGGAATGCCACCACATAATCTTCGATTAAAGATTGGTTCCACTATTATTCTCCTCCGTAATTTGAATCCACCTCAATTATGTAACGGTACGCGTTTGGTCATCAAAAAGATCACCGGAAACATTCTTGAAGCAACCATTTTGGCTGGGAAGTTTAAAGGAAAAGTGGTCCTGCTGCCACGTATTCCGATGATACCATCAGATTCTACCATACCCTTCAAAAGGCTACAGTTTCCAATTCGTTTAGCTTTCGCCATTTCTATAAATAAATCTCAAGGTCAAACAATGTCCATTTGTGGTTTAGATTTGGAAAATCCATGTTTTTCTCATGGGCAACTATATGTTGCGTGTTCACGTGTTGGGAAACCGTCTAAGATATTTGTGTTAGCTAAAGACAGGTTAACCAAAAACATTGTGCACCGATTGGTGTTAAATTAAATTGAATTTGAAAGTATTTATTATTGAATAGTACTTATATTTGTTATACAAATTAAATGGAAATAATAAATCTGATAAATTTTTATTTTGTACCTATTGATTTCTGCTTAATATCAAGTGTAAGAACATTTTAATTAATTGTGTTCAACGTACTTCCTCTTCAAATCTCAATCCAGTGAATTTGTATACCAACATCAATATTTTCGTCTTTATTGGTAAATAATTTCATTGTACTAAAGGGTTATAGTAGTAGAAAGTCAAATAAGGAGATCACCATATTTTTTTACAAATACCATCTGTGTGAAAAAGAATAGTGGACTCCGTGACTGATGTTCTCTTATTGTTCCTCTTAGATTGTTTACTATAATGTAATATAACAAAAACTTTAGCCACAGCAACGCGTGGCCGGGTCAGCTAGTATATATATATATATATGACTTATGAACAGTTACAATTAGTTGAGGGTCGCTACAAGGACAACATTTACTGAACCCAGATGACTAGGTTTGCGCACCAGCCCTACCAAATATTTTTTTGCAACTGTGAAACCCTTTTTTGAGTTCAAGGGGTTTTTATTTATTTATTTATACAATGGACAGGCATTTACTTGATAATGCCTGCACTCAATTGTAGCATATTTGTAGTACTCAATTGCAGTACAATTGAATTCTTTATTTCAGGAATCCGTCAAACATCAAAATTTAAAATGCACATTAGTGATGGATTATTGTTCCCAAAGGATAGGAAGAGTGTTTAGTGCATATTTATATAAAAAAATGTTCATTTATAAACTGCTTTAGTAAATGAAAATATTTTGGATACAGAAAAATCGGACGACTTTCTCAAGGGTTTTTTCAAATTAAGGAATTTGGCGTTTGACGGTTTGCTGAAATAAACGATTCAATTGTTGTAATGTTTTTCTTCAATTTTTTTTATAAGATTTCTGTAAGAAATTGAAAACCATTGTTATTGAGTATCAAAACCGTTTTTCATTTAAACTTTTGAAATTGCTTATAGCATTGTATTGTATGCTTTAAGAAGAACTACACAAATTGTGCTAAAATTAGCAGTTTTGAGGAACGTATTACAATATTCAATTAAAATGTAATTTTTTTGAAAATTTAATCAAAATTATCTGGCAATTTCATCAGCTGGCAATGTAAGGTTTAGAGCAATGGACGATAGTGCAAGTACAATTCTTTCGGAGAGTGTGATTAAAGTAGAAAACAATGCTTAGAGCAATGGACGATATCACAATTCTACCGGAACGTTGTAACATTAAAACTGAATAGATCAAAGTTTAGAGCAATGACTTCTCTTGAAGAGTACTCACTTCATCCTGGAGTAACTCAATCTTTTTTTGTTTCTCTCCATTTTCCATCTTCATTTCATGTAACAAATCTGAAGCATTAGAAAAGGAAATTTCAAAACTTGAAGAGTATGTTGAATGTTTGTAGAATATATTTATTCAGAAACTACAAAAACTTGGAAGAAATGGATCGATTGGTGGAAAGGAGTCTATA
Source organism: Gryllus longicercus (assembly GCA_038098605.1). NCBI lineage: Eukaryota > Metazoa > Arthropoda > Insecta > Orthoptera > Gryllidae > Gryllus > Gryllus longicercus. Next base: position 494,192 of record JAZDUA010000027.1, read on the forward strand.
AACCAACACCTCCTCCGAAGCGAAGGAACAGTACCGTATGTACCTTTGATTTAGTTGCTCTCAGAATATGTTGTAAAGGACCCCTCACTGTTTTTACTTCCTCACACATAAGTGTGTCTGAATGCAATACTATATTCAAAGAAAGGATTTCCCCTAAATGGGTATTTCTGAATGATAATTTTCCAAAATTACCTGAGAAAGAACTATCCACTCTAGAGTTATCTATAAACTTTTTATAAGGATGTACTGAATTATTTATTTCAAGTGCCATCTCACCTGTTAATATTACATTACAGCTGTAAGTTGTAGGAATTCTCTCAAGTTGTACTGTACTCAGAAATTGGCATAATTATTGGAAAGTATATAACGGAGTATGCAGAGTAATGTCTGTGATGGGAATATACCAGATGTGTGTATTGTTTAGTTTTGTACGTGTGCGGGTGAGTAGAATAGTGGTTGGCACACACAAATATGTTGCAAAATAAAATTGGTCAGCCAATCCATGCAGATTCAAAATTGGAAAACAAAATGGTATTATAGTTATCAGGAATCTGTATTACTAATTTCTAATGCTCACAGTAATTGAAAGAAAACTATGCAGCCTTCATTCTTTTGAGAAGTGTCTATTGTTCTGTTAGATATTAAGGAACTTGGGGAGAAAAGATATTAACTTATTCTTCAGCCCTTTGCTCTCAGATATGTTTGATAACCTATACATCCTACAGGTCAGAAGGTGTCTGCAAGATCTGCAGACACATCTCAGAAGGTGTCTGCAAGACTATATTACAAATCTACCGGAGAGTTGTATTATTAAAACTGAAGAGATCAAAGTTTAGAGCAATGGACGATAGTGCAAATACAATTTTACGGAGAGTGGGGTTAAAGTAGAAAACATCAATGCTTAGAGCAATGGACGATATCACAATTCTACCGAACCGTTGTAACATTAAAACTGAATAGATCAAAGTTTTGAGCAATGACTTCTCTTGAAGAGTACTCACTTCATCCTGGAGTAACTCAATCTTTTTTTGTTTCTCTCCATTTTCCATCTTCATTTCATGTAACAAATCTGAAGCATTAGAAAAGGAAATTTCAAAACTTGAAGAGTATGTTGAATGTTTGTAGAATATATTTATTCAGAAACTACAAAAACTTGGAAGAAATGGATCGATTGGTGGAAAGGAGACCCCGACTATAAACCACCACCACCTCCTAAAGAGCGACGGAACAGTACCGTATGTACCTTTGATTTAGTTGCTCTCAGAATATGTTGTAAAGGACCCCTCACTGTTTTTACTTCCACACACATAAGTGTGTCTGAATGCAATACTATATTCAAAGAAAGGATTTCCCCTAAATGGGTATTTCTGAATGATAATTTTTCAAAATTACCTGAGAAAGAACTATCCACTCTAGAGTTATCTATAAACTTTTTATAAGGATGTACTGAATTATTTATTTCAAGTGCCATCTCACCTGTTAATATTACATTACAGCTGTCAGTTGTAGGAATTCTCTCAAGTTGTACTGTACTCAGAAATTGGCATAATTATTGGAAAGTATATAACGGAGTATGCAGAGTAATGTCTGTGATGGGAATATACCAGATGTGTGTATTGTTTAGTTTTGTACGTGTGCGGGTGAGTAGAATAGTGGTTGGCACACACAAATATGTTGCAAAATAAAATTGGTCAGCCAATCCATGCAGATTCAAAATTGGAAAACAAAATGGTATTATAGTTATCAGGAATCTGTATTACTAATTTCTAATGCTCACAGTAATTGAAAGAAAACTATGCAGCCTTCATTCTTTTGAGAAGTGTCTATAGTTCTGTTAGATATTAAGGAACTTGGGGAGAAAAGATATTAACTTATTCTTCAGCCCTATGCTCTCAGATATGTTTGATAACCTATACATCCTACAGGTCAGAAGGTGTCTGCAAGATCTGCAGACACATCTCAGAAGGTGTCTGCAAGACTATATTACAAATCTACCGGAGAGTTGTATTATTAAAACTGAAGAGATCAAAGTTTAGAGCAATGGACGATAGTGCAAATACAATTTTACGGAGAGTAGGGTTAAAGTAGAAAACATCAATGCTTAGAGCAATGGACGATATCACAATTCTACCGAACCGTTGTAACATTAAAACTGAATAGATCAAAGTTTAGAGCAATGACTTCTCTTGAAGAGTACTCACTTCATCCTGGAGTAACTCAGTCTTTTTTTTGTTTCTCTCCATTTTCCATCTTCATTTCATGTAACAAATCTGAAGCATTAGAAAAGGAAATTTCAAAACTTGAAGAGTATGTTGAATGTTTGTAGAATATATTTATTCAGAAACTACAAAAACTTGGAAGAAATGGATCGATTGGTGGAAAGGAGTCTATAAACCACCACCTCCTCCGAAGCGAAGGAACAGTACCGTATGTACCTTTGATTTAGTTGCTCTCAGAATATGTTGTAAAGGACCCCTCACTGTTTTTACTTCCTCACACATAAGTGTGTCTGAATGCAATACTATATTCAAAGAAAGGATTTCCCCTAAATGGGTATTTCTGAATGATAATTTTCCAAAATTACCTGAGAAAGAACTATCCACTCTAGAGTTATCTATAAACTTTTTATAAGGATGTACTGAATTATTTATTTCAAGTGCCATCTCACCTGTTAATATTACATTACAGCTGTAAGTTGTAGGAATTCTCTCAAGTTGTACTGTACTCAGAAATTGGCATAATTATTGGAAAGTATATAACGGAGTATGCAGAGTAATGTCTGTGATGGGAATATACCAGATGTGTGTATTGTTTAGTTTTGTACGTGTGCGGGTGAGTAGAATAGTGGTTGGCACACACAAATATGTTGCAAAATAAAATTGGTCAGCCAATCCATGCAGATTCAAAATTGGAAAACAAAATGGTATTATAGTTATCAGGAATCTGTATTACTAATTTCTAATGCTCACAGTAATTGAAAGAAAACTATGCAGCCTTCATTCTTTTGAGAAGTGTCTATTGTTCTGTTAGATATTAAGGAACTTGGGGAGAAAAGATATTAACTTATTCTTCAGCCCTTTGCTCTCAGATATGTTTGATAACCTATACATCCTACAGGTCAGAAGGTGTCTGCAAGATCTGCAGACACATCTCAGAAGGTGTCTGCAAGACTATATTACAAATCTACCGGAGAGTTGTATTATTAAAACTGAAGAGATCAAAGTTTAGAGCAATGGACGATAGTGCAAATACAATTTTACGGAGAGTAGGGTTAAAGTAGAAAACATCAATGCTTAGAGCAATGGACGATATCACAATTCTACCGAACCGTTGTAACATTAAAACTGAATAGATCAAAGTTTAGAGCAATGACTTCTCTTGAAGAGTACTCACTTCATCCTGGAGTAACTCAATCTTTTTTTGTTTCTCTCCATTTTCCATCTTCATTTCATGTAACAAATCTGAAGCATTAGAAAAGGAAATTTCAAAACTTGAAGAGTATGTTGAATGTTTGTAGAATATATTTATTCAGAAACTACAAAAACTTGGAAGAAATGGATCGATTGGTGGAAAGGAGTCTATAAACCACCACCTCCTCCTAAAGAGCGACGGAACAGTACCGTATGTACCTTTGATTTAGTTGCTCTCAGAATATGTTGTAAAGGACCCCTCACTGTTTTTACTTCCTCACACATAAGTGTGTCTGAATGCAATACTATATTCAAAGAAAGGATTTCCCCTAAATGGGTATTTCTGAATGATAATTTTCCAAAATTACCTGAGAAAGAACTATCCACTCTAGAGTTATCTATAAACTTTTTATAAGGATGTACTGAATTATTTATTTCAAGTGCCATCTCACCTGTTAATATTACATTACAGCTGTAAGTTGTAGGAATTCTCTCAAGTTGTACTGTACTCAGAAATTGGCATAATTATTGGAAAGTATATAACGGAGTATGCAGAGTAATGTCTGTGATGGGAATATACCAGTGTGTGTATTGTTTAGTTTTGTACGTGTGCGGGTGAGTAGAATAGTGGTTGGCACACACAAATATGTTGCAAAATAAAATTGGTCAGCCAATCCATGCAGATTCAAAATTGGAAAACAAAATGGTATTATAGTTATCAGGAATCTGTATTACTAATTTCTAATGCTCACAGTAATTGAAAGAAAACTATGCAGCCTTCATTCTTTTGAGAAGTGTCTATTGTTCTGTTAGATATTAAGGAACTTGGGGAGAAAAGATATTAACTTATTCTTCAGCCCTTTGCTCTCAGATATGTTTGATAACCTATACATCCTACAGGTCAGAAGGTGTCTGCAAGATCTGCAGACACATCTCAGAAGGTGTCTGCAAGACTATATTACAAATCTACCGGAGAGTTGTATTATTAAAACTGAAGAGATCAAAGTTTAGAGCAATGGACGATAGTGCAAATACAATTTTACGGAGAGTGGGGTTAAAGTAGAAAACATCAATGCTTAGAGCAATGGACGATATCACAATTCTACCGAACCGTTGTAACATTAAAACTGAATAGATCAAAGTTTTGAGCAATGACTTCTCTTGAAGAGTACTCACTTCATCCTGGAGTAACTCAATCTTTTTTTGTTTCTCTCCATTTTCCATCTTCATTTCATGTAACAAATCTGAAGCATTAGAAAAGGAAATTTCAAAACTTGAAGAGTATGTTGAATGTTTGTAGAATATATTTATTCAGAAACTACAAAAACTTGGAAGAAATGGATCGATTGGTGGAAAGGAGACCCCGACTATAAACCACCACCACCTCCTAAAGAGCGACGGAACAGTACCGTATGTACCTTTGATTTAGTTGCTCTCAGAATATGTTGTAAAGGACCCCTCACTGTTTTTACTTCCACACACATAAGTGTGTCTGAATGCAATACTATATTCAAAGAAAGGATTTCCCCTAAATGGGTATTTCTGAATGATAATTTTTCAAAATTACCTGAGAAAGAACTATCCACTCTAGAGTTATCTATAAACTTTTTATAAGGATGTACTGAATTATTTATTTCAAGTGCCATCTCACCTGTTAATATTACATTACAGCTGTCAGTTGTAGGAATTCTCTCAAGTTGTACTGTACTCAGAAATTGGCATAATTATTGGAAAGTATATAACGGAGTATGCAGAGTAATGTCTGTGATGGGAATATACCAGATGTGTGTATTGTTTAGTTTTGTACGTGTGCGGGTGAGTAGAATAGTGGTTGGCACACACAAATATGTTGCAAAATAAAATTGGTCAGCCAATCCATGCAGATTCAAAATTGGAAAACAAAATGGTATTATAGTTATCAGGAATCTGTATTACTAATTTCTAATGCTCACAGTAATTGAAAGAAAACTATGCAGCCTTCATTCTTTTGAGAAGTGTCTATAGTTCTGTTAGATATTAAGGAACTTGGGGAGAAAAGATATTAACTTATTCTTCAGCCCTATGCTCTCAGATATGTTTGATAACCTATACATCCTACAGGTCAGAAGGTGTCTGCAAGATCTGCAGACACATCTCAGAAGGTGTCTGCAAGACTATATTACAAATCTACCGGAGAGTTGTATTATTAAAACTGAAGAGATCAAAGTTTAGAGCAATGGACGATAGTGCAAATACAATTTTACGGAGAGTAGGGTTAAAGTAGAAAACATCAATGCTTAGAGCAATGGACGATATCACAATTCTACCGAACCGTTGTAACATTAAAACTGAATAGATCAAAGTTTAGAGCAATGACTTCTCTTGAAGAGTACTCACTTCATCCTGGAGTAACTCAGTCTTTTTTTTGTTTCTCTCCATTTTCCATCTTCATTTCATGTAACAAATCTGAAGCATTAGAAAAGGAAATTTCAAAACTTGAAGAGTATGTTGAATGTTTGTAGAATATATTTATTCAGAAACTACAAAAACTTGGAAGAAATGGATCGATTGGTGGAAAGGAGTCTATAAACCACCACCTCCTCCGAAGCGAAGGAACAGTACCGTATGTACCTTTGATTTAGTTGCTCTCAGAATATGTTGTAAAGGACCCCTCACTGTTTTTACTTCCTCACACATAAGTGTGTCTGAATGCAATACTATATTCAAAGAAAGGATTTCCCCTAAATGGGTATTTCTGAATGATAATTTTCCAAAATTACCTGAGAAAGAACTATCCACTCTAGAGTTATCTATAAACTTTTTATAAGGATGTACTGAATTATTTATTTCAAGTGCCATCTCACCTGTTAATATTACATTACAGCTGTAAGTTGTAGGAATTCTCTCAAGTTGTACTGTACTCAGAAATTGGCATAATTATTGGAAAGTATATAACGGAGTATGCAGAGTAATGTCTGTGATGGGAATATACCAGATGTGTGTATTGTTTAGTTTTGTACGTGTGCGGGTGAGTAGAATAGTGGTTGGCACACACAAATATGTTGCAAAATAAAATTGGTCAGCCAATCCATGCAGATTCAAAATTGGAAAACAAAATGGTATTATAGTTATCAGGAATCTGTATTACTAATTTCTAATGCTCACAGTAATTGAAAGAAAACTATGCAGCCTTCATTCTTTTGAGAAGTGTCTATTGTTCTGTTAGATATTAAGGAACTTGGGGAGAAAAGATATTAACTTATTCTTCAGCCCTTTGCTCTCAGATATGTTTGATAACCTATACATCCTACAGGTCAGAAGGTGTCTGCAAGATCTGCAGACACATCTCAGAAGGTGTCTGCAAGACTATATTACAAATCTACCGGAGAGTTGTATTATTAAAACTGAAGAGATCAAAGTTTAGAGCAATGGACGATAGTGCAAATACAATTTTACGGAGAGTAGGGTTAAAGTAGAAAACATCAATGCTTAGAGCAATGGACGATATCACAATTCTACCGAACCGTTGTAACATTAAAACTGAATAGATCAAAGTTTAGAGCAATGACTTCTCTTGAAGAGTACTCACTTCATCCTGGAGTAACTCAATCTTTTTTTGTTTCTCTCCATTTTCCATCTTCATTTCATGTAACAAATCTGAAGCATTAGAAAAGGAAATTTCAAAACTTGAAGAGTATGTTGAATGTTTGTAGAATATATTTATTCAGAAACTACAAAAACTTGGAAGAAATGGATCGATTGGTGGAAAGGAGTCTATAAACCACCACCTCCTCCTAAAGAGCGACGGAACAGTACCGTATGTACCTTTGATTTAGTTGCTCTCAGAATATGTTGTAAAGGACCCCTCACTGTTTTTACTTCCTCACACATAAGTGTGTCTGAATGCAATACTATATTCAAAGAAAGGATTTCCCCTAAATGGGTATTTCTCAATGATAATTTTCCAAAATTACCTGAGAAAGAACTATCCACTCTAGAGTTATCTATAAACTTTTTATAAGGATGTACTGAATTATTTATTTCAAGTGCCATCTCACCTGTTAATATTACATTACAGCTGTAAGTTGTAGGAATTCTCTCAAGTTGTACTGTACTCAGAAATTGGCATAATTATTGGAAAGTATATAACGGAGTATGCAGAGTAATGTCTGTGATGGGAATATACCAGTGTGTGTATTGTTTAGTTTTGTACGTGTGCGGGTGAGTAGAATAGTGGTTGGCACACACAAATATGTTGCAAAATAAAATTGGTCAGCCAATCCATGCAGATTCAAAATTGGAAAACAAAATGGTATTATAGTTATCAGGAATCTGTATTACTAATTTCTAATGCTCACAGTAATTGAAAGAAAACTATGCAGCCTTCATTCTTTTGAGAAGTGTCTATTGTTCTGTTAGATATTAAGGAACTTGGGGAGAAAAGATATTAACTTATTCTTCAGCCCTTTGCTCTCAGATATGTTTGATAACCTATACATCCTACAGGTCAGAAGGTGTCTGCAAGATCTGCAGACACATCTCAGAAGGTGTCTGCAAGACTATATTACAAATCTACCGGAGAGTTGTATTATTAAAACTGAAGAGATCAAAGTTTAGAGCAATGGACGATAGTGCAAATACAATTTTACGGAGAGTGGGGTTAAAGTAGAAAACATCAATGCTTAGAGCAATGGACGATATCACAATTCTACCGAACCGTTGTAACATTAAAACTGAATAGATCAAAGTTTTGAGCAATGACTTCTCTTGAAGAGTACTCACTTCATCCTGGAGTAACTCAATCTTTTTTTGTTTCTCTCCATTTTCCATCTTCATTTCATGTAACAAATCTGAAGCATTAGAAAAGGAAATTTCAAAACTTGAAGAGTATGTTGAATGTTTGTAGAATATATTTATTCAGAAACTACAAAAACTTGGAAGAAATGGATCGATTGGTGGAAAGGAGTCTATAAACCACCACCTCCTCCGAAGCGAAGGAACAGTACCGTATGTACCTTTGATTTAGTTGCTCTCAGAATATGTTGTAAAGGACCCCTCACTGTTTTTACTTCCTTACACATAAGTGTGTCTGAATGCAATACTATATTCAAAGAAAGGATTTCCCCTAAATGGGTATTTCTGAATGATAATTTTCCAAAATTACCTGAGAAAGAACTATCCACTCTAGAGTTATCTATAAACTTTTTATAAGGATGTACTGAATTATTTATTTCAAGTGCCATCTCACCTGTTAATATTACATTACAGCTGTAAGTTGTAGGAATTCTCTCAAGTTGTACTGTACTCAGAAATTGGCATAATTATTGGAAAGTATATAACGGAGTATGCAGAGTAATGTCTGTGATGGGAATATACCAGATGTGTGTATTGTTTAGTTTTGTACGTGTGCGGGTGAGTAGAATAGTGGTTGGCACACACAAATATGTTGCAAAATAAAATTGGTCAGCCAATCCATGCAGATTCAAAATTGGAAAACAAAATGGTATTATAGTTATCAGGAATCTGTATTACTAATTTCTAATGCTCACAGTAATTGAAAGAAAACTATGCAGCCTTCATTCTTTTGAGAAGTGTCTATTGTTCTGTTAGATATTAAGGAACTTGGGGAGAAAAGATATTAACTTATTCTTCAGCCCTTTGCTCTCAGATATGTTTGATAACCTATACATCCTACAGGTCAGAAGATGTCTGCAAGATCTGCAGACACATCTCAGAAGGTGTCTGCAAGACTATATTACAAATCTACCGGAGAGTTGTATTATTAAAACTGAAGAGATCAAAGTTTAGAGCAATGGACGATAGTGCAAATACAATTTTACGGAGAGTAGGGTTAAAGTAGAAAACATCAATGCTTAGAGCAATGGACGATATCACAATTCTACCGAACCGTTGTAACATTAAAACTGAATAGATCAAAGTTTAGAGCAATGACTTCTCTTGAAGAGTACTCACTTCATCCTGGAGTAACTCAGTCTTTTTTTGTTTCTCTCCATTTTCCATCTTCATTTCATGTAACAAATCTGAAGCATTAGAAAAGGAAATTTCAAAACTTGAAGAGTATGTTGAATGTTTGTAGAATATATTTATTCAGAAACTACAAAAACTTGGAAGAAATGGATCGATTGGTGGAAAGGAGTCTATAAACCACCACCTCCTCCGAAGCGAAGGAACAGTACCGTATGTACCTTTGATTTAGTTGCTCTCAGAATATGTTGTAAAGGACCCCTCACTGTTTTTACTTCCTCACACATAAGTGTGTCTGAATGCAATACTATATTCAAAGAAAGGATTTCCCCTAAATGGGTATTTCTGAATGATAATTTTCCAAAATTACCTGAGAAAGAACTATCCACTCTAGAGTTATCTATAAACTTTTTATAAGGATGTACTGAATTATTTATTTCAAGTGCCATCTCACCTGTTAATATTACATTACAGCTGTAAGTTGTAGGAATTCTCTCAAGTTGTACTGTACTCAGAAATTGGCATAATTATTGGAAAGTATATAACGGAGTATGCAGAGTAATGTCTGTGATGGGAATATACCAGATGTGTGTATTGTTTAGTTTTGTACGTGTGCGGGTGAGTAGAATAGTGGTTGGCACACACAAATATGTTGCAAAATAAAATTGGTCAGCCAATCCATGCAGATTCAAAATTGGAAAACAAAATGGTATTATAGTTATCAGGAATCTGTATTACTAATTTCTAATGCTCACAGTAATTGAAAGAAAACTATGCAGCCTTCATTCTTTTGAGAAGTGTCTATAGTTCTGTTAGATATTAAGGAACTTGGGGAGAAAAGATATTAACTTATTCTTCAGCCCTTTGCTCTCAGATATGTTTGATAACCTATACATCCTACAGGTCAGAAGGTGTCTGCAAGATCTGCAGACACATCTCAGAAGGTGTCTGCAAGACTATATTACAAATCTACCGGAGAGTTGTATTATTAAAACTGAAGAGATCAAAGTTTAGAGCAATGGACGATAGTGCAAATACAATTTTACGGAGAGTAGGGTTAAAGTAGAAAACAACAATGCTTAGAGCAATGGACGATATCACAATTCTACCGAACCGTTGTAACATTAAAACTGAATAGATCAAAGTTTAGAGCAATGACTTCTCTTGAAGAGTACTCACTTCATCCTGGAGTAACTCAGTCTTTTTTTGTTTCTCTCCATTTTCCATCTTCATTTCATGTAACAAATCTGAAGCATTAGAAAAGGAAATTTCAAAACTTGAAGAGTATGTTGAATGTTTGTAGAATATATTTATTCAGAAACTACAAAAACTTGGAAGAAATGGATCGATTGGTGGAAAGGAGACCCCGACTATAAACCACCACCACCTCCTAAAGAGCGACGGAACAGTACCGTATGTACCTTTGATTTAGTTGCTCTCAGAATATGTTGTAAAGGACCCCTCACTGTTTTTACTTCCTCACACATAAGTGTGTCTGAATGCAATACTATATTCAAAGAAAGGATTTCCCCTAAATGGGTATTTCTGAATGATAATTTTCCAAAATTACCTGAGAAAGAACTATCCACTCTAGAGTTATCTATAAACTTTTTATAAGGATGTACTGAATTATTTATTTCAAGTGCCATCTCACCTGTTAATATTACATTACAGCTGTAAGTTGTAGGAATTCTCTCAAGTTGTACTGTACTCAGAAATTGGCATAATTATTGGAAAGTATATAACGGAGTATGCAGAGTAATGTCTGTGATGGGAATACACCAGATGTGTGTATTGTTTAGTTTTGTACGTGTGCGGGTGAGTAGAATAGTGGTTGGCACACACAAATATGTTGCAAAATAAAATTGGTCAGCCAATCCATGCAGATTCAAAATTGGAAAACAAAATGGTATTATAGTTATCAGGAATCTGTATTACTAATTTCTAATGCTCACAGTAATTGAAAGAAAACTATGCAGCCTTCATTCTTTTGAGAAGTGTCTATAGTTCTGTTAGATATTAAGGAACTTGGGGAGAAAAGATATTAACTTATTCTTCAGCCCTTTGCTCTCAGATATGTTTGATAACCTATACATCCTACAGGTCAGAAGGTGTCTGCAAGATCTGCAGACACATCTCAGAAGGTGTCTGCAAGACTATATTACAAATATACCGGAGAGTTGTATTATTAAAACTGAAGAGATCAAAGTTTAGAGCAATGGACGATAGTGCAAATACAATTTTACGGAGAGTGGGGTTAAAGTAGAAAACATCAATGCTTAGAGCAATGGACGATATCACAATTCTACCGAACCGTTGTAACATTAAAACTGAATAGATCAAAGTTTAGAGCAATGACTTCTCTTGAAGAGTACTCACTTCATCCTGGAGTAACTCAATCTTTTTTTGTTTCTCTCCATTTTCCATCTTCATTTCATGTAACAAATCTGAAGCATTAGAAAAGGAAATTTCAAAACTTGAAGAGTATGTTGAATGTTTGTAGAATATATTTATTCAGAAACTACAAAAACTTGGAAGAAATGGATCGATTGGTGGAAAGGAGACCCCGACTATAAACCACCACCACCTCCTAAAGAGCGACGGAACAGTACCGTATGTACCTTTGATTTAGTTGCTCTCAGAATATGTTGTAAAGGACCCCTCACTGTTTTTACTTCCTCACACATAAGTGTGTCTGAATGCAATACTATATTCAAAGAAAGGATTTCCCCTAAATGGGTATTTCTGAATGATAATTTTCCAAAATTACCTGAGAAAGAACTATCCACTCTAGAGTTATCTATAAACTTTTTATAAGGATGTACTGAATTATTTATTTCAAGTGCCATCTCACCTGTTAATATTACATTACAGCTGTAAGTTGTAGGAATTCTCTCAAGTTGTACTGTACTCAGAAATTGGCATAATTATTGGAAAGTATATAACGGAGTATGCAGAGTAATGTCTGTGATGGGAATACACCAGATGTGTGTATTGTTTAGTTTTGTACGTGTGCGGGTGAGTAGAATAGTGGTTGGCACACACAAATATGTTGCAAAATAAAATTGGTCAGCCAATCCATGCAGATTCAAAATTGGAAAACAAAATGGTATTATAGTTATCAGGAATCTGTATTACTAATTTCTAATGCTCACAGTAATTGAAAGAAAACTATGCAGCCTTCATTCTTTTGAGAAGTGTCTATTGTTCTGTTAGATATTAAGGAACTTGGGGAGAAAAGATATTAACTTATTCTTCAGCCCTTTGCTCTCAGATATGTTTGATAACCTATACATCCTACAGGTCAGAAGGTGTCTGCAAGATCTGCAGACACATCTCAGAAGGTGTCTGCAAGACTATATTACAAATCTACCGGAGAGTTGTATTATTAAAACTGAAGAGATCAAAGTTTAGAGCAATGGACGATAGTGCAAATACAATTTTACGGAGAGTAGGGTTAAAGTAGAAAACATCAATGCTTAGAGCAATGGACGATATCACAATTCTACCGAACCGTTGTAACATTAAAACTGAATAGATCAAAGTTTAGAGCAATGACTTCTCTTGAAGAGTACTCACTTCATCCTGGAGTAACTCAGTCTTTTTTTGTTTCTCTCCATTTTCCATCTTCATTTCATGTAACAAATCTGAAGCATTAGAAAAGGAAATTTCAAAACTTGAAGAGTATGTTGAATGTTTGTAGAATATATTTATTCAGAAACTACAAAAACTTGGAAGAAATGGATCGATTGGTGGAAAGGAGACCCCGACTATAAACCACCACCACCTCCTAAAGAGCGACGGAACAGTACCGTATGTACCTTTGATTTAGTTGCTCTCAGAATATGTTGTAAAGGACCCCTCACTGTTTTTACTTCCTCACACATAAGTGTGTCTGAATGCAATACTATATTCAAAGAAAGGATTTCCCCTAAATGGGTATTTCTGAATGATAATTTTCCAAAATTACCTGAGAAAGAACTATCCACTCTAGAGTTATCTATAAACTTTTTATAAGGATGTACTGAATTATTTATTTCAAGTGCCATCTCACCTGTTAATATTACATTACAGCTGTAAGTTGTAGGAATTCTCTCAAGTTGTACTGTACTCAGAAATTGGCATAATTATTGGAAAGTATACAACGGAGTATGCAGAGTAATGTCTGTGATGGGAATATACCAGATGTGTGTATTGTTTAGTTTTGTACGTGTGCGGGTGAGTAGAATAGTGGTTGGCACACACAAATATGTTGCAAAATAAAATTGGTCAGCCAATCCATGCAGATTCAAAATTGGAAAACAAAATGGTATTATAGTTATCAGGAATCTGTATTACTAATTTCTAATGCTCACAGTAATTGAAAGAAAACTATGCAGCCTTCATTCTTTTGAGAAGTGTCTATTGTTCTGTTAGATATTAAGGAACTTGGGGAGAAAAGATATTAACTTATTCTTCAGCCCTTTGCTCTCAGATATGTTTGATAACCTATACATCCTACAGGTCAGAAGGTGTCTGCAAGATCTGCAGACACATCTCAGAAGGTGTCTGCAAGACTATATTACAAATCTACCGGAGAGTTGTATTATTAAAACTGAAGAGATCAAAGTTTAGAGCAATGGACGATAGTGCAAATACAATTTTACGGAGAGTAGGGTTAAAGTAGAAAACATCAATGCTTAGAGCAATGGACGATATCACAATTCTACCGAACCGTTGTAACATTAAAACTGAATAGATCAAAGTTTAGAGCAATGACTTCTCTTGAAGAGTACTCACTTCATCCTGGAGTAACTCAATCTTTTTTTGTTTCTCTCCATTTTCCATCTTCATTTCATGTAACAAATCTGAAGCATTAGAAAAGGAAATTTCAAAACTTGAAGAGTATGTTGAATGTTTGTAGAATATATTTATTCAGAAACTACAAAAACTTGGAAGAAATGGATCGATTGGTGGAAAGGAGTCTATAAACCACCACCTCCTCCGAAGCGAAGGAACAGTACCGTATGTACCTTTGATTTAGTTGCTCTCAGAATATGTTGTAAAGGACCCCTCACTGTTTTTACTTCCTCACACATAAGTGTGTCTGAATGCAATACTATATTCAAAGAAAGGATTTCCCCTAAATGGGTATTTCTCAATGATAATTTTCCAAAATTACCTGAGAAAGAACTATCCACTCTAGAGTTATCTATAAACTTTTTATAAGGATGTACTGAATTATTTATTTCAAGTGCCATCTCACCTGTTAATATTACATTACAGCTGTAAGTTGTAGGAATTCTCTCAAGTTGTACTGTACTCAGAAATTGGCATAATTATTGGAAAGTATAGAACGGAGTATGCAGAGTAATGTCTGTGATGGGAATATACCAGTGTGTGTATTGTTTAGTTTTGTACGTGTGCGGGTGAGTAGAATAGTGGTTGGCACACACAAATATGTTGCAAAATAAAATTGGTCAGCCAATCCATGCAGATTCAAAATTGGAAAACAAAATGGTATTATAGTTATCAGGAATCTGTATTACTAATTTCTAATGCTCACAGTAATTGAAAGAAAACTATGCAGCCTTCATTCTTTTGAGAAGTGTCTATAGTTCTGTTAGATATTAAGGAACTTGGGGAGAAAAGATATTAACTTATTCTTCAGCCCTTTGCTCTCAGATATGTTTGATAACCTATACATCCTACAGGTCAGAAGGTGTCTGCAAGATCTGCAGACACATCTCAGAAGGTGTCTGCAAGACTATATTACAAATCTACCGGAGAGTTGTATTATTAAAACTGAAGAGATCAAAGTTTAGAGCAATGGACGATAGTGCAAATACAATTTTACGGAGAGTAGGGTTAAAGTAGAAAACATCAATGCTTAGAGCAATGGACGATATCACAATTCTACCGAACCGTTGTAACATTAAAACTGAATAGATCAAAGTTTTGAGCAATGACTTCTCTTGAAGAGTACTCACTTCATCCTGGAGTAACTCAGTCTTTTTTTGTTTCTCTCCATTTTCCATCTTCATTTCATGTAACAAATCTGAAGCATTAGAAAAGGAAATTTCAAAACTTGAAGAGTATGTTGAATGTTTGTAGAATATATTTATTCAGAAACTACAAAAACTTGGAAGAAATGGATCGATTGGTGGAAAGGAGACCCCGACTATAAACCACCACCACCTCCTAAAGAGCGACGGAACAGTACCGTATGTACCTTTGATTTAGTTGCTCTCAGAATATGTTGTAAAGGACCCCTCACTGTTTTTACTTCCTCACACATAAGTGTGTCTGAATGCAATACTATATTCAAAGAAAGGATTTCCCCTAAATGGGTATTTCTCAATGATAATTTTCCAAAATTACCTGAGAAAGAACTATCCACTCTAGAGTTATCTATAAACTTTTTATAAGGATGTACTGAATTATTTATTTCAAGTGCCATCTCACCTGTTAATATTACATTACAGCTGTAAGTTGTAGGAATTCTCTCAAGTTGTACTGTACTCAGAAATTGGCATAATTATTGGAAAGTATATAACGGAGTATGCAGAGTAATGTCTGTGATGGGAATATACCAGATGTGTGTATTGTTTAGTTTTGTACGTGTGCGGGTGAGTAGAATAGTGGTTGGCACACACAAATATGTTGCAAAATAAAATTGGTCAGCCAATCCATGCAGATTCAAAATTGGAAAACAAAATGGTATTATAGTTATCAGGAATCTGTATTACTAATTTCTAATGCTCACAGTAATTGAAAGAAAACTATGCAGCCTTCATTCTTTTGAGAAGTGTCTATTGTTCTGTTAGATATTAAGGAACTTGGGGAGAAAAGATATTAACTTATTCTTCAGCCCTTTGCTCTCAGATATGTTTGATAACCTATACATCCTACAGGTCAGAAGGTGTCTGCAAGATCTGCAGACACATCTCAGAAGGTGTCTGCAAGACTATATTACAAATCTACCGGAGAGTTGTATTATTAAAACTGAAGAGATCAAAGTTTAGAGCAATGGACGATAGTGCAAATACAATTTTACGGAGAGTAGGGTTAAAGTAGAAAACATCAATGCTTAGAGCAATGGACGATATCACAATTCTACCGAACCGTTGTAACATTAAAACTGAATAGATCAAAGTTTAGAGCAATGACTTCTCTTGAAGAGTACTCACTTCATCCTGGAGTAACTCAGTCTTTTTTTGTTTCTCTCCATTTTCCATCTTCATTTCATGTAACAAATCTGAAGCATTAGAAAAGGAAATTTCAAAACTTGAAGAGTATGTTGAATGTTTGTAGAATATATTTATTCAGAAACTACAAAAACTTGGAAGAAATGGATCGATTGGTGGAAAGGAGTCTATAAACCACCACCTCCTCCGAAGCGAAGGAACAGTACCGTATGTACCTTTGATTTAGTTGCTCTCAGAATATGTTGTAAAGGACCCCTCACTGTTTTTACTTCCTCACACATAAGTGTGTCTGAATGCAATACTATATTCAAAGAAAGGATTTCCCCTAAATGGGTATTTCTGAATGATAATTTTCCAAAATTACCTGAGAAAGAACTATCCACTCTAGAGTTATCTATAAACTTTTTATAAGGATGTACTGAATTATTTATTTCAAGTGCCATCTCACCTGTTAATATTACATTACAGCTGTAAGTTGTAGGAATTCTCTCAAGTTGTACTGTACTCAGAAATTGGCATAATTATTGGAAAGTATATAACGGAGTATGCAGAGTAATGTCTGTGATGGGAATATACCAGATGTGTGTATTGTTTAGTTTTGTACGTGTGCGGGTGAGTAGAATAGTGGTTGGCACACACAAATATGTTGCAAAATAAAATTGGTCAGCCAATCCATGCAGATTCAAAATTGGAAAACAAAATGGTATTATAGTTATCAGGAATCTGTATTACTAATTTCTAATGCTCACAGTAATTGAAAGAAAACTATGCAGCCTTCATTCTTTTGAGAAGTGTCTATTGTTCTGTTAGATATTAAGGAACTTGGGGAGAAAAGATATTAACTTATTCTTCAGCCCTTTGCTCTCAGATATGTTTGATAACCTATACATCCTACAGGTCAGAAGGTGTCTGCAAGATCTGCAGACACATCTCAGAAGGTGTCTGCAAGACTATATTACAAATCTACCGGAGAGTTGTATTATTAAAACTGAAGAGATCAAAGTTTAGAGCAATGGACGATAGTGCAAATACAATTTTACGGAGAGTAGGGTTAAAGTAGAAAACATCAATGCTTAGAGCAATGGACGATATCACAATTCTACCGAACCGTTGTAACATTAAAACTGAATAGATCAAAGTTTAGAGCAATGACTTCTCTTGAAGAGTACTCACTTCATCCTGGAGTAACTCAGTCTTTTTTTGTTTCTCTCCATTTTCCATCTTCATTTCATGTAACAAATCTGAAGCATTAGAAAAGGAAATTTCAAAACTTGAAGAGTATGTTGAATGTTTGTAGAATATATTTATTCAGAAACTACAAAAACTTGGAAGAAATGGATCGATTGGTGGAAAGGAGTCTATAAACCACCACCTCCTCCGAAGCGAAGGAACAGTACCGTATGTACCTTTGATTTAGTTGCTCTCAGAATATGTTGTAAAGGACCCCTCACTGTTTTTACTTCCTCACACATAAGTGTGTCTGAATGCAATACTATATTCAAAGAAAGGATTTCCCCTAAATGGGTATTTCTGAATGATAATTTTCCAAAATTACCTGAGAAAGAACTATCCACTCTAGAGTTATCTATAAACTTTTTATAAGGATGTACTGAATTATTTATTTCAAGTGCCATCTCACCTGTTAATATTACATTACAGCTGTAAGTTGTAGGAATTCTCTCAAGTTGTACTGTACTCAGAAATTGGCATAATTATTGGAAAGTATATAACGGAGTATGCAGAGTAATGTCTGTGATGGGAATACACCAGATGTGTGTATTGTTTAGTTTTGTACGTGTGCGGGTGAGTAGAATAGTGGTTGGCACACACAAATATGTTGCAAAATAAAATTGGTCAGCCAATCCATGCAGATTCAAAATTGGAAAACAAAATGGTATTATAGTTATCAGGAATCTGTATTACTAATTTCTAATGCTCACAGTAATTGAAAGAAAACTATGCAGCCTTCATTCTTTTGAGAAGTGTCTATTGTTCTGTTAGATATTAAGGAACTTGGGGAGAAAAGATATTAACTTATTCTTCAGCCCTTTGCTCTCAGATATGTTTGATAACCTATACATCCTACAGGTCAGAAGGTGTCTGCAAGATCTGCAGACACATCTCAGAAGGTGTCTGCAAGACTATATTACAAATCTACCGGAGAGTTGTATTATTAAAACTGAAGAGATCAAAGTTTAGAGCAATGGACGATAGTGCAAATACAATTTTACGGAGAGTAGGGTTAAAGTAGAAAACATCAATGCTTAGAGCAATGGACGATATCACAATTCTACCGAACCGTTGTAACATTAAAACTGAATAGATCAAAGTTTAGAGCAATGACTTCTCTTGAAGAGTACTCACTTCATCCTGGAGTAACTCAATCTTTTTTTGTTTCTCTCCATTTTCCATCTTCATTTCATGTAACAAATCTGAAGCATTAGAAAAGGAAATTTCAAAACTTGAAGAGTATGTTGAATGTTTGTAGAATATATTTATTCAGAAACTACAAAAACTTGGAAGAAATGGATCGATTGGTGGAAAGGAGTCTATAAACCACCACCTCCTCCGAAGCGAAGGAACAGTACCGTATGTACCTTTGATTTAGTTGCTCTCAGAATATGTTGTAAAGGACCCCTCACTGTTTTTACTTCCTCACACATAAGTGTGTCTGAATGCAATACTATATTCAAAGAAAGGATTTCCCCTAAATGGGTATTTCTGAATGATAATTTTCCAAAATTACCTGAGAAAGAACTATCCACTCTAGAGTTATCTATAAACTTTTTATAAGGATGTACTGAATTATTTATTTCAAGTGCCATCTCACCTGTTAATATTACATTACAGCTGTAAGTTGTAGGAATTCTCTCAAGTTGTACTGTACTCAGAAATTGGCATAATTATTGGAAAGTATATAACGGAGTATGCAGAGTAATGTCTGTGATGGGAATACACCAGATGTGTGTATTGTTTAGTTTTGTACGTGTGCGGGTGAGTAGAATAGTGGTTGGCACACACAAATATGTTGCAAAATAAAATTGGTCAGCCAATCCATGCAGATTCAAAATTGGAAAACAAAATGGTATTATAGTTATCAGGAATCTGTATTACTAATTTCTAATGCTCACAGTAATTGAAAGAAAACTATGCAGCCTTCATTCTTTTGAGAAGTGTCTATTGTTCTGTTAGATATTAAGGAACTTGGGGAGAAAAGATATTAACTTATTCTTCAGCCCTTTGCTCTCAGATATGTTTGATACCCTATACATCCTACAGGTCAGAAGGTGTCTGCAAGATCTGCAGACACATCTCAGAAGGTGTCTGCAAGACTATATTACAAATCTACCGGAGAGTTGTATTATTAAAACTGAAGAGATCAAAGTTTAGAGCAATGGACGATAGTGCAAATACAATTTTACGGAGAGTAGGGTTAAAGTAGAAAACATCAATGCTTAGAGCAATGGACGATATCACAATTCTACCGAACCGTTGTAACATTAAAACTGAATAGATCAAAGTTTAGAGCAATGACTTCTCTTGAAGAGTACTCACTTCATCCTGGAGTAACTCAGTCTTTTTTTGTTTCTCTCCATTTTCCATCTTCATTTCATGTAACAAATCTGAAGCATTAGAAAAGGAAATTTCAAAACTTGAAGAGTATGTTGAATGTTTGTAGAATATATTTATTCAGAAACTACAAAAACTTGGAAGAAATGGATCGATTGGTGGAAAGGAGTCTATAAACCACCACCTCCTCCGAAGCGAAGGAACAGTACCGTATGTACCTTTGATTTAGTTGCTCTCAGAATATGTTGTAAAGGACCCCTCACTGTTTTTACTTCCTCACACATAAGTGTGTCTGAATGCAATACTATATTCAAAGAAAGGATTTCCCCTAAATGGGTATTTCTGAATGATAATTTTCCAAAATTACCTGAGAAAGAACTATCCACTCTAGAGTTATCTATAAACTTTTTATAAGGATGTACTGAATTATTTATTTCAAGTGCCATCTCACCTGTTAATATTACATTACAGCTGTAAGTTGTAGGAATTCTCTCAAGTTGTACTGTACTCAGAAATTGGCATAATTATTGGAAAGTATATAACGGAGTATGCAGAGTAATGTCTGTGATGGGAATACACCAGATGTGTGTATTGT
Organism: Gryllus longicercus; assembly: GCA_038098605.1. Classification (NCBI taxonomy): domain Eukaryota; kingdom Metazoa; phylum Arthropoda; class Insecta; order Orthoptera; family Gryllidae; genus Gryllus; species Gryllus longicercus. The sequence goes on from JAZDUA010000027.1 coordinate 514,918, forward strand.
TTAGTTTTGTACGTGTGCGGGTGAGTAGAATAGTGGTTGGCACACACAAATATGTTGCAAAATAAAATTGGTCAGCCAATCCATGCAGATTCAAAATTGGAAAACAAAATGGTATTATAGTTATCAGGAATCTGTATTACTAATTTCTAATGCTCACAGTAATTGAAAGAAAACTATGCAGCCTTCATTCTTTTGAGAAGTGTCTATTGTTCTGTTAGATATTAAGGAACTTGGGGAGAAAAGATATTAACTTATTCTTCAGCCCTTTGCTCTCAGATATGTTTGATACCCTATACATCCTACAGGTCAGAAGGTGTCTGCAAGATCTGCAGACACATCTCAGAAGGTGTCTGCAAGACTATATTACAAATCTACCGGAGAGTTGTATTATTAAAACTGAAGAGATCAAAGTTTAGAGCAATGGACGATAGTGCAAATACAATTTTACGGAGAGTAGGGTTAAAGTAGAAAACATCAATGCTTAGAGCAATGGACGATATCACAATTCTACCGAACCGTTGTAACATTAAAACTGAATAGATCAAAGTTTAGAGCAATGACTTCTCTTGAAGAGTACTCACTTCATCCTGGAGTAACTCAGTCTTTTTTTGTTTCTCTCCATTTTCCATCTTCATTTCATGTAACAAATCTGAAGCATTAGAAAAGGAAATTTCAAAACTTGAAGAGTATGTTGAATGTTTGTAGAATATATTTATTCAGAAACTACAAAAACTTGGAAGAAATGGATCGATTGGTGGAAAGGAGTCTATAAACCACCACCTCCTCCGAAGCGAAGGAACAGTACCGTATGTACCTTTGATTTAGTTGCTCTCAGAATATGTTGTAAAGGACCCCTCACTGTTTTTACTTCCTCACACATAAGTGTGTCTGAATGCAATACTATATTCAAAGAAAGGATTTCCCCTAAATGGGTATTTCTGAATGATAATTTTCCAAAATTACCTGAGAAAGAACTATCCACTCTAGAGTTATCTATAAACTTTTTATAAGGATGTACTGAATTATTTATTTCAAGTGCCATCTCACCTGTTAATATTACATTACAGCTGTAAGTTGTAGGAATTCTCTCAAGTTGTACTGTACTCAGAAATTGGCATAATTATTGGAAAGTATATAACGGAGTATGCAGAGTAATGTCTGTGATGGGAATATACCAGATGTGTGTATTGTTTAGTTTTGTACGTGTGCGGGTGAGTAGAATAGTGGTTGGCACACACAAATATGTTGCAAAATAAAATTGGTCAGCCAATCCATGCAGATTCAAAATTGGAAAACAAAATGGTATTATAGTTATCAGGAATCTGTATTACTAATTTCTAATGCTCACAGTAATTGAAAGAAAACTATGCAGCCTTCATTCTTTTGAGAAGTGTCTATTTTTCTGTTAGATATTAAGGAACTTGGGGAGAAAAGATATTAACTTATTCTTCAGCCCTTTGCTCTCAGATATGTTTGATACCCTATACATCCTACAGGTCAGAAGGTGTCTGCAAGATCTGCAGACACATCTCAGAAGGTGTCTGCAAGACTATATTACAAATCTACCGGAGAGTTGTATTATTAAAACTGAAGAGATCAAAGTTTAGAGCAATGGACGATAGTGCAAATACAATTTTACGGAGAGTAGGGTTAAAGTAGAAAACATCAATGCTTAGAGCAATGGACGATATCACAATTCTACCGAACCGTTGTAACATTAAAACTGAATAGATCAAAGTTTAGAGCAATGACTTCTCTTGACGAGTACTCACTTCATCCTGGAGTAACTCAGTCTTTTTTTGTTTCTCTCCATTTTCCATCTTCATTTCATGTAACAAATCTGAAGCATTAGAAAAGGAAATTTCAAAACTTGAAGAGTATGTTGAATGTTTGTAGAATATATTTATTCAGAAACTACAAAAACTTGGAAGAAATGGATCGATTGGTGGAAAGGAGTCTATAAACCACCACCTCCTCCGAAGCGAAGGAACAGTACCGTATGTACCTTTGATTTAGTTGCTCTCAGAATATGTTGTAAAGGACCCCTCACTGTTTTTACTTCCTCACACATAAGTGTGTCTGAATGCAATACTATATTCAAAGAAAGGATTTCCCCTAAATGGGTATTTCTGAATGATAATTTTCCAAAATTACCTGAGAAAGAACTATCCACTCTAGAGTTATCTATAAACTTTTTATAAGGATGTACTGAATTATTTATTTCAAGTGCCATCTCACCTGTTAATATTACATTACAGCTGTAAGTTGTAGGAATTCTCTCAAGTTGTACTGTACTCAGAAATTGGCATAATTATTGGAAAGTATATAACGGAGTATGCAGAGTAATGTCTGTGATGGGAATACACCAGATGTGTGTATTGTTTAGTTTTGTACGTGTGCGGGTGAGTAGAATACTGGTTGGCACACACAAATATGTTGCAAAATAAAATTGGTCAGCCAATCCATGCAGATTCAAAATTGGAAAACAAAATGGTATTATAGTTATCAGGAATCTGTATTACTAATTTCTAATGCTCACAGTAATTGAAAGAAAACTATGCAGCCTTCATTCTTTTGAGAAGTGTCTATTGTTCTGTTAGATATTAAGGAACTTGGGGAGAAAAGATATTAACTTATTCTTCAGCCCTTTGCTCTCAGATATGTTTGATACCCTATACATCCTACAGGTCAGAAGGTGTCTGCAAGATCTGCAGACACATCTCAGAAGGTGTCTGCAAGACTATATTACAAATCTACCGGAGAGTTGTATTATTAAAACTGAAGAGATCAAAGTTTAGAGCAATGGACGATAGTGCAAATACAATTTTACGGAGAGTAGGGTTAAAGTAGAAAACATCAATGCTTAGAGCAATGGACGATATCACAATTCTACCGAACCGTTGTAACATTAAAACTGAATAGATCAAAGTTTAGAGCAATGACTTCTCTTGAAGAGTACTCACTTCATCCTGGAGTAACTCAGTCTTTTTTTGTTTCTCTCCATTTTCCATCTTCATTTCATGTAACAAATCTGAAGCATTAGAAAAGGAAATTTCAAAACTTGAAGAGTATGTTGAATGTTTGTAGAATATATTTATTCAGAAACTACAAAAACTTGGAAGAAATGGATCGATTGGTGGAAAGGAGTCTATAAACCACCACCTCCTCCGAAGCGAAGGAACAGTACCGTATGTACCTTTGATTTAGTTGCTCTCAGAATATGTTGTAAAGGACCCCTCACTGTTTTTACTTCCTCACACATAAGTGTGTCTGAATGCAATACTATATTCAAAGAAAGGATTTCCCCTAAATGGGTATTTCTGAATGATAATTTTCCAAAATTACCTGAGAAAGAACTATCCACTCTAGAGTTATCTATAAACTTTTTATAAGGATGTACTGAATTATTTATTTCAAGTGCCATCTCACCTGTTAATATTACATTACAGCTGTAAGTTGTAGGAATTCTCTCAAGTTGTACTGTACTCAGAAATTGGCATAATTATTGGAAAGTATATAACGGAGTATGCAGAGTAATGTCTGTGATGGGAATATACCAGATGTGTGTATTGTTTAGTTTTGTACGTGTGCGGGTGAGTAGAATAGTGGTTGGCACACACAAATATGTTGCAAAATAAAATTGGTCAGCCAATCCATGCAGATTCAAAATTGGAAAACAAAATGGTATTATAGTTATCAGGAATCTGTATTACTAATTTCTAATGCTCACAGTAATTGAAAGAAAACTATGCAGCCTTCATTCTTTTGAGAAGTGTCTATTGTTCTGTTAGATATTAAGGAACTTGGGGAGAAAAGATATTAACTTATTCTTCAGCCCTTTGCTCTCAGATATGTTTGATACCCTATACATCCTACAGGTCAGAAGGTGTCTGCAAGATCTGCAGACACATCTCAGAAGGTGTCTGCAAGACTATATTACAAATCTACCGGAGAGTTGTATTATTAAAACTGAAGAGATCAAAGTTTAGAGCAATGGACGATAGTGCAAATACAATTTTACGGAGAGTAGGGTTAAAGTAGAAAACATCAATGCTTAGAGCAATGGACGATATCACAATTCTACCGAACCGTTGTAACATTAAAACTGAATAGATCAAAGTTTAGAGCAATGACTTCTCTTGAAGAGTACTCACTTCATCCTGGAGTAACTCAATCTTTTTTTGTTTCTCTCCATTTTCCATCTTCATTTCATGTAACAAATCTGAAGCATTAGAAAAGGAAATTTCAAAACTTGAAGAGTATGTTGAATGTTTGTAGAATATATTTATTCAGAAACTACAAAAACTTGGAAGAAATGGATCGATTGGTGGAAAGGAGTCTATAAACCACCACCTCCTCCGAAGCGAAGGAACAGTACCGTATGTACCTTTGATTTAGTTGCTCTCAGAATATGTTGTAAAGGACCCCTCACTGTTTTTACTTCCTCACACATAAGTGTGTCTGAATGCAATACTATATTCAAAGAAAGGATTTCCCCTAAATGGGTATTTCTGAATGATAATTTTCCAAAATTACCTGAGAAAGAACTATCCACTCTAGAGTTATCTATAAACTTTTTATAAGGATGTACTGAATTATTTATTTCAAGTGCCATCTCACCTGTTAATATTACATTACAGCTGTAAGTTGTAGGAATTCTCTCAAGTTGTACTGTACTCAGAAATTGGCATAATTATTGGAAAGTATATAACGGAGTATGCAGAGTAATGTCTGTGATGGGAATACACCAGATGTGTGTATTGTTTAGTTTTGTACGTGTGCGGGTGAGTAGAATACTGGTTGGCACACACAAATATGTTGCAAAATAAAATTGGTCAGCCAATCCATGCAGATTCAAAATTGGAAAACAAAATGGTATTATAGTTATCAGGAATCTGTATTACTAATTTCTAATGCTCACAGTAATTGAAAGAAAACTATGCAGCCTTCATTCTTTTGAGAAGTGTCTATTGTTCTGTTAGATATTAAGGAACTTGGGGAGAAAAGATATTAACTTATTCTTCAGCCCTTTGCTCTCAGATATGTTTGATACCCTATACATCCTACAGGTCAGAAGGTGTCTGCAAGATCTGCAGACACATCTCAGAAGGTGTCTGCAAGACTATATTACAAATCTACCGGAGAGTTGTATTATTAAAACTGAAGAGATCAAAGTTTAGAGCAATGGACGATAGTGCAAATACAATTTTACGGAGAGTAGGGTTAAAGTAGAAAACATCAATGCTTAGAGCAATGGACGATATCACAATTCTACCGAACCGTTGTAACATTAAAACTGAATAGATCAAAGTTTAGAGCAATGACTTCTCTTGAAGAGTACTCACTTCATCCTGGAGTAACTCAGTCTTTTTTTGTTTCTCTCCATTTTCCATCTTCATTTCATGTAACAAATCTGAAGCATTAGAAAAGGAAATTTCAAAACTTGAAGAGTATGTTGAATGTTTGTAGAATATATTTATTCAGAAACTACAAAAACTTGGAAGAAATGGATCGATTGGTGGAAAGGAGTCTATAAACCACCACCTCCTCCGAAGCGAAGGAACAGTACCGTATGTACCTTTGATTTAGTTGCTCTCAGAATATGTTGTAAAGGACCCCTCACTGTTTTTACTTCCTCACACATAAGTGTGTCTGAATGCAATACTATATTCAAAGAAAGGATTTCCCCTAAATGGGTATTTCTGAATGATAATTTTCCAAAATTACCTGAGAAAGAACTATCCACTCTAGAGTTATCTATAAACTTTTTATAAGGATGTACTGAATTATTTATTTCAAGTGCCATCTCACCTGTTAATATTACATTACAGCTGTAAGTTGTAGGAATTCTCTCAAGTTGTACTGTACTCAGAAATTGGCATAATTATTGGAAAGTATATAACGGAGTATGCAGAGTAATGTCTGTGATGGGAATACACCAGATGTGTGTATTGTTTAGTTTTGTACGTGTGCGGGTGAGTAGAACAGTGGTTGGCACACACAAATATGTTGCAAAATAAAATTGGTCAGCCAATCCATGCAGATTCAAAATTGGAAAACAAAATGGTATTATAGTTATCAGGAATCTGTATTACTAATTTCTAATGCTCACAGTAATTGAAAGAAAACTATGCAGCCTTCATTCTTTTGAGAAGTGTCTATTGTTCTGTTAGATATTAAGGAACTTGGGGAGAAAAGATATTAACTTATTCTTCAGCCCTTTGCTCTCAGATATGTTTGATACCCTATACATCCTACAGGTCAGAAGGTGTCTGCAAGATCTGCAGACACATCTCAGAAGGTGTCTGCAAGACTATATTACAAATCTACCGGAGAGTTGTATTATTAAAACTGAAGAGATCAAAGTTTAGAGCAATGGACGATAGTGCAAATACAATTTTACGGAGAGTAGGGTTAAAGTAGAAAACATCAATGCTTAGAGCAATGGACGATATCACAATTCTACCGAACCGTTGTAACATAAAAACTGAATAGATCAAAGTTTAGAGCAATGACTTCTCTTGAAGAGTACTCACTTCATCCTGGAGTAACTCAATCTTTTTTTGTTTCTCTCCATTTTCCATCTTCATTTCATGTAACAAATCTGAAGCATTAGAAAAGGAAATTTCAAAACTTGAAGAGTATGTTGAATGTTTGTAGAATATATTTATTCAGAAACTACAAAAACTTGGAAGAAATGGATCGATTGGTGGAAAGGAGTCTATAAACCACCACCTCCTCCGAAGCGAAGGAACAGTACCGTATGTACCTTTGATTTAGTTGCTCTCAGAATATGTTGTAAAGGACCCCTCACTGTTTTTACTTCCTCACACATAAGTGTGTCTGAATGCAATACTATATTCAAAGAAAGGATTTCCCCTAAATGGGTATTTCTGAAAGATAATTTTCCAAAATTACCTGAGAAAGAACTATCCACTCTAGAGTTATCTATAAACTTTTTATAAGGATGTACTGAATTATTTATTTCAAGTGCCATCTCACCTGTTAATATTACATTACAGCTGTAAGTTGTAGGAATTCTCTCAAGTTGTACTGTACTCAGAAATTGGCATAATTATTGGAAAGTATATAACGGAGTATGCAGAGTAATGTCTGTGATGGGAATACACCAGATGTGTGTATTGTTTAGTTTTGTACGTGTGCGGGTGAGTAGAATACTGGTTGGCACACACAAATATGTTGCAAAATAAAATTGGTCAGCCAATCCATGCAGATTCAAAATTGGAAAACAAAATGGTATTATAGTTATCAGGAATCTGTATTACTAATTTCTAATGCTCACAGTAATTGAAAGAAAACTATGCAGCCTTCATTCTTTTGAGAAGTGTCTATTGTTCTGTTAGATATTAAGGAACTTGGGGAGAAAAGATATTAACTTATTCTTCAGCCCTTTGCTCTCAGATATGTTTGATACCCTATACATCCTACAGGTCAGAAGGTGTCTGCAAGATCTGCAGACACATCTCAGAAGGTGTCTGCAAGACTATATTACAAATCTACCGGAGAGTTGTATTATTAAAACTGAAGAGATCAAAGTTTAGAGCAATGGACGATAGTGCAAATACAATTTTACGGAGAGTAGGGTTAAAGTAGAAAACATCAATGCTTAGAGCAATGGACGATATCACAATTCTACCGAACCGTTGTAACATTAAAACTGAATAGATCAAAGTTTAGAGCAATGACTTCTCTTGAAGAGTACTCACTTCATCCTGGAGTAACTCAATCTTTTTTTGTTTCTCTCCATTTTCCATCTTCATTTCATGTAACAAATCTGAAGCATTAGAAAAGGAAATTTCAAAACTTGAAGAGTATGTTGAATGTTTGTAGAATATATTTATTCAGAAACTACAAAAACTTGGAAGAAATGGATCGATTGGTGGAAAGGAGTCTATAAACCACCACCTCCTCCGAAGCGAAGGAACAGTACCGTATGTACCTTTGATTTAGTTGCTCTCAGAATATGTTGTAAAGGACCCCTCACTGTTTTTACTTCCTCACACATAAGTGTGTCTGAATGCAATACTATATTCAAAGAAAGGATTTCCCCTAAATGGGTATTTCTGAATGATAATTTTCCAAAATTACCTGAGAAAGAACTATCCACTCTAGAGTTATCTATAAACTTTTTATAAGGATGTACTGAATTATTTATTTCAAGTGCCATCTCACCTGTTAATATTACATTACAGCTGTAAGTTGTAGGAATTCTCTCAAGTTGTACTGTACTCAGAAATTGGCATAATTATTGGAAAGTATATAACGGAGTATGCAGAGTAATGTCTGTGATGGGAATACACCAGATGTGTGTATTGTTTAGTTTTGTACGTGTGCGGGTGAGTAGAATAGTGGTTGGCACACACAAATATGTTGCAAAATAAAATTGGTCAGCCAATCCATGCAGATTCAAAATTGGAAAACAAAATGGTATTATAGTTATCAGGAATCTGTATTACTAATTTCTAATGCTCACAGTAATTGAAAGAAAACTATGCAGCCTTCATTCTTTTGAGAAGTGTCTATTGTTCTGTTAGATATTAAGGAACTTGGGGAGAAAAGATATTAACTTATTCTTCAGCCCTTTGCTCTCAGATATGTTTGATAACCTATACATCCTACAGGTCAGAAGGTGTCTGCAAGATCTGCAGACACATCTCAGAAGGTGTCTGCAAGACTATATTACAAATCTACCGGAGAGTTGTATTATTAAAACTGAAGAGATCAAAGTTTAGAGCAATGGACGATAGTGCAAATACAATTTTACGGAGAGTAGGGTTAAAGTAGAAAACATCAATGCTTAGAGCAATGGACGATATCACAATTCTACCGAACCGTTGTAACATTAAAACTGAATAGATCAAAGTTTAGAGCAATGACTTCTCTTGAAGAGTACTCACTTCATCCTGGAGTAACTCAATCTTTTTTTGTTTCTCTCCATTTTCCATCTTCATTTCATGTAACAAATCTGAAGCATTAGAAAAGGAAATTTCAAAACTTGAAGAGTATGTTGAATGTTTGTAGAATATATTTATTCAGAAACTACAAAAACTTGGAAGAAATGGATCGATTGGTGGAAAGGAGTCTATAAACCACCACCTCCTCCGAAGCGAAGGAACAGTACCGTATGTACCTTTGATTTAGTTGCTCTCAGAATATGTTGTAAAGGACCCCTCAGTGTTTTTACTTCCTCACACATAAGTGTGTCTGAATGCAATACTATATTCAAAGAAAGGATTTCCCCTAAATGGGTATTTCTGAATGATAATTTTCCAAAATTACCTGAGAAAGAACTATCCACTCTAGAGTTATCTATAAACTTTTTATAAGGATGTACTGAATTATTTATTTCAAGTGCCATCTCACCTGTTAATATTACATTACAGCTGTAAGTTGTAGGAATTCTCTCAAGTTGTACTGTACTCAGAAATTGGCATAATTATTGGAAAGTATATAACGGAGTATGCAGAGTAATGTCTGTGATGGGAATATACCAGATGTGTGTATTGTTTAGTTTTGTACGTGTGCGGGTGAGTAGAATAGTGGTTGGCACACACAAATATGTTGCAAAATAAAATTGGTCAGCCAATCCATGCAGATTCAAAATTGGAAAACAAAATGGTATTATAGTTATCAGGAATCTGTATTACTAATTTCTAATGCTCACAGTAATTGAAAGAAAACTATGCAGCCTTCATTCTTTTGAGAAGTGTCTATTGTTCTGTTAGATATTAAGGAACTTGGGGAGAAAAGATATTAACTTATTCTTCAGCCCTTTGCTCTCAGATATGTTTGATACCCTATACATCCTACAGGTCAGAAGGTGTCTGCAAGATCTGCAGACACATCTCAGAAGGTGTCTGCAAGACTATATTACAAATCTACCGGAGAGTTGTATTATTAAAACTGAAGAGATCAAAGTTTAGAGCAATGGACGATAGTGCAAATACAATTTTACGGAGAGTAGGGTTAAAGTAGAAAACATCAATGCTTAGAGCAATGGACGATATCACAATTCTACCGAACCGTTGTAACATTAAAACTGAATAGATCAAAGTTTAGAGCAATGACTTCTCTTGAAGAGTACTCACTTCATCCTGGAGTAACTCAGTCTTTTTTGTTTCTCTCCATTTTCCATCTTCATTTCATGTAACAAATCTGAAGCATTAGAAAAGGAAATTTCAAAACTTGAAGAGTATGTTGAATGTTTGTAGAATATATTTATTCAGAAACTACAAAAACTTGGAAGAAATGGATCGATTGGTGGAAAGGAGTCTATAAACCACCACCTCCTCCGAAGCGAAGGAACAGTACCGTATGTACCTTTGATTTAGTTGCTCTCAGAATATGTTGTAAAGGACCCCTCACTGTTTTTACTTCCTCACACATAAGTGTGTCTGAATGCAATACTATATTCAAAGAAAGGATTTCCCCTAAATGGGTATTTCTGAATGATAATTTTCCAAAATTACCTGAGAAAGAACTATCCACTCTAGAGTTATCTATAAACTTTTTATAAGGATGTACTGAATTATTTATTTCAAGTGCCATCTCACCTGTTAATATTACATTACAGCTGTAAGTTGTAGGAATTCTCTCAAGTTGTACTGTACTCAGAAATTGGCATAATTATTGGAAAGTATATAACGGAGTATGCAGAGTAATGTCTGTGATGGGAATATACCAGGTGTGTGTATTGTTTAGTTTTGTACGTGTGCGGGTGAGTAGAATAGTGGTTGGCACACACAAATATGTTGCAAAATAAAATTGGTCAGCCAATCCATGCAGATTCAAAATTGGAAAACAAAATGGTATTATAGTTATCAGGAATCTGTATTACTAATTTCTAATGCTCACAGTAATTGAAAGAAAACTATGCAGCCTTCATTCTTTTGAGAAGTGTCTATTGTTCTGTTAGATATTAAGGAACTTGGGGAGAAAAGATATTAACTTATTCTTCAGCCCTTTGCTCTCAGATATGTTTGATACCCTATACATCCTACAGGTCAGAAGGTGTCTGCAAGATCTGCAGACACATCTCAGAAGGTGTCTGCAAGACTATATTACAAATCTACCGGAGAGTTGTATTATTAAAACTGAAGAGATCAAAGTTTAGAGCAATGGACGATAGTGCAAATACAATTTTACGGAGAGTAGGGTTAAAGTAGAAAACATCAATGCTTAGAGCAATGGACGATATCACAATTCTACCGAACCGTTGTAACATTAAAACTGAATAGATCAAACTTTAGAGCAATGACTTCTCTTGAAGAGTACTCACTTCATCCTGGAGTAACTCAGTCTTTTTTTGTTTCTCTCCATTTTCCATCTTCATTTCATGTAACAAATCTGAAGCATTAGAAAAGGAAATTTCAAAACTTGAAGAGTATGTTGAATGTTTGTAGAATATATTTATTCAGAAACTACAAAAACTTGGAAGAAATGGATCGATTGGTGGAAAGGAGTCTATAAACCACCACCTCCTCCGAAGCGAAGGAACAGTACCGTATGTACCTTTGATTTAGTTGCTCTCAGAATATGTTGTAAAGGACCCCTCACTGTTTTTACTTCCTCACACATAAGTGTGTCTGAATGCAATACTATATTCAAAGAAAGGATTTCCCCTAAATGGGTATTTCTGAATGATAATTTTCCAAAATTACCTGAGAAAGAACTATCCACTCTAGAGTTATCTATAAACTTTTTATAAGGATGTACTGAATTATTTATTTCAAGTGCCATCTCACCTGTTAATATTACATTACAGCTGTAAGTTGTAGGAATTCTCTCAAGTTGTACTGTACTCAGAAATTGGCATAATTATTGGAAAGTATATAACGGAGTATGCAGAGTAATGTCTGTGATGGGAATACACCAGATGTGTGTATTGTTTAGTTTTGTACGTGTGCGGGTGAGTAGAATAGTGGTTGGCACACACAAATATGTTGCAATATAAAATTGGTCAGCCAATCCATGCAGATTCAAAATTGGAAAACAAAATGGTATTATAGTTATCAGGAATCTGTATTACTAATTTCTAATGCTCACAGTAATTGAAAGAAAACTATGCAGCCTTCATTCTTTTGAGAAGTGTCTATTGTTCTGTTAGATATTAAGGAACTTGGGGAGAAAAGATATTAACTTATTCTTCAGCCCTTTGCTCTCAGATATGTTTGATACCCTATACATCCTACAGGTCAGAAGGTGTCTGCAAGATCTGCAGACACATCTCAGAAGGTGTCTGCAAGACTATATTACAAATCTACCGGAGAGTTGTATTATTAAAACTGAAGAGATCAAAGTTTAGAGCAATGGACGATAGTGCAAATACAATTTTACGGAGAGTAGGGTTAAAGTAGAAAACATCAATGCTTAGAGCAATGGACGATATCACAATTCTACCGAACCGTTGTAACATTAAAACTGAATAGATCAAAGTTTAGAGCAATGACTTCTCTTGAAGAGTACTCACTTCATCCTGGAGTAACTCAATCTTTTTTTGTTTCTCTCCATTTTCCATCTTCATTTCATGTAACAAATCTGAAGCATTAGAAAAGGAAATTTCAAAACTTGAAGAGTATGTTGAATGTTTGTAGAATATATTTATTCAGAAACTACAAAAACTTGGAAGAAATGGATCGATTGGTGGAAAGGAGTCTATAAACCACCACCTCCTCCGAAGCGAAGGAACAGTACCGTATGTACCTTTGATTTAGTTGCTCTCAGAATATGTTGTAAAGGACCCCTCACTGTTTTTACTTCCTCACACATAAGTGTGTCTGAATGCAATACTATATTCAAAGAAAGGATTTCCCCTAAATGGGTATTTCTGAATGATAATTTTCCAAAATTACCTGAGAAAGAACTATCCACTCTAGAGTTATCTATAAACTTTTTATAAGGATGTACTGAATTATTTATTTCAAGTGCCATCTCACCTGTTAATATTACATTACAGCTGTAAGTTGTAGGAATTCTCTCAAGTTGTACTGTACTCAGAAATTGGCATAATTATTGGAAAGTATATAACGGAGTATGCAGAGTAATGTCTGTGATGGGAATACACCAGATGTGTGTATTGTTTAGTTTTGTACGTGTGCGGGTGAGTAGAATAGTGGTTGGCACACACAAATATGTTGCAATATAAAATTGGTCAGCCAATCCATGCAGATTCAAAATTGGAAAACAAAATGGTATTATAGTTATCAGGAATCTGTATTACTAATTTCTAATGCTCACAGTAATTGAAAGAAAACTATGCAGCCTTCATTCTTTTGAGAAGTGTCTATTGTTCTGTTAGATATTAAGGAACTTGGGGAGAAAAGATATTAACTTATTCTTCAGCCCTTTGCTCTCAGATATGTTTGATACCCTATACATCCTACAGGTCAGAAGGTGTCTGCAAGATCTGCAGACACATCTCAGAAGGTGTCTGCAAGACTATATTACAAATCTACCGGAGAGTTGTATTATTAAAACTGAAGAGATCAAAGTTTAGAGCAATGGACGATAGTGCAAATACAATTTTACGGAGAGTAGGGTTAAAGTAGAAAACATCAATGCTTAGAGCAATGGACGATATCACAATTCTACCGAACCGTTGTAACATTAAAACTGAATAGATCAAAGTTTAGAGCAATGACTTCTCTTGAAGAGTACTCACTTCATCCTGGAGTAACTCAGTCTTTTTTTGTTTCTCTCCATTTTCCATCTTCATTTCATGTAACAAATCTGAAGCATTAGAAAAGGAAATTTCAAAACTTGAAGAGTATGTTGAATGTTTGTAGAATATATTTATTCAGAAACTACAAAAACTTGGAAGAAATGGATCGATTGGTGGAAAGGAGTCTATAAACCACCACCTCCTCCGAAGCGAAGGAACAGTACCGTATGTACCTTTGATTTAGTTGCTCTCAGAATATGTTGTAAAGGACCCCTCACTGTTTTTACTTCCTCACACATAAGTGTGTCTGAATGCAATACTATATTCAAAGAAAGGATTTCCCCTAAATGGGTATTTCTGAATGATAATTTTCCAAAATTACCTGAGAAAGAACTATCCACTCTAGAGTTATCTATAAACTTTTTATAAGGATGTACTGAATTATTTATTTCAAGTGCCATCTCACCTGTTAATATTACATTACAGCTGTAAGTTGTAGGAATTCTCTCAAGTTGTACTGTACTCAGAAATTGGCATAATTATTGGAAAGTATATAACGGAGTATGCAGAGTAATGTCTGTGATGGGAATATACCAGATGTGTGTATTGTTTAGTTTTGTACGTGTGCGGGTGAGTAGAATAGTGGTTGGCACACACAAATATGTTGCAAAATAAAATTGGTCAGCCAATCCATGCAGATTCAAAATTGGAAAACAAAATGGTATTATAGTTATCAGGAATCTGTATTACTAATTTCTAATGCTCACAGTAATTGAAAGAAAACTATGCAGCCTTCATTCTTTTGAGAAGTGTCTATTGTTCTGTTAGATATTAAGGAACTTGGGGAGAAAAGATATTAACTTATTCTTCAGCCCTTTGCTCTCAGATATGTTTGATACCCTATACATCCTACAGGTCAGAAGGTGTCTGCAAGATCTGCAGACACATCTCAGAAGGTGTCTGCAAGACTATATTACAAATCTACCGGAGAGTTGTATTATTAAAACTGAAGAGATCAAAGTTTAGAGCAATGGACGATAGTGCAAATACAATTTTACGGAGAGTAGGGTTAAAGTAGAAAACATCAATGCTTAGAGCAATGGACGATATCACAATTCTACCGAACCGTTGTAACATTAAAACTGAATAGATCAAAGTTTAGAGCAATGACTTCTCTTGAAGAGTACTCACTTCATCCTGGAGTAACTCAATCTTTTTTTGTTTCTCTCCATTTTCCATCTTCATTTCATGTAACAAATCTGAAGCATTAGAAAAGGAAATTTCAAAACTTGAAGAGTATGTTGAATGTTTGTAGAATATATTTATTCAGAAACTACAAAAACTTGGAAGAAATGGATCGATTGGTGGAAAGGAGTCTATAAACCACCACCTCCTCCGAAGCGAAGGAACAGTACCGTATGTACCTTTGATTTAGTTGCTCTCAGAATATGTTGTAAAGGACCCCTCACTGTTTTTACTTCCTCACACATAAGTGTGTCTGAATGCAATACTATATTCAAAGAAAGGATTTCCCCTAAATGGGTATTTCTGAATGATAATTTTCCAAAATTACCTGAGAAAGAACTATCCACTCTAGAGTTATCTATAAACTTTTTATAAGGATGTACTGAATTATTTATTTCAAGTGCCATCTCACCTGTTAATATTACATTACAGCTGTAAGTTGTAGGAATTCTCTCAAGTTGTACTGTACTCAGAAATTGGCATAATTATTGGAAAGTATATAACGGAGTATGCAGAGTAATGTCTGTGATGGGAATACACCAGATGTGTGTATTGTTTAGTTTTGTACGTGTGCGGGTGAGTAGAATACTGGTTGGCACACACAAATATGTTGCAAAATAAAATTGGTCAGCCAATCCATGCAGATTCAAAATTGGAAAACAAAATGGTATTATAGTTATCAGGAATCTGTATTACTAATTTCTAATGCTCACAGTAATTGAAAGAAAACTATGCAGCCTTCATTCTTTTGAGAAGTGTCTATTGTTCTGTTAGATATTAAGGAACTTGGGGAGAAAAGATATTAACTTATTCTTCAGCCCTTTGCTCTCAGATATGTTTGATACCCTATACATCCTACAGGTCAGAAGGTGTCTGCAAGATCTGCAGACACATCTCAGAAGGTGTCTGCAAGACTATATTACAAATCTACCGGAGAGTTGTATTATTAAAACTGAAGAGATCAAAGTTTAGAGCAATGGACGATAGTGCAAATACAATTTTACGGAGAGTAGGGTTAAAGTAGAAAACATCAATGCTTAGAGCAATGGACGATATCACAATTCTACCGAACCGTTGTAACATTAAAACTGAATAGATCAAAGTTTAGAGCAATGACTTCTCTTGAAGAGTACTCACTTCATCCTGGAGTAACTCAGTCTTTTTTTGTTTCTCTCCATTTTCCATCTTCATTTCATGTAACAAATCTGAAGCATTAGAAAAGGAAATTTCAAAACTTGAAGAGTATGTTGAATGTTTGTAGAATATATTTATTCAGAAACTACAAAAACTTGGAAGAAATGGATCGATTGGTGGAAAGGAGTCTATAAACCACCACCTCCTCCGAAGCGAAGGAACAGTACCGTATGTACCTTTGATTTAGTTGCTCTCAGAATATGTTGTAAAGGACCCCTCACTGTTTTTACTTCCTCACACATAAGTGTGTCTGAATGCAATACTATATTCAAAGAAAGGATTTCCCCTAAATGGGTATTTCTGAATGATAATTTTCCAAAATTACCTGAGAAAGAACTATCCACTCTAGAGTTATCTATAAACTTTTTATAAGGATGTACTGAATTATTTATTTCAAGTGCCATCTCACCTGTTAATATTACATTACAGCTGTAAGTTGTAGGAATTCTCTCAAGTTGTACTGTACTCAGAAATTGGCATAATTATTGGAAAGTATATAACGGAGTATGCAGAGTAATGTCTGTGATGGGAATATACCAGGTGTGTGTATTGTTTAGTTTTGTACGTGTGCGGGTGAGTAGAATAGTGGTTGGCACACACAAATATGTTGCAAAATAAAATTGGTCAGCCAATCCATGCAGATTCAAAATTGGAAAACAAAATGGTATTATAGTTATCAGGAATCTGTATTACTAATTTCTAATGCTCACAGTAATTGAAAGAAAACTATGCAGCCTTCATTCTTTTGAGAAGTGTCTATTGTTCTGTTAGATATTAAGGAACTTGGGGAGAAAAGATATTAACTTATTCTTCAGCCCTTTGCTCTCAGATATGTTTGATACCCTATACATCCTACAGGTCAGAAGGTGTCTGCAAGATCTGCAGACACATCTCAGAAGGTGTCTGCAAGACTATATTACAAATCTACCGGAGAGTTGTATTATTAAAACTGAAGAGATCAAAGTTTAGAGCAATGGACGATAGTGCAAATACAATTTTACGGAGAGTAGGGTTAAAGTAGAAAACATCAATGCTTAGAGCAATGGACGATATCACAATTCTACCGAACCGTTGTAACATTAAAACTGAATAGATCAAACTTTAGAGCAATGACTTCTCTTGAAGAGTACTCACTTCATCCTGGAGTAACTCAGTCTTTTTTTGTTTCTCTCCATTTTCCATCTTCATTTCATGTAACAAATCTGAAGCATTAGAAAAGGAAATTTCAAAACTTTAAGAGTATGTTGAATGTTTGTAGAATATATTTATTCAGAAACTACAAAAACTTGGAAGAAATGGATCGATTGGTGGAAAGGAGTCTATAAACCACCACCTCCTCCGAAGCGAAGGAACAGTACCGTATGTACCTTTGATTTAGTTGCTCTCAGAATATGTTGTAAAGGACCCCTCACTGTTTTTACTTCCTCACACATAAGTGTGTCTGAATGCAATACTATATTCAAAGAAAGGATTTCCCCTAAATGGGTATTTCTGAATGATAATTTTCCAAAATTACCTGAGAAAGAACTATCCACTCTAGAGTTATCTATAAACTTTTTATAAGGATGTACTGAATTATTTATTTCAAGTGCCATCTCACCTGTTAATATTACATTACAGCTGTAAGTTGTAGGAATTCTCTCAAGTTGTACTGTACTCAGAAATTGGCATAATTATTGGAAAGTATATAACGGAGTATGCAGAGTAATGTCTGTGATGGGAATACACCAGATGTGTGTATTGTTTAGTTTTGTACGTGTGCGGGTGAGTAGAATAGTGGTTGGCACACACAAATATGTTGCAATATAAAATTGGTCAGCCAATCCATGCAGATTCAAAATTGGAAAACAAAATGGTATTATAGTTATCAGGAATCTGTATTACTAATTTCTAATGCTCACAGTAATTGAAAGAAAACTATGCAGCCTTCATTCTTTTGAGAAGTGTCTATTGTTCTGTTAGATATTAAGGAACTTGGGGAGAAAAGATATTAACTTATTCTTCAGCCCTTTGCTCTCAGATATGTTTGATACCCTATACATCCTACAGGTCAGAAGGTGTCTGCAAGATCTGCAGACACATCTCAGAAGGTGTCTGCAAGACTATATTACAAATCTACCGGAGAGTTGTATTATTAAAACTGAAGAGATCAAAGTTTAGAGCAATGGACGATAGTGCAAATACAATTTTACGGAGAGTAGGGTTAAAGTAGAAAACATCAATGCTTAGAGCAATGGACGATATCACAATTCTACCGAACCGTTGTAACATTAAAACTGAATAGATCAAAGTTTAGAGCAATGACTTCTCTTGAAGAGTACTCACTTCATCCTGGAGTAACTCAGTCTTTTTTTGTTTCTCTCCATTTTCCATCTTCATTTCATGTAACAAATCTGAAGCATTAGAAAAGGAAATTTCAAAACTTGAAGAGTATGTTGAATGTTTGTAGAATATATTTATTCAGAAACTACAAAAACTTGGAAGAAATGGATCGATTGGTGGAAAGGAGTCTATAAACCACCACCTCCTCCGAAGCGAAGGAACAGTACCGTATGTACCTTTGATTTAGTTGCTCTCAGAATATGTTGTAAAGGACCCCTCACTGTTTTTACTTCCTCACACATAAGTGTGTCTGAATGCAATACTATATTCAAAGAAAGGATTTCCCCTAAATGGGTATTTCTGAATGATAATTTTCCAAAATTACCTGAGAAAGAACTATCCACTCTAGAGTTATCTATAAACTTTTTATAAGGATGTACTGAATTATTTATTTCAAGTGCCATCTCACCTGTTAATATTACATTACAGCTGTAAGTTGTAGGAATTCTCTCAAGTTGTACTGTACTCAGAAATTGGCATAATTATTGGAAAGTATATAACGGAGTATGCAGAGTAATGTCTGTGATGGGCATATACCAGATGTGTGTATTGTTTAGTTTTGTACGTGTGCGGGTGAGTAGAATAGTGGTTGGCACACACAAATATGTTGCAAAATAAAATTGGTCAGCCAATCCATGCAGATTCAAAATTGGAAAACAAAATGGTATTATAGTTATCAGGAATCTGTATTACTAATTTCTAATGCTCACAGTAATTGAAAGAAAACTATGCAGCCTTCATTCTTTTGAGAAGTGTCTATTGTTCTGTTAGATATTAAGGAACTTGGGGAGAAAAGATATTAACTTATTCTTCAGCCCTTTGCTCTCAGATATGTTTGATACCCTATACATCCTACAGGTCAGAAGGTGTCTGCAAGATCTGCAGACACATCTCAGAAGGTGTCTGCAAGACTATATTACAAATCTACCGGAGAGTTGTATTATTAAAACTGAAGAGATCAAAGTTTAGAGCAATGGACGATAGTGCAAATACAATTTTACGGAGAGTAGGGTTAAAGTAGAAAACATCAATGCTTAGAGCAATGGACGATATCACAATTCTACCGAACCGTTGTAACATTAAAACTGAATAGATCAAAGTTTAGAGCAATGACTTCTCTTGAAGAGTACTCACTTCATCCTGGAGTAACTCAATCTTTTTTTGTTTCTCTCCATTTTCCATCTTCATTTCATGTAACAAATCTGAAGCATTAGAAAAGGAAATTTCAAAACTTGAAGAGTATGTTGAATGTTTGTAGAATATATTTATTCAGAAACTACAAAAACTTGGAAGAAATGGATCGATTGGTGGAAAGGAGTCTATAAACCACCACCTCCTCCGAAGCGAAGGAACAGTACCGTATGTACCTTTGATTTAGTTGCTCTCAGAATATGTTGTAAAGGACCCCTCACTGTTTTTACTTCCTCACACATAAGTGTGTCTGAATGCAATACTATATTCAAAGAAAGGATTTCCCCTAAATGGGTATTTCTGAATGATAATTTTCCAAAATTACCTGAGAAAGAACTATCCACTCTAGAGTTATCTATAAACTTTTTATAAGGATGTACTGAATTATTTATTTCAAGTGCCATCTCACCTGTTAATATTACATTACAGCTGTAAGTTGTAGGAATTCTCTCAAGTTGTACTGTACTCAGAAATTGGCATAATTATTGGAAAGTATATAACGGAGTATGCAGAGTAATGTCTGTGATGGGAATACACCAGATGTGTGTATTGTTTAGTTTTGTACGTGTGCGGGTGAGTAGAATACTGGTTGGCACACACAAATATGTTGCAAAATAAAATTGGTCAGCCAATCCATGCAGATTCAAAATTGGAAAACAAAATGGTATTATAGTTATCAGGAATCTGTATTACTAATTTCTAATGCTCACAGTAATTGAAAGAAAACTATGCAGCCTTCATTCTTTTGAGAAGTGTCTATTGTTCTGTTAGATATTAAGGAACTTGGGGAGAAAAGATATTAACTTATTCTTCAGCCCTTTGCTCTCAGATATGTTTGATACCCTATACATCCTACAGGTCAGAAGGTGTCTGCAAGATCTGCAGACACATCTCAGAAGGTGTCTGCAAGACTATATTACAAATCTACCGGAGAGTTGTATTATTAAAACTGAAGAGATCAAAGTTTAGAGCAATGGACGATAGTGCAAATACAATTTTACGGAGAGTAGGGTTAAAGTAGAAAACATCAATGCTTAGAGCAATGGACGATATCACAATTCTACCGAACCGTTGTAACATTAAAACTGAATAGATCAAAGTTTAGAGCAATGACTTCTCTTGAAGAGTACTCACTTCATCCTGGAGTAACTCAGTCTTTTTTTGTTTCTCTCCATTTTCCATCTTCATTTCATGTAACAAATCTGAAGCATTAGAAAAGGAAATTTCAAAACTTGAAGAGTATGTTGAATGTTTGTAGAATATATTTATTCAGAAACTACAAAAACTTGGAAGAAATGGATCGATTGGTGGAAAGGAGTCTATAAACCACCACCTCCTCCGAAGCGAAGGAACAGTACCGTATGTACCTTTGATTTAGTTGCTCTCAGAATATGTTGTAAAGGACCCCTCACTGTTTTTACTTCCTCACACATAAGTGTGTCTGAATGCAATACTATATTCAAAGAAAGGATTTCCCCTAAATGGGTATTTCTGAATGATAATTTTCCAAAATTACCTGAGAAAGAACTATCCACTCTAGAGTTATCTATAAACTTTTTATAAGGATGTACTGAATTATTTATTTCAAGTGCCATCTCACCTGTTAATATTACATTACAGCTGTAAGTTGTAGGAATTCTCTCAAGTTGTACTGTACTCAGAAATTGGCATAATTATTGGAAAGTATATAACGGAGTATGCAGAGTAATGTCTGTGATGGGAATACACCAGATGTGTGTATTGTTTAGTTTTGTACGTGTGCGGGTGAGTAGAATACTGGTTGGCACACACAAATATGTTGCAAAATAAAATTGGTCAGCCAATCCATGCAGATTCAAAATTGGAAAACAAAATGGTATTATAGTTATCAGGAATCTGTATTACTAATTTCTAATGCTCACAGTAATTGAAAGAAAACTATGCAGCCTTCATTCTTTTGAGAAGTGTCTATTGTTCTGTTAGATATTAAGGAACTTGGGGAGAAAAGATATTAACTTATTCTTCAGCCCTTTGCTCTCAGATATGTTTGATAACCTATACATCCTACAGGTCAGAAGGTGTCTGCAAGATCTGCAGACACATCTCAGAAGGTGTCTGCAAGACTATATTACAAATCTACCGGAGAGTTGTATTATTAAAACTGAAGAGATCAAAGTTTAGAGCAATGGACGATAGTGCAAATACAATTTTACGGAGAGTAGGGTTAAAGTAGAAAACATCAATGCTTAGAGCAATGGACGATATCACAATTCTACCGAACCGTTGTAACATTAAAACTGAATAGATCAAAGTTTAGAGCAATGACTTCTCTTGAAGAGTACTCACTTCATCCTGGAGTAACTCAATCTTTTTTTGTTTCTCTCCATTTTCCATCTTCATTTCATGTAACAAATCTGAAGCATTAGAAAAGGAAATTTCAAAACTTGAAGAGTATGTTGAATGTTTGTAGAATATATTTATTCAGAAACTACAAAAACTTGGAAGAAATGGATCGATTGGTGGAAAGGAGTCTATAAACCACCACCTCCTCCGAAGCGAAGGAACAGTACCGTATGTACCTTTGATTTAGTTGCTCTCAGAATATGTTGTAAAGGACCCCTCACTGTTTTTACTTCCTCACACATAAGTGTGTCTGAATGCAATACTATATTCAAAGAAAGGATTTCCCCTAAATGGGTATTTCTGAATGATAATTTTCCAAAATTACCTGAGAAAGAACTATCCACTCTAGAGTTATCTATAAACTTTTTATAAGGATGTACTGAATTATTTATTTCAAGTGCCATCTCACCTGTTAATATTACATTACAGCTGTAAGTTGTAGGAATTCTCTCAAGTTGTACTGTACTCAGAAATTGGCATAATTATTGGAAAGTATATAACGGAGTATGCAGAGTAATGTCTGTGATGGGAATACACCAGATGTGTGTATTGTTTAGTTTTGTACGTGTGCGGGTGAGTAGAACAGTGGTTGGCACACACAAATATGTTGCAAAATAAAATTGGTCAGCCAATCCATGCAGATTCAAAATTGGAAAACAAAATGGTATTATAGTTATCAGGAATCTGTATTACTAATTTCTAATGCTCACAGTAATTGAAAGAAAACTATGCAGCCTTCATTCTTTTGAGAAGTGTCTATTGTTCTGTTAGATATTAAGGAACTTGGGGAGAAAAGATATTAACTTATTCTTCAGCCCTTTGCTCTCAGATATGTTTGATACCCTATACATCCTACAGGTCAGAAGGTGTCTGCAAGATCTGCAGACACATCTCAGAAGGTGTCTGCAAGACTATATTACAAATCTACCGGAGAGTTGTATTATTAAAACTGAAGAGATCAAAGTTTAGAGCAATGGACGATAGTGCAAATACAATTTTACGGAGAGTAGGGTTAAAGTAGAAAACATCAATGCTTAGAGCAATGGACGATATCACAATTCTACCGAACCGTTGTAACATAAAAACTGAATAGATCAAAGTTTAGAGCAATGACTTCTCTTGAAGAGTACTCACTTCATCCTGGAGTAACTCAATCTTTTTTTGTTTCTCTCCATTTTCCATCTTCATTTCATGTAACAAATCTGAAGCATTAGAAAAGGAAATTTCAAAACTTGAAGAGTATGTTGAATGTTTGTAGAATATATTTATTCAGAAACTACAAAAACTTGGAAGAAATGGATCGATTGGTGGAAAGGAGTCTATAAACCACCACCTCCTCCGAAGCGAAGGAACAGTACCGTATGTACCTTTGATTTAGTTGCTCTCAGAATATGTTGTAAAGGACCCCTCACTGTTTTTACTTCCTCACACATAAGTGTGTCTGAATGCAATACTATATTCAAAGAAAGGATTTCCCCTAAATGGGTATTTCTGAAAGATAATTTTCCAAAATTACCTGAGAAAGAACTATCCACTCTAGAGTTATCTATAAACTTTTTATAAGGATGTACTGAATTATTTATTTCAAGTGCCATCTCACCTGTTAATATTACATTACAGCTGTAAGTTGTAGGAATTCTCTCAAGTTGTACTGTACTCAGAAATTGGCATAATTATTGGAAAGTATATAACGGAGTATGCAGAGTAATGTCTGTGATGGGAATACACCAGATGTGTGTATTGTTTAGTTTTGTACGTGTGCGGGTGAGTAGAATACTGGTTGGCACACACAAATATGTTGCAAAATAAAATTGGTCAGCCAATCCATGCAGATTCAAAATTGGAAAACAAAATGGTATTATAGTTATCAGGAATCTGTATTACTAATTTCTAATGCTCACAGTAATTGAAAGAAAACTATGCAGCCTTCATTCTTTTGAGAAGTGTCTATTGTTCTGTTAGATATTAAGGAACTTGGGGAGAAAAGATATTAACTTATTCTTCAGCCCTTTGCTCTCAGATATGTTTGATACCCTATACATCCTACAGGTCAGAAGGTGTCTGCAAGATCTGCAGACACATCTCAGAAGGTGTCTGCAAGACTATATTACAAATCTACCGGAGAGTTGTATTATTAAAACTGAAGAGATCAAAGTTTAGAGCAATGGACGATAGTGCAAATACAATTTTACGGAGAGTAGGGTTAAAGTAGAAAACATCAATGCTTAGAGCAATGGACGATATCACAATTCTACCGAACCGTTGTAACATTAAAACTGAATAGATCAAAGTTTAGAGCAATGACTTCTCTTGAAGAGTACTCACTTCATCCTGGAGTAACTCAATCTTTTTTTGTTTCTCTCCATTTTCCATCTTCATTTCATGTAACAAATCTGAAGCATTAGAAAAGGAAATTTCAAAACTTGAAGAGTATGTTGAATGTTTGTAGAATATATTTATTCAGAAACTACAAAAACTTGGAAGAAATGGATCGATTGGTGGAAAGGAGTCTATAAACCACCACCTCCTCCGAAGCGAAGGAACAGTACCGTATGTACCTTTGATTTAGTTGCTCTCAGAATATGTTGTAAAGGACCCCTCAGTGTTTTTACTTCCTCACACATAAGTGTGTCTGAATGCAATACTATATTCAAAGAAAGGATTTCCCCTAAATGGGTATTTCTGAATGATAATTTTCCAAAATTACCTGAGAAAGAACTATCCACTCTAGAGTTATCTATAAACTTTTTATAAGGATGTACTGAATTATTTATTTCAAGTGCCAT
Organism: Gryllus longicercus; assembly: GCA_038098605.1. NCBI lineage: Eukaryota > Metazoa > Arthropoda > Insecta > Orthoptera > Gryllidae > Gryllus > Gryllus longicercus. The sequence continues at coordinate 539,779 of JAZDUA010000027.1, forward strand.
CTCACCTGTTAATATTACATTACAGCTGTAAGTTGTAGGAATTCTCTCAAGTTGTACTGTACTCAGAAATTGGCATAATTATTGGAAAGTATATAACGGAGTATGCAGAGTAATGTCTGTGATGGGAATATACCAGATGTGTGTATTGTTTAGTTTTGTACGTGTGCGGGTGAGTAGAATAGTGGTTGGCACACACAAATATGTTGCAAAATAAAATTGGTCAGCCAATCCATGCAGATTCAAAATTGGAAAACAAAATGGTATTATAGTTATCAGGAATCTGTATTACTAATTTCTAATGCTCACAGTAATTGAAAGAAAACTATGCAGCCTTCATTCTTTTGAGAAGTGTCTATTGTTCTGTTAGATATTAAGGAACTTGGGGAGAAAAGATATTAACTTATTCTTCAGCCCTTTGCTCTCAGATATGTTTGATACCCTATACATCCTACAGGTCAGAAGGTGTCTGCAAGATCTGCAGACACATCTCAGAAGGTGTCTGCAAGACTATATTACAAATCTACCGGAGAGTTGTATTATTAAAACTGAAGAGATCAAAGTTTAGAGCAATGGACGATAGTGCAAATACAATTTTACGGAGAGTAGGGTTAAAGTAGAAAACATCAATGCTTAGAGCAATGGACGATATCACAATTCTACCGAACCGTTGTAACATTAAAACTGAATAGATCAAAGTTTAGAGCAATGACTTCTCTTGAAGAGTACTCACTTCATCCTGGAGTAACTCAGTCTTTTTTGTTTCTCTCCATTTTCCATCTTCATTTCATGTAACAAATCTGAAGCATTAGAAAAGGAAATTTCAAAACTTGAAGAGTATGTTGAATGTTTGTAGAATATATTTATTCAGAAACTACAAAAACTTGGAAGAAATGGATCGATTGGTGGAAAGGAGTCTATAAACCACCACCTCCTCCGAAGCGAAGGAACAGTACCGTATGTACCTTTGATTTAGTTGCTCTCAGAATATGTTGTAAAGGACCCCTCACTGTTTTTACTTCCTCACACATAAGTGTGTCTGAATGCAATACTATATTCAAAGAAAGGATTTCCCCTAAATGGGTATTTCTGAATGATAATTTTCCAAAATTACCTGAGAAAGAACTATCCACTCTAGAGTTATCTATAAACTTTTTATAAGGATGTACTGAATTATTTATTTCAAGTGCCATCTCACCTGTTAATATTACATTACAGCTGTAAGTTGTAGGAATTCTCTCAAGTTGTACTGTACTCAGAAATTGGCATAATTATTGGAAAGTATATAACGGAGTATGCAGAGTAATGTCTGTGATGGGAATATACCAGGTGTGTGTATTGTTTAGTTTTGTACGTGTGCGGGTGAGTAGAATAGTGGTTGGCACACACAAATATGTTGCAAAATAAAATTGGTCAGCCAATCCATGCAGATTCAAAATTGGAAAACAAAATGGTATTATAGTTATCAGGAATCTGTATTACTAATTTCTAATGCTCACAGTAATTGAAAGAAAACTATGCAGCCTTCATTCTTTTGAGAAGTGTCTATTGTTCTGTTAGATATTAAGGAACTTGGGGAGAAAAGATATTAACTTATTCTTCAGCCCTTTGCTCTCAGATATGTTTGATACCCTATACATCCTACAGGTCAGAAGGTGTCTGCAAGATCTGCAGACACATCTCAGAAGGTGTCTGCAAGACTATATTACAAATCTACCGGAGAGTTGTATTATTAAAACTGAAGAGATCAAAGTTTAGAGCAATGGACGATAGTGCAAATACAATTTTACGGAGAGTAGGGTTAAAGTAGAAAACATCAATGCTTAGAGCAATGGACGATATCACAATTCTACCGAACCGTTGTAACATTAAAACTGAATAGATCAAACTTTAGAGCAATGACTTCTCTTGAAGAGTACTCACTTCATCCTGGAGTAACTCAGTCTTTTTTTGTTTCTCTCCATTTTCCATCTTCATTTCATGTAACAAATCTGAAGCATTAGAAAAGGAAATTTCAAAACTTTAAGAGTATGTTGAATGTTTGTAGAATATATTTATTCAGAAACTACAAAAACTTGGAAGAAATGGATCGATTGGTGGAAAGGAGTCTATAAACCACCACCTCCTCCGAAGCGAAGGAACAGTACCGTATGTACCTTTGATTTAGTTGCTCTCAGAATATGTTGTAAAGGACCCCTCACTGTTTTTACTTCCTCACACATAAGTGTGTCTGAATGCAATACTATATTCAAAGAAAGGATTTCCCCTAAATGGGTATTTCTGAATGATAATTTTCCAAAATTACCTGAGAAAGAACTATCCACTCTAGAGTTATCTATAAACTTTTTATAAGGATGTACTGAATTATTTATTTCAAGTGCCATCTCACCTGTTAATATTACATTACAGCTGTAAGTTGTAGGAATTCTCTCAAGTTGTACTGTACTCAGAAATTGGCATAATTATTGGAAAGTATATAACGGAGTATGCAGAGTAATGTCTGTGATGGGAATACACCAGATGTGTGTATTGTTTAGTTTTGTACGTGTGCGGGTGAGTAGAATAGTGGTTGGCACACACAAATATGTTGCAATATAAAATTGGTCAGCCAATCCATGCAGATTCAAAATTGGAAAACAAAATGGTATTATAGTTATCAGGAATCTGTATTACTAATTTCTAATGCTCACAGTAATTGAAAGAAAACTATGCAGCCTTCATTCTTTTGAGAAGTGTCTATTGTTCTGTTAGATATTAAGGAACTTGGGGAGAAAAGATATTAACTTATTCTTCAGCCCTTTGCTCTCAGATATGTTTGATACCCTATACATCCTACAGGTCAGAAGGTGTCTGCAAGATCTGCAGACACATCTCAGAAGGTGTCTGCAAGACTATATTACAAATCTACCGGAGAGTTGTATTATTAAAACTGAAGAGATCAAAGTTTAGAGCAATGGACGATAGTGCAAATACAATTTTACGGAGAGTAGGGTTAAAGTAGAAAACATCAATGCTTAGAGCAATGGACGATATCACAATTCTACCGAACCGTTGTAACATTAAAACTGAATAGATCAAAGTTTAGAGCAATGACTTCTCTTGAAGAGTACTCACTTCATCCTGGAGTAACTCAATCTTTTTTGTTTCTCTCCATTTTCCATCTTCATTTCATGTAACAAATCTGAAGCATTAGAAAAGGAAATTTCAAAACTTGAAGAGTATGTTGAATGTTTGTAGAATATATTTATTCAGAAACTACAAAAACTTGGAAGAAATGGATCGATTGGTGGAAAGGAGTCTATAAACCACCACCTCCTCCGAAGCGAAGGAACAGTACCGTATGTACCTTTGATTTAGTTGCTCTCAGAATATGTTGTAAAGGACCCCTCACTGTTTTTACTTCCTCACACATAAGTGTGTCTGAATGCAATACTATATTCAAAGAAAGGATTTCCCCTAAATGGGTATTTCTGAATGATAATTTTCCAAAATTACCTGAGAAAGAACTATCCACTCTAGAGTTATCTATAAACTTTTTATAAGGATGTACTGAATTATTTATTTCAAGTGCCATCTCACCTGTTAATATTACATTACAGCTGTAAGTTGTAGGAATTCTCTCAAGTTGTACTGTACTCAGAAATTGGCATAATTATTGGAAAGTATATAACGGAGTATGCAGAGTAATGTCTGTGATGGGAATACACCAGATGTGTGTATTGTTTAGTTTTGTACGTGTGCGGGTGAGTAGAATAGTGGTTGGCACACACAAATATGTTGCAATATAAAATTGGTCAGCCAATCCATGCAGATTCAAAATTGGAAAACAAAATGGTATTATAGTTATCAGGAATCTGTATTACTAATTTCTAATGCTCACAGTAATTGAAAGAAAACTATGCAGCCTTCATTCTTTTGAGAAGTGTCTATTGTTCTGTTAGATATTAAGGAACTTGGGGAGAAAAGATATTAACTTATTCTTCAGCCCTTTGCTCTCAGATATGTTTGATACCCTATACATCCTACAGGTCAGAAGGTGTCTGCAAGATCTGCAGACACATCTCAGAAGGTGTCTGCAAGACTATATTACAAATCTACCGGAGAGTTGTATTATTAAAACTGAAGAGATCAAAGTTTAGAGCAATGGACGATAGTGCAAATACAATTTTACGGAGAGTAGGGTTAAAGTAGAAAACATCAATGCTTAGAGCAATGGACGATATCACAATTCTACCGAACCGTTGTAACATTAAAACTGAATAGATCAAAGTTTAGAGCAATGACTTCTCTTGAAGAGTACTCACTTCATCCTGGAGTAACTCAATCTTTTTTTGTTTCTCTCCATTTTCCATCTTCATTTCATGTAACAAATCTGAAGCATTAGAAAAGGAAATTTCAAAACTTGAAGAGTATGTTGAATGTTTGTAGAATATATTTATTCAGAAACTACAAAAACTTGGAAGAAATGGATCGATTGGTGGAAAGGAGTCTATAAACCACCACCTCCTCCGAAGCGAAGGAACAGTACCGTATGTACCTTTGATTTAGTTGCTCTCAGAATATGTTGTAAAGGACCCCTCACTGTTTTTACTTCCTCACACATAAGTGTGTCTGAATGCAATACTATATTCAAAGAAAGGATTTCCCCTAAATGGGTATTTCTGAATGATAATTTTCCAAAATTACCTGAGAAAGAACTATCCACTCTAGAGTTATCTATAAACTTTTTATAAGGATGTACTGAATTATTTATTTCAAGTGCCATCTCACCTGTTAATATTACATTACAGCTGTAAGTTGTAGGAATTCTCTCAAGTTGTACTGTACTCAGAAATTGGCATAATTATTGGAAAGTATATAACGGAGAATGCAGAGTAATGTCTGTGATGGGAATATACCAGATGTGTGTATTGTTTAGTTTTGTACGTGTGCGGGTGAGTAGAATAGTGGTTGGCACACACAAATATGTTGCAAAATAAAATTGGTCAGCCAATCCATGCAGATTCAAAATTGGAAAACAAAATGGTATTATAGTTATCAGGAATCTGTATTACTAATTTCTAATGCTCACAGTAATTGAAAGAAAACTATGCAGCCTTCATTCTTTTGAGAAGTGTCTATTGTTCTGTTAGATATTAAGGAACTTGGGGAGAAAAGATATTAACTTATTCTTCAGCCCTTTGCTCTCAGATATGTTTGATAACCTATACATCCTACAGGTCAGAAGGTGTCTGCAAGATCTGCAGACACATCTCAGAAGGTGTCTGCAAGACTATATTACAAATCTACCGGAGAGTTGTATTATTAAAACTGAAGAGATCAAAGTTTAGAGCAATGGACGATAGTGCAAATACAATTTTACGGAGAGTAGGGTTAAAGTAGAAAACATCAATGCTTAGAGCAATGGACGATATCACAATTCTACCGAACCGTTGTAACATTAAAACTGAATAGATCAAAGTTTAGAGCAATGACTTCTCTTGAAGAGTACTCACTTCATCCTGGAGTAACTCAGTCTTTTTTTGTTTCTCTCCATTTTCCATCTTCATTTCATGTAACAAATCTGAAGCATTAGAAAAGGAAATTTCAAAACTTGAAGAGTATGTTGAATGTTTGTAGAATATATTTATTCAGAAACTACAAAAACTTGGAAGAAATGGATCGATTGGTGGAAAGGAGTCTATAAACCACCACCTCCTCCGAAGCGAAGGAACAGTACCGTATGTACCTTTGATTTAGTTGCTCTCAGAATATGTTGTAAAGGACCCCTCACTGTTTTTACTTCCTCACACATAAGTGTGTCTGATTGCAATACTATATTCAAAGAAAGGATTTCCCCTAAATGGGTATTTCTGAATGATAATTTTCCAAAATTACCTGAGAAAGAACTATCCACTCTAGAGTTATCTATAAACTTTTTATAAGGATGTACTGAATTATTTATTTCAAGTGCCATCTCACCTGTTAATATTACATTACAGCTGTAAGTTGTAGGAATTCTCTCAAGTTGTACTGTACTCAGAAATTGGCATAATTATTGGAAAGTATATAACGGAGTATGCAGAGTAATGTCTGTGATGGGAATACACCAGATGTGTGTATTGTTTAGTTTTGTACGTGTGCGGGTGAGTAGAATAGTGGTTGGCACACACAAATATGTTGCAAAATAAAATTGGTCAGCCAATCCATGCAGATTCAAAATTGGAAAACAAAATGGTATTATAGTTATCAGGAATCTGTATTACTAATTTCTAATGCTCACAGTAATTGAAAGAAAACTATGCAGCCTTCATTCTTTTGAGAAGTGTCTATTGTTCTGTTAGATATTAAGGAACTTGGGGAGAAAAGATATTAACTTATTCTTCAGCCCTTTGCTCTCAGATATGTTTGATACCCTATACATCCTACAGGTCAGAAGGTGTCTGCAAGATCTGCAGACACATCTCAGAAGGTGTCTGCAAGACTATATTACAAATCTACCGGAGAGTTGTATTATTAAAACTGAAGAGATCAAAGTTTAGAGCAATGGACGATAGTGCAAATACAATTTTACGGAGAGTAGGGTTAAAGTAGAAAACATCAATGCTTAGAGCAATGGACGATATCACAATTCTACCGAACCGTTGTAACATTAAAACTGAATAGATCAAAGTTTAGAGCAATGACTTCTCTTGAAGAGTACTCACTTCATCCTGGAGTAACTCAATCTTTTTTTGTTTCTCTCCATTTTCCATCTTCATTTCATGTAACAAATCTGAAGCATTAGAAAAGGAAATTTCAAAACTTGAAGAGTATGTTGAATGTTTGTAGAATATATTTATTCAGAAACTACAAAAACTTGGAAGAAATGGATCGATTGGTGGAAAGGAGTCTATAAACCACCACCTCCTCCGAAGCGAAGGAACAGTACCGTATGTACCTTTGATTTAGTTGCTCTCAGAATATGTTGTAAAGGACCCCTCACTGTTTTTACTTCCTCACACATAAGTGTGTCTGAATGCAATACTATATTCAAAGAAAGGATTTCCCCTAAATGGGTATTTCTGAATGATAATTTTCCAAAATTACCTGAGAAAGAACTATCCACTCTAGAGTTATCTATAAACTTTTTATAAGGATGTACTGAATTATTTATTTCAAGTGCCATCTCACCTGTTAATATTACATTACAGCTGTAAGTTGTAGGAATTCTCTCAAGTTGTACTGTACTCAGAAATTGGCATAATTATTGGAAAGTATATAACGGAGTATGCAGAGTAATGTCTGTGATGGGAATATACCAGATGTGTGTATTGTTTAGTTTTGTACGTGTGCGGGTGAGTAGAATAGTGGTTGGCACACACAAATATGTTGCAAAATAAAATTGGTCAGCCAATCCATGCAGATTCAAAATTGGAAAACAAAATGGTATTATAGTTATCAGGAATCTGTATTACTAATTTCTAATGCTCACAGTAATTGAAAGAAAACTATGCAGCCTTCATTCTTTTGAGAAGTGTCTATTGTTCTGTTAGATATTAAGGAACTTGGGGAGAAAAGATATTAACTTATTCTTCAGCCCTTTGCTCTCAGATATGTTTGATACCCTATACATCCTACCTGCAAGATCTGCAGACACATCTCAGAAGGTGTCTGCAAGACTATATTACAAATCTACCGGAGAGTTGTATTATTAAAACTGAAGAGATCAAAGTTTAGAGCAATGGACGATAGTGCAAATACAATTTTACGGAGAGTAGGGTTAAAGTAGAAAACATCAATGCTTAGAGCAATGGACGATATCACAATTCTACCGAACCGTTGTAACATTAAAACTGAATAGATCAAAGTTTAGAGCAATGACTTCTCTTGAAGAGTACTCACTTCATCCTGGAGTAACTCAGTCTTTTTTTGTTTCTCTCCATTTTCCATCTTCATTTCATGTAACAAATCTGAAGCATTAGAAAAGGAAATTTCAAAACTTGAAGAGTATGTTGAATGTTTGTAGAATATATTTATTCAGAAACTACAAAAACTTGGAAGAAATGGATCGATTGGTGGAAAGGAGTCTATAAACCACCACCTCCTCCGAAGCGAAGGAACAGTACCGTATGTACCTTTGATTTAGTTGCTCTCAGAATATGTTGTAAAGGACCCCTCACTGTTTTTACTTCCTCACACATAAGTGTGTCTGAATGCAATACTATATTCAAAGAAAGGATTTCCCCTAAATGGGTATTTCTGAATGATAATTTTCCAAAATTACCTGAGAAAGAACTATCCACTCTAGAGTTATCTATAAACTTTTTATAAGGATGTACTGAATTATTTATTTCAAGTGCCATCTCACCTGTTAATATTACATTACAGCTGTAAGTTGTAGGAATTCTCTCAAGTTGTACTGTACTCAGAAATTGGCATAATTATTGGAAAGTATATAACGGAGTATGCAGAGTAATGTCTGTGATGGGAATACACCAGATGTGTGTATTGTTTAGTTTTGTACGTGTGCGGGTGAGTAGAATAGTGGTTGGCACACACAAATATGTTGCAAAATAAAATTGGTCAGCCAATCCATGCAGATTCAAAATTGGAAAACAAAATGGTATTATAGTTATCAGGAATCTGTATTACTAATTTCTAATGCTCACAGTAATTGAAAGAAAACTATGCAGCCTTCATTCTTTTGAGAAGTGTCTATTGTTCTGTTAGATATTAAGGAACTTGGGGAGAAAAGATATTAACTTATTCTTCAGCCCTTTGCTCTCAGATATGTTTGATAACCTATACATCCTACAGGTCAGAAGGTGTCTGCAAGATCTGCAGACACATCTCAGAAGGTGTCTGCAAGACTATATTACAAATCTACCGGAGAGTTGTATTATTAAAACTGAAGAGATCAAAGTTTAGAGCAATGGACGATAGTGCAAATACAATTTTACGGAGAGTAGGGTTAAAGTAGAAAACATCAATGCTTAGAGCAATGGACGATATCACAATTCTACCGAACCGTTGTAACATTAAAACTGAATAGATCAAAGTTTAGAGCAATGACTTCTCTTGAAGAGTACTCACTTCATCCTGGAGTAACTCAATCTTTTTTTGTTTCTCTCCATTTTCCATCTTCATTTCATGTAACAAATCTGAAGCATTAGAAAAGGAAATTTCAAAACTTGAAGAGTATGTTGAATGTTTGTAGAATATATTTATTCAGAAACTACAAAAACTTGGAAGAAATGGATCGATTGGTGGAAAGGAGTCTATAAACCACCACCTCCTCCGAAGCGAAGGAACAGTACCGTATGTACCTTTGATTTAGTTGCTCTCAGAATATGTTGTAAAGGACCCCTCACTGTTTTTACTTCCTCACACATAAGTGTGTCTGAATGCAATACTATATTCAAAGAAAGGATTTCCCCTAAATGGGTATTTCTGAATGATAATTTTCCAAAATTACCTGAGAAAGAACTATCCACTCTAGAGTTATCTATAAACTTTTTATAAGGATGTACTGAATTATTTATTTCAAGTGCCATCTCACCTGTTAATATTACATTACAGCTGTAAGTTGTAGGAATTCTCTCAAGTTGTACTGTACTCAGAAATTGGCATAATTATTGGAAAGTATATAACGGAGTATGCAGAGTAATGTCTGTGATGGGAATATACCAGATGTGTGTATTGTTTAGTTTTGTACGTGTGCGGGTGAGTAGAATAGTGGTTGGCACACACAAATATGTTGCAAAATAAAATTGGTCAGCCAATCCATGCAGATTCAAAATTGGAAAACAAAATGGTATTATAGTTATCAGGAATCTGTATTACTAATTTCTAATGCTCACAGTAATTGAAAGAAAACTATGCAGCCTTCATTCTTTTGAGAAGTGTCTATTGTTCTGTTAGATATTAAGGAACTTGGGGAGAAAAGATATTAACTTATTCTTCAGCCCTTTGCTCTCAGATATGTTTGATACCCTATACATCCTACAGGTCAGAAGGTGTCTGCAAGATCTGCAGACACATCTCAGAAGGTGTCTGCAAGACTATATTACAAATCTACCGGAGAGTTGTATTATTAAAACTGAAGAGATCAAAGTTTAGAGCAATGGACGATAGTGCAAATACAATTTTACGGAGAGTAGGGTTAAAGTAGAAAACATCAATGCTTAGAGCAATGGACGATATCACAATTCTACCGAACCGTTGTAACATTAAAACTGAATAGATCAAAGTTTAGAGCAATGACTTCTCTTGAAGAGTACTCACTTCATCCTGGAGTAACTCAATCTTTTTTTGTTTCTCTCCATTTTCCATCTTCATTTCATGTAACAAATCTGAAGCATTAGAAAAGGAAATTTCAAAACTTGAAGAGTATGTTGAATGTTTGTAGAATATATTTATTCAGAAACTACAAAAACTTGGAAGAAATGGATCGATTGGTGGAAAGGAGTCTATAAACCACCACCTCCTCCGAAGCGAAGGAACAGTACCGTATGTACCTTTGATTTAGTTGCTCTCAGAATATGTTGTAAAGGACCCCTCACTGTTTTTACTTCCTCACACATAAGTGTGTCTGAATGCAATACTATATTCAAAGAAAGGATTTCCCCTAAATGGGTATTTCTGAATGATAATTTTCCAAAATTACCTGAGAAAGAACTATCCACTCTAGAGTTATCTATAAACTTTTTATAAGGATGTACTGAATTATTTATTTCAAGTGCCATCTCACCTGTTAATATTACATTACAGCTGTAAGTTGTAGGAATTCTCTCAAGTTGTACTGTACTCAGAAATTGGCATAATTATTGGAAAGTATATAACGGAGTATGCAGAGTAATGTCTGTGATGGGAATATACCAGATGTGTGTATTGTTTAGTTTTGTACGTGTGCGGGTGAGTAGAATAGTGGTTGGCACACACAAATATGTTGCAAAATAAAATTGGTCAGCCAATCCATGCAGATTCAAAATTGGAAAACAAAATGGTATTATAGTTTCAGGAATCTGTATTACTAATTTCTAATGCTCACAGTAATTGAAAGAAAACTATGCAGCCTTCATTCTTTTGAGAAGTGTCTATTGTTCTGTTAGATATTAAGGAACTTGGGGAGAAAAGATATTAACTTATTCTTCAGCCCTTTGCTCTCAGATATGTTTGATACCCTATACATCCTACAGGTCAGAAGGTGTCTGCAAGATCTGCAGACACATCTCAGAAGGTGTCTGCAAGACTATATTACAAATCTACCGGAGAGTTGTATTATTAAAACTGAAGAGATCAAAGTTTAGAGCAATGGACGATAGTGCAAATACAATTTTACGGAGAGTAGGGTTAAAGTAGAAAACATCAATGCTTAGAGCAATGGACGATATCACAATTCTACCGAACCGTTGTAACATTAAAACTGAATAGATCAAAGTTTAGAGCAATGACTTCTCTTGAAGAGTACTCACTTCATCCTGGAGTAACTCAGTCTTTTTTTGTTTCTCTCCATTTTCCATCTTCATTTCATGTAACAAATCTGAAGCATTAGAAAAGGAAATTTCAAAACTTGAAGAGTATGTTGAATGTTTGTAGAATATATTTATTCAGAAACTACAAAAACTTGGAAGAAATGGATCGATTGGTGGAAAGGAGTCTATAAACCACCACCTCCTCCGAAGCGAAGGAACAGTACCGTATGTACCTTTGATTTAGTTGCTCTCAGAATATGTTGTAAAGGACCCCTCACTGTTTTTACTTCCTCACACATAAGTGTGTCTGAATGCAATACTATATTCAAAGAAAGGATTTCCCCTAAATGGGTATTTCTGAATGATAATTTTCCAAAATTACCTGAGAAAGAACTATCCACTCTAGAGTTATCTATAAACTTTTTATAAGGATGTACTGAATTATTTATTTCAAGTGCCATCTCACCTGTTAATATTACATTACAGCTGTAAGTTGTAGGAATTCTCTCAAGTTGTACTGTACTCAGAAATTGGCATAATTATTGGAAAGTATATAACGGAGTATGCAGAGTAATGTCTGTGATGGGAATACACCAGATGTGTGTATTGTTTAGTTTTGTACGTGTGCGGGTGAGTAGAATAGTGGTTGGCACACACAAATATGTTGCAAAATAAAATTGGTCAGCCAATCCATGCAGATTCAAAATTGGAAAACAAAATGGTATTATAGTTATCAGGAATCTGTATTACTAATTTCTAATGCTCACAGTAATTGAAAGAAAACTATGCAGCCTTCATTCTTTTGAGAAGTGTCTATTGTTCTGTTAGATATTAAGGAACTTGGGGAGAAAAGATATTAACTTATTCTTCAGCCCTTTGCTCTCAGATATGTTTGATAACCTATACATCCTACAGGTCAGAAGGTGTCTGCAAGATCTGCAGACACATCTCAGAAGGTGTCTGCAAGACTATATTACAAATCTACCGGAGAGTTGTATTATTAAAACTGAAGAGATCAAAGTTTAGAGCAATGGACGATAGTGCAAATACAATTTTACGGAGAGTAGGGTTAAAGTAGAAAACATCAATGCTTAGAGCAATGGACGATATCACAATTCTACCGAACCGTTGTAACATTAAAACTGAATAGATCAAAGTTTAGAGCAATGACTTCTCTTGAAGAGTACTCACTTCATCCTGGAGTAACTCAATCTTTTTTTGTTTCTCTCCATTTTCCATCTTCATTTCATGTAACAAATCTGAAGCATTAGAAAAGGAAATTTCAAAACTTGAAGAGTATGTTGAATGTTTGTAGAATATATTTATTCAGAAACTACAAAAACTTGGAAGAAATGGATCGATTGGTGGAAAGGAGTCTATAAACCACCACCTCCTCCGAAGCGAAGGAACAGTACCGTATGTACCTTTGATTTAGTTGCTCTCAGAATATGTTGTAAAGGACCCCTCACTGTTTTTACTTCCTCACACATAAGTGTGTCTGAATGCAATACTATATTCAAAGAAAGGATTTCCCCTAAATGGGTATTTCTGAATGATAATTTTCCAAAATTACCTGAGAAAGAACTATCCACTCTAGAGTTATCTATAAACTTTTTATAAGGATGTACTGAATTATTTATTTCAAGTGCCATCTCACCTGTTAATATTACATTACAGCTGTAAGTTGTAGGAATTCTCTCAAGTTGTACTGTACTCAGAAATTGGCATAATTATTGGAAAGTATATAACGGAGTATGCAGAGTAATGTCTGTGATGGGAATATACCAGATGTGTGTATTGTTTAGTTTTGTACGTGTGCGGGTGAGTAGAATAGTGGTTGGCACACACAAATATGTTGCAAAATAAAATTGGTCAGCCAATCCATGCAGATTCAAAATTGGAAAACAAAATGGTATTATAGTTATCAGGAATCTGTATTACTAATTTCTAATGCTCACAGTAATTGAAAGAAAACTATGCAGCCTTCATTCTTTTGAGAAGTGTCTATTGTTCTGTTAGATATTAAGGAACTTGGGGAGAAAAGATATTAACTTATTCTTCAGCCCTTTGCTCTCAGATATGTTTGATACCCTATACATCCTACAGGTCAGAAGGTGTCTGCAAGATCTGCAGACACATCTCAGAAGGTGTCTGCAAGACTATATTACAAATCTACCGGAGAGTTGTATTATTAAAACTGAAGAGATCAAAGTTTAGAGCAATGGACGATAGTGCAAATACAATTTTACGGAGAGTAGGGTTAAAGTAGAAAACATCAATGCTTAGAGCAATGGACGATATCACAATTCTACCGAACCGTTGTAACATTAAAACTGAATAGATCAAAGTTTAGAGCAATGACTTCTCTTGAAGAGTACTCACTTCATCCTGGAGTAACTCAGTCTTTTTTTGTTTCTCTCCATTTTCCATCTTCATTTCATGTAACAAATCTGAAGCATTAGAAAAGGAAATTTCAAAACTTGAAGAGTATGTTGAATGTTTGTAGAATATATTTATTCAGAAACTACAAAAACTTGGAAGAAATGGATCGATTGGTGGAAAGGAGTCTATAAACCACCACCTCCTCCGAAGCGAAGGAACAGTACCGTATGTACCTTTGATTTAGTTGCTCTCAGAATATGTTGTAAAGGACCCCTCACTGTTTTTACTTCCTCACACATAAGTGTGTCTGAATGCAATACTATATTCAAAGAAAGGATTTCCCCTAAATGGGTATTTCTGAATGATAATTTTCCAAAATTACCTGAGAAAGAACTATCCACTCTAGAGTTATCTATAAACTTTTTATAAGGATGTACTGAATTATTTATTTCAAGTGCCATCTCACCTGTTAATATTACATTACAGCTGTAAGTTGTAGGAATTCTCTCAAGTTGTACTGTACTCAGAAATTGGCATAATTATTGGAAAGTATATAACGGAGTATGCAGAGTAATGTCTGTGATGGGAATACACCAGATGTGTGTATTGTTTAGTTTTGTACGTGTGCGGGTGAGTAGAATAGTGGTTGGCACACACAAATATGTTGCAAAATAAAATTGGTCAGCCAATCCATGCAGATTCAAAATTGGAAAACAAAATGGTATTATAGTTATCAGGAATCTGTATTACTAATTTCTAATGCTCACAGTAATTGAAAGAAAACTATGCAGCCTTCATTCTTTTGAGAAGTGTCTATTGTTCTGTTAGATATTAAGGAACTTGGGGAGAAAAGATATTAACTTATTCTTCAGCCCTTTGCTCTCAGATATGTTTGATAACCTATACATCCTACAGGTCAGAAGGTGTCTGCAAGATCTGCAGACACATCTCAGAAGGTGTCTGCAAGACTATATTACAAATCTACCGGAGAGTTGTATTATTAAAACTGAAGAGATCAAAGTTTAGAGCAATGGACGATAGTGCAAATACAATTTTACGGAGAGTAGGGTTAAAGTAGAAAACATCAATGCTTAGAGCAATGGACGATATCACAATTCTACCGAACCGTTGTAACATTAAAACTGAATAGATCAAAGTTTAGAGCAATGACTTCTCTTGAAGAGTACTCACTTCATCCTGGAGTAACTCAGTCTTTTTTTGTTTCTCTCCATTTTCCATCTTCATTTCATGTAACAAATCTGAAGCATTAGAAAAGGAAATTTCAAAACTTGAAGAGTATGTTGAATGTTTGTAGAATATATTTATTCAGAAACTACAAAAACTTGGAAGAAATGGATCGATTGGTGGAAAGGAGTCTATAAACCACCACCTCCTCCGAAGCGAAGGAACAGTACCGTATGTACCTTTGATTTAGTTGCTCTCAGAATATGTTGTAAAGGACCCCTCACTGTTTTTACTTCCTCACACATAAGTGTGTCTGATTGCAATACTATATTCAAAGAAAGGATTTCCCCTAAATGGGTATTTCTGAATGATAATTTTCCAAAATTACCTGAGAAAGAACTATCCACTCTAGAGTTATCTATAAACTTTTTATAAGGATGTACTGAATTATTTATTTCAAGTGCCATCTCACCTGTTAATATTACATTACAGCTGTAAGTTGTAGGAATTCTCTCAAGTTGTACTGTACTCAGAAATTGGCATAATTATTGGAAAGTATATAACGGAGTATGCAGAGTAATGTCTGTGATGGGAATACACCAGATGTGTGTATTGTTTAGTTTTGTACGTGTGCGGGTGAGTAGAATAGTGGTTGGCACACACAAATATGTTGCAAAATAAAATTGGTCAGCCAATCCATGCAGATTCAAAATTGGAAAACAAAATGGTATTATAGTTATCAGGAATCTGTATTACTAATTTCTAATGCTCACAGTAATTGAAAGAAAACTATGCAGCCTTCATTCTTTTGAGAAGTGTCTATTGTTCTGTTAGATATTAAGGAACTTGGGGAGAAAAGATATTAACTTATTCTTCAGCCCTTTGCTCTCAGATATGTTTGATACCCTATACATCCTACAGGTCAGAAGGTGTCTGCAAGATCTGCAGACACATCTCAGAAGGTGTCTGCAAGACTATATTACAAATCTACCGGAGAGTTGTATTATTAAAACTGAAGAGATCAAAGTTTAGAGCAATGGACGATAGTGCAAATACAATTTTACGGAGAGTAGGGTTAAAGTAGAAAACATCAATGCTTAGAGCAATGGACGATATCACAATTCTACCGAACCGTTGTAACATTAAAACTGAATAGATCAAAGTTTAGAGCAATGACTTCTCTTGAAGAGTACTCACTTCATCCTGGAGTAACTCAATCTTTTTTTGTTTCTCTCCATTTTCCATCTTCATTTCATGTAACAAATCTGAAGCATTAGAAAAGGAAATTTCAAAACTTGAAGAGTATGTTGAATGTTTGTAGAATATATTTATTCAGAAACTACAAAAACTTGGAAGAAATGGATCGATTGGTGGAAAGGAGTCTATAAACCACCACCTCCTCCGAAGCGAAGGAACAGTACCGTATGTACCTTTGATTTAGTTGCTCTCAGAATATGTTGTAAAGGACCCCTCACTGTTTTTACTTCCTCACACATAAGTGTGTCTGAATGCAATACTATATTCAAAGAAAGGATTTCCCCTAAATGGGTATTTCTGAATGATAATTTTCCAAAATTACCTGAGAAAGAACTATCCACTCTAGAGTTATCTATAAACTTTTTATAAGGATGTACTGAATTATTTATTTCAAGTGCCATCTCACCTGTTAATATTACATTACAGCTGTAAGTTGTAGGAATTCTCTCAAGTTGTACTGTACTCAGAAATTGGCATAATTATTGGAAAGTATATAACGGAGTATGCAGAGTAATGTCTGTGATGGGAATATACCAGATGTGTGTATTGTTTAGTTTTGTACGTGTGCGGGTGAGTAGAATAGTGGTTGGCACACACAAATATGTTGCAAAATAAAATTGGTCAGCCAATCCATGCAGATTCAAAATTGGAAAACAAAATGGTATTATAGTTATCAGGAATCTGTATTACTAATTTCTAATGCTCACAGTAATTGAAAGAAAACTATGCAGCCTTCATTCTTTTGAGAAGTGTCTATTGTTCTGTTAGATATTAAGGAACTTGGGGAGAAAAGATATTAACTTATTCTTCAGCCCTTTGCTCTCAGATATGTTTGATACCCTATACATCCTACCTGCAAGATCTGCAGACACATCTCAGAAGGTGTCTGCAAGACTATATTACAAATCTACCGGAGAGTTGTATTATTAAAACTGAAGAGATCAAAGTTTAGAGCAATGGACGATAGTGCAAATACAATTTTACGGAGAGTAGGGTTAAAGTAGAAAACATCAATGCTTAGAGCAATGGACGATATCACAATTCTACCGAACCGTTGTAACATTAAAACTGAATAGATCAAAGTTTAGAGCAATGACTTCTCTTGAAGAGTACTCACTTCATCCTGGAGTAACTCAGTCTTTTTTTGTTTCTCTCCATTTTCCATCTTCATTTCATGTAACAAATCTGAAGCATTAGAAAAGGAAATTTCAAAACTTGAAGAGTATGTTGAATGTTTGTAGAATATATTTATTCAGAAACTACAAAAACTTGGAAGAAATGGATCGATTGGTGGAAAGGAGTCTATAAACCACCACCTCCTCCGAAGCGAAGGAACAGTACCGTATGTACCTTTGATTTAGTTGCTCTCAGAATATGTTGTAAAGGACCCCTCACTGTTTTTACTTCCTCACACATAAGTGTGTCTGAATGCAATACTATATTCAAAGAAAGGATTTCCCCTAAATGGGTATTTCTGAATGATAATTTTCCAAAATTACCTGAGAAAGAACTATCCACTCTAGAGTTATCTATAAACTTTTTATAAGGATGTACTGAATTATTTATTTCAAGTGCCATCTCACCTGTTAATATTACATTACAGCTGTAAGTTGTAGGAATTCTCTCAAGTTGTACTGTACTCAGAAATTGGCATAATTATTGGAAAGTATATAACGGAGTATGCAGAGTAATGTCTGTGATGGGAATACACCAGATGTGTGTATTGTTTAGTTTTGTACGTGTGCGGGTGAGTAGAATAGTGGTTGGCACACACAAATATGTTGCAAAATAAAATTGGTCAGCCAATCCATGCAGATTCAAAATTGGAAAACAAAATGGTATTATAGTTATCAGGAATCTGTATTACTAATTTCTAATGCTCACAGTAATTGAAAGAAAACTATGCAGCCTTCATTCTTTTGAGAAGTGTCTATTGTTCTGTTAGATATTAAGGAACTTGGGGAGAAAAGATATTAACTTATTCTTCAGCCCTTTGCTCTCAGATATGTTTGATAACCTATACATCCTACAGGTCAGAAGGTGTCTGCAAGATCTGCAGACACATCTCAGAAGGTGTCTGCAAGACTATATTACAAATCTACCGGAGAGTTGTATTATTAAAACTGAAGAGATCAAAGTTTAGAGCAATGGACGATAGTGCAAATACAATTTTACGGAGAGTAGGGTTAAAGTAGAAAACATCAATGCTTAGAGCAATGGACGATATCACAATTCTACCGAACCGTTGTAACATTAAAACTGAATAGATCAAAGTTTAGAGCAATGACTTCTCTTGAAGAGTACTCACTTCATCCTGGAGTAACTCAATCTTTTTTTGTTTCTCTCCATTTTCCATCTTCATTTCATGTAACAAATCTGAAGCATTAGAAAAGGAAATTTCAAAACTTGAAGAGTATGTTGAATGTTTGTAGAATATATTTATTCAGAAACTACAAAAACTTGGAAGAAATGGATCGATTGGTGGAAAGGAGTCTATAAACCACCACCTCCTCCGAAGCGAAGGAACAGTACCGTATGTACCTTTGATTTAGTTGCTCTCAGAATATGTTGTAAAGGACCCCTCACTGTTTTTACTTCCTCACACATAAGTGTGTCTGAATGCAATACTATATTCAAAGAAAGGATTTCCCCTAAATGGGTATTTCTGAATGATAATTTTCCAAAATTACCTGAGAAAGAACTATCCACTCTAGAGTTATCTATAAACTTTTTATAAGGATGTACTGAATTATTTATTTCAAGTGCCATCTCACCTGTTAATATTACATTACAGCTGTAAGTTGTAGGAATTCTCTCAAGTTGTACTGTACTCAGAAATTGGCATAATTATTGGAAAGTATATAACGGAGTATGCAGAGTAATGTCTGTGATGGGAATATACCAGATGTGTGTATTGTTTAGTTTTGTACGTGTGCGGGTGAGTAGAATAGTGGTTGGCACACACAAATATGTTGCAAAATAAAATTGGTCAGCCAATCCATGCAGATTCAAAATTGGAAAACAAAATGGTATTATAGTTATCAGGAATCTGTATTACTAATTTCTAATGCTCACAGTAATTGAAAGAAAACTATGCAGCCTTCATTCTTTTGAGAAGTGTCTATTGTTCTGTTAGATATTAAGGAACTTGGGGAGAAAAGATATTAACTTATTCTTCAGCCCTTTGCTCTCAGATATGTTTGATACCCTATACATCCTACAGGTCAGAAGGTGTCTGCAAGATCTGCAGACACATCTCAGAAGGTGTCTGCAAGACTATATTACAAATCTACCGGAGAGTTGTATTATTAAAACTGAAGAGATCAAAGTTTAGAGCAATGGACGATAGTGCAAATACAATTTTACGGAGAGTAGGGTTAAAGTAGAAAACATCAATGCTTAGAGCAATGGACGATATCACAATTCTACCGAACCGTTGTAACATTAAAACTGAATAGATCAAAGTTTAGAGCAATGACTTCTCTTGAAGAGTACTCACTTCATCCTGGAGTAACTCAATCTTTTTTTGTTTCTCTCCATTTTCCATCTTCATTTCATGTAACAAATCTGAAGCATTAGAAAAGGAAATTTCAAAACTTGAAGAGTATGTTGAATGTTTGTAGAATATATTTATTCAGAAACTACAAAAACTTGGAAGAAATGGATCGATTGGTGGAAAGGAGTCTATAAACCACCACCTCCTCCGAAGCGAAGGAACAGTACCGTATGTACCTTTGATTTAGTTGCTCTCAGAATATGTTGTAAAGGACCCCTCACTGTTTTTACTTCCTCACACATAAGTGTGTCTGAATGCAATACTATATTCAAAGAAAGGATTTCCCCTAAATGGGTATTTCTGAATGATAATTTTCCAAAATTACCTGAGAAAGAACTATCCACTCTAGAGTTATCTATAAACTTTTTATAAGGATGTACTGAATTATTTATTTCAAGTGCCATCTCACCTGTTAATATTACATTACAGCTGTAAGTTGTAGGAATTCTCTCAAGTTGTACTGTACTCAGAAATTGGCATAATTATTGGAAAGTATATAACGGAGTATGCAGAGTAATGTCTGTGATGGGAATATACCAGATGTGTGTATTGTTTAGTTTTGTACGTGTGCGGGTGAGTAGAATAGTGGTTGGCACACACAAATATGTTGCAAAATAAAATTGGTCAGCCAATCCATGCAGATTCAAAATTGGAAAACAAAATGGTATTATAGTTTCAGGAATCTGTATTACTAATTTCTAATGCTCACAGTAATTGAAAGAAAACTATGCAGCCTTCATTCTTTTGAGAAGTGTCTATTGTTCTGTTAGATATTAAGGAACTTGGGGAGAAAAGATATTAACTTATTCTTCAGCCCTTTGCTCTCAGATATGTTTGATACCCTATACATCCTACAGGTCAGAAGGTGTCTGCAAGATCTGCAGACACATCTCAGAAGGTGTCTGCAAGACTATATTACAAATCTACCGGAGAGTTGTATTATTAAAACTGAAGAGATCAAAGTTTAGAGCAATGGACGATAGTGCAAATACAATTTTACGGAGAGTAGGGTTAAAGTAGAAAACATCAATGCTTAGAGCAATGGACGATATCACAATTCTACCGAACCGTTGTAACATTAAAACTGAATAGATCAAAGTTTAGAGCAATGACTTCTCTTGAAGAGTACTCACTTCATCCTGGAGTAACTCAGTCTTTTTTTGTTTCTCTCCATTTTCCATCTTCATTTCATGTAACAAATCTGAAGCATTAGAAAAGGAAATTTCAAAACTTGAAGAGTATGTTGAATGTTTGTAGAATATATTTATTCAGAAACTACAAAAACTTGGAAGAAATGGATCGATTGGTGGAAAGGAGTCTATAAACCACCACCTCCTCCGAAGCGAAGGAACAGTACCGTATGTACCTTTGATTTAGTTGCTCTCAGAATATGTTGTAAAGGACCCCTCACTGTTTTTACTTCCTCACACATAAGTGTGTCTGAATGCAATACTATATTCAAAGAAAGGATTTCCCCTAAATGGGTATTTCTGAATGATAATTTTCCAAAATTACCTGAGAAAGAACTATCCACTCTAGAGTTATCTATAAACTTTTTATAAGGATGTACTGAATTATTTATTTCAAGTGCCATCTCACCTGTTAATATTACATTACAGCTGTAAGTTGTAGGAATTCTCTCAAGTTGTACTGTACTCAGAAATTGGCATAATTATTGGAAAGTATATAACGGAGTATGCAGAGTAATGTCTGTGATGGGAATACACCAGATGTGTGTATTGTTTAGTTTTGTACGTGTGCGGGTGAGTAGAATAGTGGTTGGCACACACAAATATGTTGCAAAATAAAATTGGTCAGCCAATCCATGCAGATTCAAAATTGGAAAACAAAATGGTATTATAGTTATCAGGAATCTGTATTACTAATTTCTAATGCTCACAGTAATTGAAAGAAAACTATGCAGCCTTCATTCTTTTGAGAAGTGTCTATTGTTCTGTTAGATATTAAGGAACTTGGGGAGAAAAGATATTAACTTATTCTTCAGCCCTTTGCTCTCAGATATGTTTGATAACCTATACATCCTACAGGTCAGAAGGTGTCTGCAAGATCTGCAGACACATCTCAGAAGGTGTCTGCAAGACTATATTACAAATCTACCGGAGAGTTGTATTATTAAAACTGAAGAGATCAAAGTTTAGAGCAATGGACGATAGTGCAAATACAATTTTACGGAGAGTAGGGTTAAAGTAGAAAACATCAATGCTTAGAGCAATGGACGATATCACAATTCTACCGAACCGTTGTAACATTAAAACTGAATAGATCAAAGTTTAGAGCAATGACTTCTCTTGAAGAGTACTCACTTCATCCTGGAGTAACTCAATCTTTTTTTGTTTCTCTCCATTTTCCATCTTCATTTCATGTAACAAATCTGAAGCATTAGAAAAGGAAATTTCAAAACTTGAAGAGTATGTTGAATGTTTGTAGAATATATTTATTCAGAAACTACAAAAACTTGGAAGAAATGGATCGATTGGTGGAAAGGAGTCTATAAACCACCACCTCCTCCGAAGCGAAGGAACAGTACCGTATGTACCTTTGATTTAGTTGCTCTCAGAATATGTTGTAAAGGACCCCTCACTGTTTTTACTTCCTCACACATAAGTGTGTCTGAATGCAATACTATATTCAAAGAAAGGATTTCCCCTAAATGGGTATTTCTGAATGATAATTTTCCAAAATTACCTGAGAAAGAACTATCCACTCTAGAGTTATCTATAAACTTTTTATAAGGATGTACTGAATTATTTATTTCAAGTGCCATCTCACCTGTTAATATTACATTACAGCTGTAAGTTGTAGGAATTCTCTCAAGTTGTACTGTACTCAGAAATTGGCATAATTATTGGAAAGTATATAACGGAGTATGCAGAGTAATGTCTGTGATGGGAATATACCAGATGTGTGTATTGTTTAGTTTTGTACGTGTGCGGGTGAGTAGAATAGTGGTTGGCACACACAAATATGTTGCAAAATAAAATTGGTCAGCCAATCCATGCAGATTCAAAATTGGAAAACAAAATGGTATTATAGTTATCAGGAATCTGTATTACTAATTTCTAATGCTCACAGTAATTGAAAGAAAACTATGCAGCCTTCATTCTTTTGAGAAGTGTCTATTGTTCTGTTAGATATTAAGGAACTTGGGGAGAAAAGATATTAACTTATTCTTCAGCCCTTTGCTCTCAGATATGTTTGATACCCTATACATCCTACAGGTCAGAAGGTGTCTGCAAGATCTGCAGACACATCTCAGAAGGTGTCTGCAAGACTATATTACAAATCTACCGGAGAGTTGTATTATTAAAACTGAAGAGATCAAAGTTTAGAGCAATGGACGATAGTGCAAATACAATTTTACGGAGAGTAGGGTTAAAGTAGAAAACATCAATGCTTAGAGCAATGGACGATATCACAATTCTACCGAACCGTTGTAACATTAAAACTGAATAGATCAAAGTTTAGAGCAATGACTTCTCTTGAAGAGTACTCACTTCATCCTGGAGTAACTCAGTCTTTTTTTGTTTCTCTCCATTTTCCATCTTCATTTCATGTAACAAATCTGAAGCATTAGAAAAGGAAATTTCAAAACTTGAAGAGTATGTTGAATGTTTGTAGAATATATTTATTCAGAAACTACAAAAACTTGGAAGAAATGGATCGATTGGTGGAAAGGAGTCTATAAACCACCACCTCCTCCGAAGCGAAGGAACAGTACCGTATGTACCTTTGATTTAGTTGCTCTCAGAATATGTTGTAAAGGACCCCTCACTGTTTTTACTTCCTCACACATAAGTGTGTCTGAATGCAATACTATATTCAAAGAAAGGATTTCCCCTAAATGGGTATTTCTGAATGATAATTTTCCAAAATTACCTGAGAAAGAACTATCCACTCTAGAGTTATCTATAAACTTTTTATAAGGATGTACTGAATTATTTATTTCAAGTGCCATCTCACCTGTTAATATTACATTACAGCTGTAAGTTGTAGGAATTCTCTCAAGTTGTACTGTACTCAGAAATTGGCATAATTATTGGAAAGTATATAACGGAGTATGCAGAGTAATGTCTGTGATGGGAATACACCAGATGTGTGTATTGTTTAGTTTTGTACGTGTGCGGGTGAGTAGAATAGTGGTTGGCACACACAAATATGTTGCAAAATAAAATTGGTCAGCCAATCCATGCAGATTCAAAATTGGAAAACAAAATGGTATTATAGTTATCAGGAATCTGTATTACTAATTTCTAATGCTCACAGTAATTGAAAGAAAACTATGCAGCCTTCATTCTTTTGAGAAGTGTCTATTGTTCTGTTAGATATTAAGGAACTTGGGGAGAAAAGATATTAACTTATTCTTCAGCCCTTTGCTCTCAGATATGTTTGATAACCTATACATCCTACAGGTCAGAAGGTGTCTGCAAGATCTGCAGACACATCTCAGAAGGTGTCTGCAAGACTATATTACAAATCTACCGGAGAGTTGTATTATTAAAACTGAAGAGATCAAAGTTTAGAGCAATGGACGATAGTGCAAATACAATTTTACGGAGAGTAGGGTTAAAGTAGAAAACATCAATGCTTAGAGCAATGGACGATATCACAATTCTACCGAACCGTTGTAACATTAAAACTGAATAGATCAAAGTTTAGAGCAATGACTTCTCTTGAAGAGTACTCACTTCATCCTGGAGTAACTCAATCTTTTTTTGTTTCTCTCCATTTTCCATCTTCATTTCATGTAACAAATCTGAAGCATTAGAAAAGGAAATTTCAAAACTTGAAGAGTATGTTGAATGTTTGTAGAATATATTTATTCAGAAACTACAAAAACTTGGAAGAAATGGATCGATTGGTGGAAAGGAGTCTATAAACCACCACCTCCTCCGAAGCGAAGGAACAGTACCGTATGTACCTTTGATTTAGTTGCTCTCAGAATATGTTGTAAAGGACCCCTCACTGTTTTTACTTCCTCACACATAAGTGTGTCTGAATGCAATACTATATTCAAAGAAAGGATTTCCCCTAAATGGGTATTTCTGAATGATAATTTTCCAAAATTACCTGAGAAAGAACTATCCACTCTAGAGTTATCTATAAACTTTTTATAAGGATGTACTGAATTATTTATTTCAAGTGCCATCTCACCTGTTAATATTACATTACAGCTGTAAGTTGTAGGAATTCTCTCAAGTTGTACTGTACTCAGAAATTGGCATAATTATTGGAAAGTATATAACGGAGTATGCAGAGTAATGTCTGTGATGGGAATACACCAGATGTGTGTATTGTTTAGTTTTGTACGTGTGCGGGTGAGTAGAATAGTGGTTGGCACACACAAATATGTTGCAAAATAAAATTGGTCAGCCAATCCATGCAGATTCAAAATTGGAAAACAAAATGGTATTATAGTTATCAGGAATCTGTATTACTAATTTCTAATGCTCACAGTAATTGAAAGAAAACTATGCAGCCTTCATTCTTTTGAGAAGTGTCTATTGTTCTGTTAGATATTAAGGAACTTGGGGAGAAAAGATATTAACTTATTCTTCAGCCCTTTGCTCTCAGATATGTTTGATAACCTATACATCCTACAGGTCAGAAGGTGTCTGCAAGATCTGCAGACACATCTCAGAAGGTGTCTGCAAGACTATATTACAAATCTACCGGAGAGTTGTATTATTAAAACTGAAGAGGTCAAAGTTTAGAGCAATGGACGATAGTGCAAATACAATTTTACGGAGAGTAGGGTTAAAGTAGAAAACATCAATGCTTAGAGCAATGGACGATATCACAATTCTACCGAACCGTTGTAACATTAAAACTGAATAGATCAAAGTTTAGAGCAATGACTTCTCTTGAAGAGTACTCACTTCATCCTGGAGTAACTCAGTCTTTTTTTGTTTCTCTCCATTTTCCATCTTCATTTCATGTAACAAATCTGAAGCATTAGAAAAGGAAATTTCAAAACTTGAAGAGTATGTTGAATGTTTGTAGAATATATTTATTCAGAAACTACAAAAACTTGGAAGAAATGGATCGATTGGTGGAAAGGAGTCTATAAACCACCACCTCCTCCGAAGCGAAGGAACAGTACCGTATGTACCTTTGATTTAGTTGCTCTCAGAATATGTTGTAAAGGACCCCTCACTGTTTTTACTTCCTCACACATAAGTGTGTCTGAATGCAATACTATATTCAAAGAAAGGATTTCCCCTAAATGGGTATTTCTGAATGATAATTTTCCAAAATTACCTGAGAAAGAACTATCCACTCTAGAGTTATCTATAAACTTTTTATAAGGATGTACTGAATTATTTATTTCAAGTGCCATCTCACCTGTTAATATTACATTACAGCTGTAAGTTGTAGGAATTCTCTCAAGTTGTACTGTACTCAGAAATTGGCATAATTATTGGAAAGTATATAACGGAGTATGCAGAGTAATGTCTGTGATGGGAATACACCAGATGTGTGTATTGTTTAGTTTTGTACGTGTGCGGGTGAGTAGAATAGTGGTTGGCACACACAAATATGTTGCAAAATAAAATTGGTCAGCCAATCCATGCAGATTCAAAATTGGAAAACAAAATGGTATTATAGTTATCAGGAATCTGTATTACTAATTTCTAATGCTCACAGTAATTGAAAGAAAACTATGCAGCCTTCATTCTTTTGAGAAGTGTCTATTGTTCTGTTAGATATTAAGGAACTTGGGGAGAAAAGATATTAACTTATTCTTCAGCCCTTTGCTCTCAGATATGTTTGATAACCTATACATCCTACAGGTCAGAAGGTGTCTGCAAGATCTGCAGACACATCTCAGAAGGTGTCTGCAAGACTATATTACAAATCTACCGGAGAGTTGTATTATTAAAACTGAAGAGATCAAAGTTTAGAGCAATGGATGATAGTGCAAATACAATTTTACGGAGAGTAGGGTTAAAGTAGAAAACATCAATGCTTAGAGCAATGGACGATATAACAATTCTACCGAACCGTTGTAACATTAAAACTGAATAGATCAAAGTTTAGAGCAATGACTTCTCTTGAAGAGTACTCACTTCATCCTGGAGTAACTCAATCTTTTTTTGTTTCTCTCCATTTTCCATCTTCATTTCATGTAACAAATCTGAAGCATTAGAAAAGGAAATTTCAAAACTTGAAGAGTATGTTGAATGTTTGTAGAATATATTTATTCAGAAACTACAAAAACTTGGAAGAAATGGATCGATTGGTGGAAAGGAGTCTATAAACCACCACCTCCTCCGAAGCGAAGGAACAGTACCGTATGTACCTTTGATTTAGTTGCTCTCAGAATATGTTGTAAAGGACCCCTCACTGTTTTTACTTCCTCACACATAAGTGTGTCTGAATGCAATACTATATTCAAAGAAAGGATTTCCCCTAAATGGGTATTTCTGAATGATAATTTTCCAAAATTACCTGAGAAAGAACTATCCACTCTAGAGTTATCTATAAACTTTTTATAAGGATGTACTGAATTATTTATTTCAAGTGCCATCTCACCTGTTAATATTACATTACAGCTGTAAGTTGTAGGAATTCTCTCAAGTTGTACTGTACTCAGAAATTGGCATAATTATTGGAAAGTATATAACGGAGTATGCAGAGTAATGTCTGTGATGGGAATACACCAGATGTGTGTATTGTTTAGTTTTGTACGTGTGCGGGTGAGTAGAATAGTGGTTGGCACACACAAATATGTTGCAAAATAAAATTGGTCAGCCAATCCATGCAGATTCAAAATTGGAAAACAAAATGGTATTATAGTTATCAGGAATCTGTATTACTAATTTCTAATGCTCACAGTAATTGAAAGAAAACTATGCAGCCTTCATTCTTTTGAGAAGTGTCTATTGTTCTGTTAGATATTAAGGAACTTGGGGAGAAAAGATATTAACTTATTCTTCAGCCCTTTGCTCTCAGATATGTTTGATAACCTATACATCCTACAGGTCAGAAGGTGTCTGCAAGATCTGCAGACACATCTCAGAAGGTGTCTGCAAGACTATATTACAAATCTACCGGAGAGTTGTATTATTAAAACTGAAGAGATCAAAGTTTAGAGCAATGGATGATAGTGCAAATACAATTTTACGGAGAGTAGGGTTAAAGTAGAAAACATCAATGCTTAGAGCAATGGACGATATCACAATTCTACCGAACCGTTGTAACATTAAAACTGAATAGATCAAAGTTTAGAGCAATGACTTCTCTTGAAGAGTACTCACTTCATCCTGGAGTAACTCAATCTTTTTTTGTTTCTCTCCATTTTCCATCTTCATTTCATGTAACAAATCTGAAGCATTAGAAAAGGAAATTTCAAAACTTGAAGAGTATGTTGAATGTTTGTAGAATATATTTATTCAGAAACTACAAAAACTTGGAAGAAATGGATCGATTGGTGGAAAGGAGTCTATAAACCACCACCTCCTCCGAAGCGAAGGAACAGTACCGTATGTACCTTTGATTTAGTTGCTCTCAGAATATGTTGTAAAGGACCCCTCACTGTTTTTACTTCCTCACACATAAGTGTGTCTGAATGCAATACTATATTCAAAGAAAGGATTTCCCCTAAATGGGTATTTCTGAATGATAATTTTCCAAAATTACCTGAGAAAGAACTATCCACTCTAGAGTTATCTATAAACTTTTTATAAGGATGTACTGAATTATTTATTTCAAGTGCCATCTCACCTGTTAATATTACATTACAGCTGTAAGTTGTAGGAATTCTCTCAAGTTGTACTGTACTCAGAAATTGGCATAATTATTGGAAAGTATATAACGGAGTATGCAGAGTAATGTCTGTGATGGGAATATACCAGATGTGTGTATTGTTTAGTTTTGTACGTGTGCGGGTGAGTAGAATAGTGGTTGGCACACACAAATATGTTGCAAAATAAAATTGGTCAGCCAATCCATGCAGATTCAAAATTGGAAAACAAAATGGTATTATAGTTATCAGGAATCTGTATTACTAATTTCTAATGCTCACAGTAATTGAAAGAAAACTATGCAGCCTTCATTCTTTTGAGAAGTGTCTATTGTTCTGTTAGATATTAAGGAACTTGGGGAGAAAAGATATTAACTTATTCTTCAGCCCTTTGCTCTCAGATATGTTTGATACCCTATACATCCTACAGGTCAGAAGGTGTCTGCAAGATCTGCAGACACATCTCAGAAGGTGTCTGCAAGACTATATTACAAATCTACCGGAGAGTTGTATTATTAAAACTGAAGAGATCAAAGTTTAGAGCAATGGACGATAGTGCAAATACAATTTTACGGAGAGTAGGGTTAAAGTAGAAAACATCAATGCTTAGAGCAATGGACGATATCACAATTCTACCGAACCGTTGTAACATTAAAACTGAATAGATCAAAGTTTAGAGCAATGACTTCTCTTGAAGAGTACTCACTTCATCCTGGAGTAACTCAGTCTTTTTTTGTTTCTCTCCATTTTCCATCTTCATTTCATGTAACAAATCTGAAGCATTAGAAAAGGAAATTTCAAAACTTGAAGAGTATGTTGAATGTTTGTAGAATATATTTATTCAGAAACTACAAAAACTTGGAAGAAATGGATCGATTGGTGGAAAGGAGTCTATAAACCACCACCTCCTCCGAAGCGAAGGAACAGTACCGTATGTACCTTTGATTTAGTTGCTCTCAGAATATGTTGTAAAGGACCCCTCACTGTTTTTACTTCCTCACACATAAGTGTGTCTGAATGCAATACTATATTCAAAGAAAGGATTTCCCCTAAATGGGTATTTCTGAATGATAATTTTCCAAAATTACCTGAGAAAGAACTATCCACTCTAGAGTTATCTATAAACTTTTTATAAGGATGTACTGAATTATTTATTTCAAGTGCCATCTCACCTGTTAATATTACATTACAGCTGTAAGTTGTAGGAATTCTCTCAAGTTGTACTGTACTCAGAAATTGGCATAATTATTGGAAAGTATATAACGGAGTATGCAGAGTAATGTCTGTGATGGGAATATACCAGATGTGTGTATTGTTTAGTTTTGTACGTGTGCGGGTGAGTAGAATAGTGGTTGGCACACACAAATATGTTGCAAAATAAAATTGGTCAGCCAATCCATGCAGATTCAAAATTGGAAAACAAAATGGTATTATAGTTATCAGGAATCTGTATTACTAATTTCTAATGCTCACAGTAATTGAAAGAAAACTATGCAGCCTTCATTCTTTTGAGAAGTGTCTATTGTTCTGTTAGATATTAAGGAACTTGGGGAGAAAAGATATTAACTTATTCTTCAGCCCTTTGCTCTCAGATATGTTTGATACCCTATACATCCTACAGGTCAGAAGGTGTCTGCAAGATCTGCAGACACATCTCAGAAGGTGTCTGCAAGACTATATTACAAATCTACCGGAGAGTTGTATTATTAAAACTGAAGAGATCAAAGTTTAGAGCAATGGACGATAGTGCAAATACAATTTTACGGAGAGTAGGGTTAAAGTAGAAAACATCAATGCTTAGAGCAATGGACGATATCACAATTCTACCGAACCGTTGTAACATTAAAACTGAATAGATCAAAGTTTAGAGCAATGACTTCTCTTGAAGACTACTCACTTCATCCTGGAGTAACTCAATCTTTTTTTGTTTCTCTCCATTTTCCATCTTCATTTCATGTAACAAATCTGAAGCATTAGAAAAGGAAATTTCAAAACTTGAAGAGTATGTTGAATGTTGGTAGAATATATTTATTCAGAAACTACAAAAACTTGGAAGAAATGGATCGATTGGTGGAAAGGAGTCTATAAACCACCACCTCCTCCGAAGCGAAGGAACAGTACCGTATGTACCTTTGATTTAGTTGCTCTCAGAATATGTTGTAAAGGACCCCTCACTGTTTTTACTTCCTCACACATAAGTGTGTCTGAATGCAATACTATATTCAAAGAAAGGATTTCCCCTAAATGGGTATTTCTGAATGATAATTTTCCAAAATTACCTGAGAAAGAACTATCCACTCTAGAGTTATCTATAAACTTTTTATAAGGATGTACTGAATTATTTATTTCAAGTGCCATCTCACCTGTTAATATTACATTACAGCTGTAAGTTGTAGGAATTCTCTCAAGTTGTACTGTACTCAGAAATTGGCATAATTATTGGAAAGTATATAACGGAGTATGCAGAGTAATGTCTGTGATGGGAATACACCAGATGTGTGTATTGTTTAGTTTTGTACGTGTGCGGGTGAGTAGAATAGTGGTTGGCACACACAAATATGTTGCAATATAAAATTGGTCAGCCAATCCATGCAGATTCAAAATTGGAAAACAAAATGGTATTATAGTTATCAGGAATCTGTATTACTAATTTCTAATGCTCACAGTAATTGAAAGAAAACTATGCAGCCTTCATTCTTTTGAGAAGTGTCTATTGTTCTGTTAGATATTAAGGAACTTGGGGAGAAAAGATATTAACTTATTCTTCAGCCCTTTGCTCTCAGATATGTTTGATACCCTATACATCCTACAGGTCAGAAGGTGTCTGCAAGATCTGCAGACACATCTCAGAAGGTGTCTGCAAGACTATATTACAAATCTACCGGAGAGTTGTATTATTAAAACTGAAGAGATCAAAGTTTAGAGCAATGGACGATAGTGCAAATACAATTTTACGGAGAGTAGGGTTAAAGTAGAAAACATCAATGCTTAGAGCAATGGACGATATCACAATTCTACCGAACCGTTGTAACATTAAAACTGAATAGATCAAAGTTTAGAGCAATGACTTCTCTTGAAGAGTACTCACTTCATCCTGGAGTAACTCAATCTTTTTTTGTTTCTCTCCATTTTCCATCTTCATTTCATGTAACAAATCTGAAGCATTAGAAAAGGAAATTTCAAAACTTGAAGAGTATGTTGAATGTTTGTAGAATATATTTATTCAGAAACTACAAAAACTTGGAAGAAATGGATCGATTGGTGGAAAGGAGTCTATAAACCACCACCTCCTCCGAAGCGAAGGAACAGTACCGTATGTACCTTTGATTTAGTTGCTCTCAGAATATGTTGTAAAGGACCCCTCAGTGTTTTTACTTCCTCACACATAAGTGTGTCTGAATGCAATACTATATTCAAAGAAAGGATTTCCCCTAAATGGGTATTTCTGAATGATAATTTTCCAAAATTACCTGAGAAAGAACTATCCACTCTAGAGTTATCTATAAACTTTTTATAAGGATGTACTGAATTATTTATTTCAAATGCCATCTCACCTGTTAATATTACATTACAGCTGTAAGTTGTAGGAATTCTCTCAAGTTGTACTGTACTCAGAAATTGGCATAATTATTGGAAAGTATATAACGGAGTATGCAGAGTAATGTCTGTGATGGGAATATACCAGATGTGTGTATTGTTTAGTTTTGTACGTGTGCGGGTGAGTAGAATAGTGGTTGGCACACACAAATATGTTGCAAAATAAAATTGGTCAGCCAATCCATGCAGATTCAAAATTGGAAAACAAAATGGTATTATAGTTATCAGGAATCTGTATTACTAATTTCTAATGCTCACAGTAATTGAAAGAAAACTATGCAGCCTTCATTCTTTTGAGAAGTGTCTATTGTTCTGTTAGATATTAAGGAACTTGGGGAGAAAAGATATTAACTTATTCTTCAGCCCTTTGCTCTCAGATATGTTTGATACCCTATACATCCTACAGGTCAGAAGGTGTCTGCAAGATCTGCAGACACATCTCAGAAGGTGTCTGCAAGACTATATTACAAATCTACCGGAGAGTTGTATTATTAAAACTGAAGAGATCAAAGTTTAGAGCAATGGACGATAGTGCAAATACAATTTTACGGAGAGTAGGGTTAAAGTAGAAAACATCAATGCTTAGAGCAATGGACGATATCACAATTCTACCGAACCGTTGTAACATTAAAACTGAATAGATCAAAGTTTAGAGCAATGACTTCTCTTGAAGAGTACTCACTTCATCCTGGAGTAACTCAGTCTTTTTTTGTTTCTCTCCATTTTCCATCTTCATTTCATGTAACAAATCTGAAGCATTAGAAAAGGAAATTTCAAAACTTGAAGAGTATGTTGAATGTTTGTAGAATATATTTATTCAGAAACTACAAAAACTTGGAAGAAATGGATCGATTGGTGGAAAGGAGTCTATAAACCACCACCTCCTCCGAAGCGAAGGAACAGTACCGTATGTACCTTTGATTTAGTTGCTCTCAGAATATGTTGTAAAGGACCCCTCACTGTTTTTACTTCCTCACACATAAGTGTGTCTGAATGCAATACTATATTCAAAGAAAGGATTTCCCCTAAATGGGTATTTCTGAATGATAATTTTCCAAAATTACCTGAGAAAGAACTATCCACTCTAGAGTTATCTATAAACTTTTTATAAGGATGTACTGAATTATTTATTTCAAGTGCCATCTCACCTGTTAATATTACATTACAGCTGTAAGTTGTAGGAATTCTCTCAAGTTGTACTGTACTCAGAAATTGGCATAATTATTGGAAAGTATATAACGGAGTATGCAGAGTAATGTCTGTGATGGGAATACACCAGATGTGTGTATTGTTTAGTTTTGTACGTGTGCGGGTGAGTAGAATAGTGGTTGGCACACACAAATATGTTGCAATATAAAATTGGTCAGCCAATCCATGCAGATTCAAAATTGGAAAACAAAATGGTATTATAGTTATCAGGAATCTGTATTACTAATTTCTAATGCTCACAGTAATTGAAAGAAAACTATGCAGCCTTCATTCTTTTGAGAAGTGTCTATTGTTCTGTTAGATATTAAGGAACTTGGGGAGAAAAGATATTAACTTATTCTTCAGCCCTTTGCTCTCAGATATGTTTGATACCCTATACATCCTACAGGTCAGAAGGTGTCTGCAAGATCTGCAGACATCTCAGAAGGTGTCAGCAAGACTATATTACAAATCTACCGGAGAGTTGTATTATTAAAACTGAAGAGATCAAAGTTTAGAGCAATGGACGATAGTGCAAATACAATTTTACGGAGAGTAGGGTTAAAGTAGAAAACATCAATGCTTAGAGCAATGGACGATATCACAATTCTACCGAACCGTTGTAACATTAAAACTGAATAGATCAAAGTTTAGAGCAATGACTTCTCTTGAAGAGTACTCACTTCATCCTGGAGTAACTCAGTCTTTTTTTGTTTCTCTCCATTTTCCATCTTCATTTCATGTAACAAATCTGAAGCATTAGAAAAGGAAATTTCAAAACTTGAAGAGTATGTTGAATGTTTGTAGAATATATTTATTCAGAAACTACAAAAACTTGGAAGAAATGGATCGATTGGTGGAAAGGAGTCTATAAACCACCACCTCCTCCGAAGCGAAGGAACAGTACCGTATGTACCTTTGATTTAGTTGCTCTCAGAATATGTTGTAAAGGACCCCTCACTGTTTTTACTTCCTCACACATAAGTGTGTCTGAATGCAATACTATATTCAAAGAAAGGATTTCCCCTAAATGGGTATTTCTGAATGATAATTTTCCAAAATTACCTGAGAAAGAACTATCCACTCTAGAGTTATCTATAAACTTTTTATAAGGATGTACTGAATTATTTATTTCAAGTGCCATCTCACCTGTTAATATTACATTACAGCTGTAAGTTGTAGGAATTCTCTCAAGTTGTACTGTACTCAGAAATTGGCATAATTATTGGAAAGTATATAACGGAGTATGCAGAGTAATGTCTGTGATGGGAATATACCAGATGTGTGTATTGTTTAGTTTTGTACGTGTGCGGGTGAGTAGAATAGTGGTTGGCACACACAAATATGTTGCAAAATAAAATTGGTCAGCCAATCCATGCAGATTCAAAATTGGAAAACAAAATGGTATTATAGTTATCAGGAATCTGTATTACTAATTTCTAATGCTCACAGTAATTGAAAGAAAACTATGCAGCCTTCATTCTTTTGAGAAGTGTCTATTGTTCTGTTAGATATTAAGGAACTTGGGGAGAAAAGATATTAACTTATTCTTCAGCCCTTTGCTCTCAGATATGTTTGATACCCTATACATCCTACAGGTCAGAAGGTGTCTGCAAGATCTGCAGACA
This sequence comes from Gryllus longicercus, assembly GCA_038098605.1. Taxonomy (NCBI): domain Eukaryota; kingdom Metazoa; phylum Arthropoda; class Insecta; order Orthoptera; family Gryllidae; genus Gryllus; species Gryllus longicercus. Next base: position 574,768 of record JAZDUA010000027.1, read on the forward strand.
CATCTCAGAAGGTGTCTGCAAGACTATATTACAAATCTACCGGAGAGTTGTATTATTAAAACTGAAGAGATCAAAGTTTAGAGCAATGGACGATAGTGCAAATACAATTTTACGGAGAGTAGGGTTAAAGTAGAAAACATCAATGCTTAGAGCAATGGACGATATCACAATTCTACCGAACCGTTGTAACATTAAAACTGAATAGATCAAAGTTTAGAGCAATGACTTCTCTTGAAGAGTACTCACTTCATCCTGGAGTAACTCAGTCTTTTTTTGTTTCTCTCCATTTTCCATCTTCATTTCATGTAACAAATCTGAAGCATTAGAAAAGGAAATTTCAAAACTTGAAGAGTATGTTGAATGTTTGTAGAATATATTTATTCAGAAACTACAAAAACTTGGAAGAAATGGATCGATTGGTGGAAAGGAGTCTATAAACCACCACCTCCTCCGAAGCGAAGGAACAGTACCGTATGTACCTTTGATTTAGTTGCTCTCAGAATATGTTGTAAAGGACCCCTCACTGTTTTTACTTCCTCACACATAAGTGTGTCTGAATGCAATACTATATTCAAAGAAAGGATTTCCCCTAAATGGGTATTTCTGAATGATAATTTTCCAAAATTACCTGAGAAAGAACTATCCACTCTAGAGTTATCTATAAACTTTTTATAAGGATGTACTGAATTATTTATTTCAAGTGCCATCTCACCTGTTAATATTACATTACAGCTGTAAGTTGTAGGAATTCTCTCAAGTTGTACTGTACTCAGAAATTGGCATAATTATTGGAAAGTATATAACGGAGTATGCAGAGTAATGTCTGTGATGGGAATACACCAGATGTGTGTATTGTTTAGTTTTGTACGTGTGCGGGTGAGTAGAATAGTGGTTGGCACACACAAATATGTTGCAATATAAAATTGGTCAGCCAATCCATGCAGATTCAAAATTGGAAAACAAAATGGTATTATAGTTATCAGGAATCTGTATTACTAATTTCTAATGCTCACAGTAATTGAAAGAAAACTATGCAGCCTTCATTCTTTTGAGAAGTGTCTATTGTTCTGTTAGATATTAAGGAACTTGGGGAGAAAAGATATTAACTTATTCTTCAGCCCTTTGCTCTCAGATATGTTTGATACCCTATACATCCTACAGGTCAGAAGGTGTCTGCAAGATCTGCAGACACATCTCAGAAGGTGTCTGCAAGACTATATTACAAATCTACCGGAGAGTTGTATTATTAAAACTGAAGAGATCAAAGTTTAGAGCAATGGACGATAGTGCAAATACAATTTTACGGAGAGTAGGGTTAAAGTAGAAAACATCAATGCTTAGAGCAATGGACGATATCACAATTCTACCGAACCGTTGTAACATTAAAACTGAATAGATCAAAGTTTAGAGCAATGACTTCTCTTGAAGAGTACTCACTTCATCCTGGAGTAACTCAATCTTTTTTTGTTTCTCTCCATTTTCCATCTTCATTTCATGTAACAAATCTGAAGCATTAGAAAAGGAAATTTCAAAACTTGAAGAGTATGTTGAATGTTTGTAGAATATATTTATTCAGAAACTACAAAAACTTGGAAGAAATGGATCGATTGGTGGAAAGGAGTCTATAAACCACCACCTCCTCCGAAGCGAAGGAACAGTACCGTATGTACCTTTGATTTAGTTGCTCTCAGAATATGTTGTAAAGGACCCCTCACTGTTTTTACTTCCTCACACATAAGTGTGTCTGAATGCAATACTATATTCAAAGAAAGGATTTCCCCTAAATGGGTATTTCTGAATGATAATTTTCCAAAATTACCTGAGAAAGAACTATCCACTCTAGAGTTATCTATAAACTTTTTATAAGGATGTACTGAATTATTTATTTCAAGTGCCATCTCACCTGTTAATATTACATCACAGCTGTAAGTTGTAGGAATTCTCTCAAGTTGTACTGTACTCAGAAATTGGCATAATTATTGGAAAGTATATAACGGAGTATGCAGAGTAATGTCTGTGATGGGAATATACCAGATGTGTGTATTGTTTAGTTTTGTACGTGTGCGGGTGAGTAGAATAGTGGTTGGCACACACAAATATGTTGCAAAATAAAATTGGTCAGCCAATCCATGCAGATTCAAAATTGGAAAACAAAATGGTATTATAGTTATCAGGAATCTGTATTACTAATTTCTAATGCTCACAGTAATTGAAAGAAAACTATGCAGCCTTCATTCTTTTGAGAAGTGTCTATTGTTCTGTTAGATATTAAGGAACTTGGGGAGAAAAGATATTAACTTATTCTTCAGCCCTTTGCTCTCAGATATGTTTGATACCCTATACATCCTACAGGTCAGAAGGTGTCTGCAAGATGGCATGGTATTGATGGCTCTCAGCTGAAAGCTTTCAGGAAGAAGGGGGTTGCCTGTCAGGTCAGAAGGCATATCTCAGATGATGGCATCCATTCTCTGATCCAGTCTGAGAGCATCAGCTTTTGCTTTTCGTTCATATTTTTAGATGAGAGCTCCATCCAACAATGAAACAGCATCGTGAATCAAAAATAGTTAGTCTTTTGAAATACTAGGAGCGCTATGTGATTGAAAATGTTTTGCCACAATGTTTCACTACAGTATGGTAGTATGTAGCTGCATCTAAATGCAGACAGGACAGTTTGGAGTACTTGGATATACAGGAAATGTAAAATGATTTCTGTATATTCTGCTTAATAAAATTTAAAACAATAATTTTCTTGCATTGAATAGAGTTGTTTATTTCCGAAATTATACAACCAATAAATTTAATTACAAAAGTGCATCAATTTGGAACAGGATTTTCAAAATCGAAGAATATATACTGTCATTTTTTGAATGTATTATTTGAATGTTTAGTTCACTGTGAAGTTATAGCAAAGCTAATAACAAACTAGTTGAATACTGTTTAAAATATAATTCCCGTTGAATAAAATGTTAAGCTTCTGTATGTGAGGCCGTGAAACAAGGCTGAAGTACTAAGTTCACAAACTCTGAGTTAACATGCCATTTTTTTGTGTTCTCAGAGAGATCCCCTCCGACCTGTAGGATAAACATGCTTCCTTTTGGCACATGACCTGAGAAAACAATTCAAAATGTCATCTCAGACATGCCTTACGAGGACAGAGGGTTTATTTTTTCCAATGAGTACTGAAATTGATAGATAACTATGCAGCAATCAGCCTTTTCAGAGGTGTCTGCGCTTTCATTAAATACAAATGAACTGGAGAAAAATACAAAAAACATCAATATTAGTAATTTTTCAACACCACAGAAATTGAAACAAAACTGTGCAGCCTCTGGCCTTGTGAAAGGTATTTATTGTTTTGTTAGATGCCCAGAAATTCGGGAAACATCAATAAAAAATGAAACAGATTAAATTTTTATTCAAAAACTCCAAGTAATTGACGATGTTATTGTGCATATTTTCATACTCTTTTCATCACTTCTTATGACACTGGTTATCTGACAGCAAGGCTTAAAGGAAGAGTCCGTCCTTCATTAAATTTTTGCTAATTACATAATGTGTTATGGAACAGCAACCTTTTTTTTTGTACACTTGGTATTTAAAGAACTGTTGTACTATGTACACACATGGTCTTCTTTCTTTCTTTAATTTATTGCAGGTTATACAGCTGTAATGTATTTATTCTTGAATAGTGTGCATGCTACTTTTTGGAAAACATATTTTGTGTGGTTTTGTTCTGCACCAGGCCACTAGTGCTTAATAAAAGTCGAAACTTTGGTGATTTAAAGAATTATTGTTCTGTATGAGATCTGAACTCAAGAGAATTCCTACTAATTTATTTTATAAATGTGATGCAATATTATAATAATTAATTGGGGACATAAGTAATTCAAGCGATCTCTTACGAAGTTTCTCGGAAATTCAAAAGTTTTTGAAGGTAAATATTTCCTTCAAACTTTAATAACAAGAGGCTTACTCCCTGTAGTATCTGATAGTTGAGATACATTAGAGTATGTTTATGCAGTGGGTTGGGATTTATTTCCAGGGTGGACAATGTTTTTAAAAAAAGGAGCTTTTCTTAAGGATAGATAATGAAGTATTGAATCCAGTGGCAGGAGTACCAATTTCATTAAAAATTTAAGATTTTTAATTTGTTTACCTCTCAAGCTGTATTTGAATAGTTTTTAAGGAATTTGCTGAAGAATTAGTAGAATATGTGGTGCAATATTATAATAATTATTAACCATTACAAATAATTTGAGAAAATGTGTAATTGTAGCACTGTAGTGTTTGCTGCTGTCAATGAATTAATTCAATATATCAACCAGAATTGGTTCTCTCTTATTACGTATTTACTCTTTTGTTAGTCTCATATTTGTAGTATAGTGCAAAACAAAGGTATTAATATTTTAACAAATTCACATTTTGGGGGATTCTTGATACCAAGAAGAATTAAAAAGGAACCAAAAACATCTAAGTGAGTATTCAAAATGGAAATTCTCCCAGTAAATCTGTTTTAACTCTGAATCCTGCAAATTTGAAATGGAAATTTTTGGAATACTTCATATGAAGCCCATAGAACATTTCAAAAATTTTCTCAAACTAGGTTTGTAAATTTTTTGATCAAATATGGCAAAGTGAGCAAACCACATCGATCTCCATTCCAAATTTTAAGAAACCTAAAGGACTTATATTTCCTATGAGAACCCTTAGATGATGTTCAAAGGCTACAAATTTTCCTAATCTAAATAATATTGATAAGGAATTTATCTGAAAGACCTCAACAAGACTCTCACCCATTGTTCTGAGAACTTTAATGCTGCAAAATTACTGAATGATTCTTGGTCTCTGAGCATGTTTATATCTAGCTAATGTTGAGGATTTGTAAATGTTTGTAAAAAATAGAATATCAAAAATTAATTAAAATTCTCTTCTTTTACTTACAGCCAATGGCAGAACTGATGCAAAGATGTTGGCAGAAATTTGCCCATGAACCTTACATGGTAAGAATATTAGAAAACTAATAGGTACATACATGCAGTGAAACTTCTCTCTTAATGCAACTGAATATTTTTATTGACCACTGACTCCCTTCCATTCTTCCCTGGCTATTGTTTGTGTGTTTTGCGGTCTTTTGATAGCCACATAACAGCTTCTTTTACAGTATTTATTTCTCAACTGGCTATTCTCACTGTAATATCTTCATACTTCTCTCTAGCGTGTAGAATGTAATGTGGTAGAACTCCAACAGGGCAAATCTTTGATACCGCAATATGACTATTTATTCAGAACAAAGTCAAGATCGCAAAATCTACATAAACATTGCCTTTTATTTTTATAGATATGCAAGAGTTTGGTTTCAGCTTGTCTCTCTTCAGACACAACCGAAAAGTGAAATATTGGATTACATGCACCTTCCTAAGAAACTTTTGTGCAAGCGAGCAGATAAATCATCAATGGCATTCACCTCCAAGAACCCACATGTACTAAGCTAAACTCTGCGCTGGGTGAAAACATTTTGGCTGTCAAGAGCATTCATGTATTGTTGTTGTGTTTTCGCATGTGCGTAACTAAATTACTTCGATCTGAGAAGCATTTTTGGCACACGGAGCATTCATGAGGGCGTTCTCCACGGTGGATCCTCATATGCTTGACTAAATTACCTCTCAGTGTGAAGCTCTTTTGGCAGACAAAACACTGATGTGGGCGTTCATTAGATGTTGCTTCTGTATTCATACGAGTGCGGTCATTTCTTTGGTTGTAGATGTCATTGTAAGTGCATCAGCAAGAGCAACAAAGACGCCAGTACAAGCAGCGTCACACAAGGTTCCACAAAGTTCCAGAAGCGGTCTACAAAAGTCTATTTGTGATATCTCAACATCGACAACGCATCGGTCGGACATCGGACAGCGGCGTGGCAGAGAACATCGACACAAGTTCAGGTTAGTGAGTCGCCAGAAAATCATTCTTTCGAATTCCTAAGTCCATCCTAACCTAAGTAAAGTTTAAAAAAAAATATTCAAGTGAACCTTCACATTCGCATATTGTTCAAGTCACAAAAAAATTAACGCAAATGTAAAATACATATATTGTTCAAGTCAAAAACATTGACTCAAATTTCAAATATACCTATATTGTTCAAGTCAAAAACATTGGCTCAAATTTCAAATATACATATATTGTTCAAGTCAAAAACATTGACGCTAATAGTTTTCGAATATTGTATCAATCAAACTGAAAACATTGACTCATTTTTTAAATATTGTTTTCATCAATACCGAAAACTATTAACCCATAACGTTCCAAACCCATTCGCAATTCAGGATGTCGCAATTAGCAAAATTGAAGCAAAGTCGTGCACGAGTAAAAGGTTTCTTGACTAGAACAGCCAATTCTATCACCGAAGCCTCTACAGCGGCCGAAGCAAAAGTGAAGTTAGAGAAGATTAGAGAATCATGGAAGAACTTCGAAGATATTCAGCAGGAGATCGAAGAATATACACCCGAAGATGAAGGTGCAATAGCGGCATTTGGCTTGGAATGCGAGAGTGAACGTGCTTCATTTGAAAAGCAGTACTTCGAAGTAACTACGAAGCTTTACACCATCATCGATTTGGCAACGAAGCAAAAACCTGCTACTGACAATCAACCCAATCTCCAAAATCAAAATAATCCTCAAGTTAATTCAGCCAATAGGAATGCTCCGAAGCTACCAGAAATAAAACTTCCAGAATTCAGCGGTGATTATGGAAAATGGTTGTTCTTCAAAAACAGTTTTGAAACCACAATTCACAACGAGGAAAGTATACCCAATGTTCAAAAACATCAGTACCTCGTTGGAGTATTGAAAGGAGAAGCACTAAATGTAATCGAAGGATTCACAATCAGCAATGAAAATTACATAAATGCTTGGAATCTTCTAAAAGCCACATATGACAACCAGATAATGATAATTGAGACACACATGGAAGAACTCTTGAAGTTTCCCGAAATTAGCAAAGACAACAAGGTCGATTCGATGAGAAAATTAAACTGGCACATTCAGACAAACATATCAGCCTTGAAATCTCTGAATCAGCCTGTAGATTACTGGGACTCATTAATAATACATTTAGCTAAGAAGAAGCTCGACTATGCGGAGCAACGCGATTGGCAAGAGAAAAACAAGAATTGTACACCAGAAAATATGCCAACGTTAACTGATTTCACAAAGTTTCTGGCAGAGAGATGTCAGTCATTGATGTTACTACGACAAAACAGTCCCAAATCTACAAATTTGAAGACATCCTATCAAAGGAATAGAGCGCAAAATAAAAAGCTAGTCCTGATAAATACATCGTCCAACTGCATTTTGTGTGGAAATGGAAATCATCTTCCTTTCAACTGCGAGGAGTTATTGAAACTATCGCCAGATAACAGAAGAAAACTACTTATGGAAAAGAAATGTTGTGTAAACTGTTTGAAGTATGGGCATTTTTCTAAGGATTGTCGATCATCAAAATGTAGGAAGTGCGACACTTTACTTCACAAAGATGGTTATACTTTGAACAACGCGGAGAAACCAGCAGTTTCAGAGACAACTCCCCAAGTACAAAACTCTGGGAGCACTCCAGCATCCCAACGACTAAATGTAGCTTTGGCCAGAAAGACAAAATCTCAAATTTTACTTTCGACCGTACTCGTCTACGCAGAAGACAATCAAGGGAAGAAAGTCAAATGTCGAGCGTTATTGGACCCAGGAGCACAGTTAAATTTAATAACAACAAATTTAAGCAAAAGGCTTAAATTAAAACACACAAATCAGAAGCTACAGTTCAGCGGAGTTCAGTGTGTCCAAGGGGAAGCGAAAGGAGTCGACCAAATACGCATTTCCTCAATGCAGAACCAGTTCGAGGTAGAATTGGAATGTCTTGTTGTACCTTCGATAACGGAACAATTACCTCAATCAAAGGTCAACGTGGACGAAGTACTTGTGCCAAGTCATATCAATCTTGCAGACCCATCTTTCAATGAGCCAGGAGATATTGACTTACTGCTTGGAGCAGGCCTTTACTGGAAAATCGTTGTTGGCGAACCTAAGAATCACATCGATGGTCAGCCAGCTCTACAAAACACGCAACTAGGGTGGATTCTTGGAGGTGAAGTACAGAGTAAAGGAAATGGAAAAGCCACGTGTCTGACAGTCACCAATTATCAATTGTCACAGCAACTAGAAAGGTTCTGGAAACAAGAGGCTATACCAGAAATACAATATCAGACAAAGGAAGAACAACTTTGTGAGAAACTGTTTGCAGATACCACAACCAGAGATTCAACAGGTAGATTCATTGTCAGGTTGCCAACACGACCTGAGGTTGTTCTGGGTGAATCCAAAGAACAAGCCAAGAGGAGACTTGAAGGACTCAAGCGAAGATTTATCAGACAGCCAACTCTAAAACAAGCATATTGCGAGTTTATGGACACATATGAGGAGCTCGGTCACATGTCGCTTATCGAAGACACACCACTGGAAACAGGAGAGGCTTATTTCATACCTCATCACGCAGTTTTACGTCCGGACAGCAGCAGCACGAAGCTGAGAGTAGTGTTTGATGCGTCTGCGGCAACCACAAACGGAAAGTCATTGAACAATAAATTAATGACTGGTCCAAATTTGCAAGCGAAGTTAGTCAATATCATGATTCGATTTCGTACTCACAAATATGTCATCACAGCAGACATCGAGAAGATGTTCAGGCAGATTACAGTACATCCTGAAGACGGATCACTGCAACAGATTTTGTGGAGAAGAGACGCTCATATGCCCATAAAAACATATCAATTAAATACGGTTACTTATGGCACGGTTTCTGCTCCGTTTCATGCGATGAGGTGTCTGCGAGAACTTGCTACTGTATACGATCAGCAGTATCCTTTAGCAGCAAAGGCGATACGTCAGGACTTTTACATGGATGATTGTATCACGGGTGGCGAGACCATAGACACTGTGATGCAGATGCAAGAAGAGCTGTTCCAGTTACTCGAGAGCGGAAACATGGTACTACGGAAATGGAGGTCCAATGACAAACGGATTCTACAAAACTTAAAAAATTCAACAAAACGCCCACGACTTGATGGTAGTGGACAAAGCAGAAGCCTGTAAGACATTGGGACTTGTCTGGGATTCTCGGCGAGACACTTTGCAAGTTCAAGTCACCTTCTCACAGAAACCAGCAATCACAAAACGAGATGTTTTATCCAAGATTTCTCAAGTGTTCGACCCGCTTGGTGTTATAAGTCCAGTTCTCATCACAGGGAAGATTATAATGCACCGATTATGGGTAGATGGACTCGACTGGGACGAACCACTCAACCAGGAGCAGCTCGACATTTGGGACGAGTATTACTCTTCATTGGCACTGTTAAACAAGCTGACAATCACTCGAAATGTGCATCCACATAACCAAGAATTCAGGTTCGATGTCTACGGATTCTGTGATGCTTCTGAGAAAGCATTTGGAGCTTGCATTTACGCAGTTAGCAAAAATCATGGAGTTGTTACCTCCAGATTGATCAGTTCAAAATCGGCAGTCGCTCCCAACAGAACCATATCTTTACCTCGATTAGAATTAGAAGGAGCACTTCTTCTCGCAAAACTTCTGAGAGAGGTAATGGACGCAATCTCACACCGAATAAAAAATACCTTCCTTTGGAGTGATAGCACAATAGTGTTGGGTTGGATCAAGACTGAACCCAGACTACTGAAGTCATACGTTGCGAATAGAGTTACCAAAATTCAGGACGCAACTGAGCATGCAACATGGGACCACGTCCCTTCGAAAGACAACCCGGCAGACCTTATATCTCCTCCTATCGCCAGAAGAGATTGAACACAAGGAGCTTTGGTGGTCCGGACTTGAGTGGCTAGCTACAGCAACACCACGTCCAAGTTCTTCAATGGAACCAGAAACCGATCTGCCAGAGCTGAAGAATTTAAAGACGACCCTAACCATAACGAATACTTCCCGGATTTTGCATAAATATTCCTCCTTTTCAAAATTACGTCGGTTGATTGCTTACTGGCATAGATATCTTGGAAATATCCAATCCAGAATACATGTGAAGACTGGAAAGATGGCACCGAAAGAAACAATGACTGGCTACTTAAAGCCCGAGGAACTGCGTCAAGCAGAAACTAGCATCATTCGATGGACTCAGATGGAAGCATTATCCTCATTTCGAAAGAACTTGATAAAGAAAGAAAAGCAACCCAAGGGCAGTCCACTAAAATCACTGGATGCCTTCGTCGATGAAGACGGATTGATACGAGTAGGCGGAAGACTGAAATATTCATCGCTCACGGAAGAGCAGAAATATCCTATCATTTTGCCAGCCAACCATCATATCGCAACATCGATTATGAGAAGAGAGCACGTTCGACTGCACCATTGTCCACCGGAGCAACTTTTGCATGCCATTCGTCAGAGGTATTGGCCGATTGCTGGTCGAAGAGAAGCTCAGAAAATTGTTCGAAGATGTTTGAACTGTTTTCGTTTCAACCCTTCCATTCCGGAAGTTCGTATGGGCGATTTACCAAAAGAAAGGGTCACTAAGGTCACCAGACCTTTTACTGTAACAGGGGTGGATTACGCCGGCCCGTTTCAACTTCGAGAGTAAGCGGAGAGGCAGGCTTCAGATTTTCAAATGCTACGTAGCAGTTTTCACTTGTTTCAGCACAAAGGCTGTGCACCTAGAGCTTGTCTCGGACCTAACCACTGAAGACTTTTTGGCAGCCTTACAGCGATTTACCGCACGTAGAGGAATCTGCTCGCAGATGTTTTCTGACAATGGAAGAAATTTCGTTGGCGCTGCGAATGCGTTAAAGGAGCTGAATTCATTCCTCACGAGGGAGTCATCAGACATCGCTTCGCACTTAGCAGAGCAACATATATCCTGGAAATTCATTCCTCCTCGATCGCCACATTTTGGAGGATTGTGGGAGGCGGCGGTAAAAATAATGAAGCGACATTTGTACACAGTGTCTCAGGGACGCATATTCACCTTTGAAGAACTATCTACCTTGCTTTGCGACATTGAGGCAATCCTGAATTCGCGACCCCTGACCCCACTCACTAGCGATCCTAATGATTTGAGTGTCCTCACTCCGGCCCATTTCCTAATTGGCGACTCACTAGTTCAACCCATACAGTCAAGTTATACCCAAGAACCTGACAATCATTTGTCAAGGTGGCAGCACCTGAAAAAGGTTCGTCAGATCCTGTGGCAGCGAGAGTATCTGCAGGAGCTGCAGCGAAGAACGAAATGGAATACGACAGATCAACGCGTCGAGTTAGGCAATTTGGTTCTTCTTGTTGAAGAAGGAGTACCGCCTTTGAGGTGGTCACGAGGGCGAGTAATCAAACTACATCCCGGACAAGATGGTGAAATTCGAGTAATCACAGTGAAAACTCTTGAAGGTGTCTTCACAAGGAGCGTCAAAAAGCTGTGTCTACTGCCAATTGACGGTTAAGATTGTACTCACGACGAATATTAAATCATTGTATAAAATCATTTTAAAGGTAATTTTTTTGGTTTTGAAAGCGCATCTTTCAAGGAGGGCCAGGATATGTTAGTAATCAAAGAGCATTTTTTTGCTTTTATGTTGGTAAAACTGTAAAAACTGATCCAACAGCGCCCTCTGTGGCGAGTGTCTTTTGTGGTTCCGAGTGCAGATGGAGCGAAGTAGTGAAGTGCATTTCAATGTAGAAACATGTAGTAATAAAGTGCAAATTATTTAAGCAAAAGACAGTGTTAAATTGCATTTCAAAACATCATTAACATTGAGAAATTTGGTTCAAGAGTGGAAAAAGAAAAATGTTAATCTTGGAGGAAGAGGGCGTGGCACTCTAAAAGAAATAAATATTTTAAAACTCACTAGTTATTATAGAAATGCTATAGTTACAAATATACCTGATGTTCACAAAATGAAAACAGCAATTCTGGCTACTCTCCATCACTATTCATCTACCGACAGTGAACCATTGCACAATAAGTGTCCACCGGGAGAAGAATCATGGTGCTTTTACAACAGAAGTCTAGCAAAAGGAGAATCTCCAGCCAGTCACAGTACCATGTCGATCCAGCTCCCTATAAATGTTTTGGAGAAAATGGTTCCTCTCTACAAGAGACTTGCCAGCCCAGAATTATTAGCTAGATGTGTCAGAGGTGCAACACAAAATGCAAATGAAAGTTTACATGCATCGATATGGAAGAAATGTCTCAAAGAAAAATTTATATCCAAGAAAAGATTAGATGTGGCTGTTTGCAATGCTGTTGCAGAACATAATATGGGTTGCTGTGCATCTGAAGAAATAATGAATAAAATGAAAAAATCAAGTGTTTCTCCAGCATCACTTACAATTGCAGCTCGACGTGACAAGAGGAGAATTTATGAAAGTGAGCGCTCTTCCTCAAGAGTAAATAAATCAATTAGAAAAAAGCTAAAACTCACAAAATTAAAAGAAGCTAACAAAGAGAAAAGAGAAGGAAAACATACAGTGCTGGTGGCTTCTAAATGTAAATTAATAATTAAAATACAGGATATTTTTAAAATCTGAATAAAAACCTCATTTTACTCAAAACTACATTTTCATCCATTTGAAACTTCCCATGCCTACCTAAATATTGTTCAATTTTTCTAAATTTTTGCTCAAATATTGTATACATAGTAATGAATAAATTTGTGCATTGTTTTCTGTCTACCATTAAAAATGTTGATAATATAAATAAATAAATTTAAAAAAACATACTAAAAATGTGGAAGAAAAAAAATTAAAAAAGAAAATAATGCTAAAAGTTTTTTACAAGTTCATATTTTAAAATCCATGCACAGATTTACTTGTTATTAATTAACAAGTCCAAAAAAATTCAAATCAAAATTTTAAAAAAATACAATGCGCACGGGACATTTTTAATGCAACCATGTTTCGCGACAAAAATTATAATAAAAAGGTATGTATCTTGAAAACTATTTAACCAAAATTGATAAAATTTTAACCAAGTAAATACACTTCTGTAACAAACAAACCTGCAAAATTTCAAGAATATTTGATAAAAAATAAAAAAAGTTTTAAATTTCAGTCCTAGTGTCCCTTAAAGGTTTTTTGAAGGTTCAAGAAGCTAATGTATATGGTGCACAAAAGATTGAAATACGAATGTCGTGGCCATGTTCAGAAGAGGATGGGCAGTAGGCTAAGAAAATTAAGGAATGAATACAAAGGGAAAAAGCTTGAAGATGGGAAACCACTTTCTGGAGGGGGTCGATTAACTGACACACAAATTAATTTATTGCAGCAGTATTATGGTTTAGCAATAAGAAGAAATGCTGGTTCAAAAAGTGCAAACGATATGAGGAAGGAAGAAACGGCAACATTTTTTCATAAACTGTCAACAGATGAAAATCCAGTTCATGGACTCTGCCCACAAGGAAAAGATTCATGGTGTCGATTCCACAAGGCCGCAGCGATGGGGAAAATTATTTCCACAAACACTCACTGCCTGCTTCTGTAATGACGTGCATCAGTCCTATTTATAGGGATATCGGTGAGGAGAGATTGCTGTCAATATGTATGCATGGAAAGACTCAGAACCCGAATGAGAGCATTCATCATTCTATTTGGGAGAGAATTCCAAAAACAATTCTTGCAAGTGGTAGTGTTATGAAGATAGGAGTGTATGATGCTGTCATATGTTTTAATGAGGGCGTGATGGCAGAAGAATAGTACTGGAGCAATTGGGTATCAATGCAGGAAGAAATATGGAGTGTGCTCCGATTTTGTTCCGTGTCCCGAATTAGTAAAATATTACCATGCTTATATGCAAGGAGGTGATCCCTTTGATTAGCATGTTTCGGCCTACAACATATCGTGGAAATTAAGACGCTGGAGGATGAAGATATTTTATTATTGCATCGACGCGTGCATAGTAAACAGCTACATTATATACAAGGACACGCTCAAAAATTCCAGTATAAACACTAAACCACCAACACATCTAAAACTTAAATCAATGTTGGCCTCCGAACTAATAGGATCTTTTTCCGGGCGAATGAAGACAGGGCCAGTTCCACAAACTGGAAGAGGCAAAACAAGGAACCACCCAGACGGCCGACCAACTATAGAAAATACTATTTGCAATTGTTGGCGATCACTTTTCTCCAAAAATGAGCAACGTCTCAAAGATACGCTTTCTGTAGTACATCCAAGAAACAAAATTGGTCAACGACAATATGCACAAATTGCCATGTGCACACAATGCTTCTTACCTCTTCACAAACCTATAAATTAGAAATTGTATGATCTAAAATTTGCATTCCTTTTTATTCTGTCGGAAATACAGGGTGCGACAGAACCGACTAGGCAGTTTCTATTGATTACCAAGGGAGCTGTGGTGGGGGTAGGCAGCTGCACGTGGTCTGCCTTTGTTCAGTAGTTAACCCCATTTCAATAGGCAACATGGTGTGGACCGGTGCACATCGTGGTTTTGCGATTCGCGTTTATTATGAAAACAACAGATCTGTGATCGCTACACGAGCTTTTCGGCGACAGTTCAACATTCCACGCAACAATGCCGTTCCTAATGCAAACACAATTCGATCCTGGGTTCGGCAGTTGGAGGAAACTGGTAGCACACTAAGAATAGATGCACATGGTCGACGCATATCCATCAGAACGCCAAAAAACGTGCAGCGGGTGAGAACAGCAGCTCAACAATCGCCGCAACGTTCTGCTCGACGACATGCTATTGCATTGGGGCTTTCAGACCGCAGTTTGAGAAGGATTCTGCGATTCGATTTCAAGTTCCATCCTTTCAAAATAATGATTGCTCAAGAATTACGCCCAGCAGACTACGCCAACCGTCAAAATCTGCGAGAGAAAATGCTAGCTCAGATCCCTCCGACTGCAGTAGTGACGAGGCACATTTTCATCTTTGTGGGTGCGTGAATAAGCAATACTTTCGTTACTGGGCTGAAAATAACCCCCGAATTATTCATGAAAGACCGCAACATTCCCCTAAAGTCCCAGTGTGGGGTGCCATTTCAAAATTTGGCGTGGTTGGCCCTTCCTTTTTTGAGGAGGAAGCGACCGTGACAGTGAATTCCAAACGTTATGTTTTAATGTTGAGAAATTTTCTGCAACCCAAATCGGACGCGATTGTTGAAGAACATGGACTGGGGGACTTGTGATTCCAACAGGATGGAGCTACTGCTCACATAGCTCGAGTTTCACTTGATGTTTTGAGAGAAATGTTTCCGGGACGCCTCATCTCTTAGAGGGGTGATGTCGGGTGGCCTGCGCGGTCACCAGATCTGAGCATTTGTGACTACTTTCTTTGGGGATATCTGAAGGAAAAGGTTTTCAAAAGCCGCCCTCACACCCTAGCAGGGTCAAAAATGCGGATTATTGACGAAGTTAATGCCATACCCCGCGACATGTGTGCAAGAGCTGCTTGAAACTTCAGGGATCGTCTACAGCAATGTATTGATGCTAAGGACCGCCACCTTCCGGGCATTATTTTCGAAACTAAATTAATGTAAAATGGTATATTGTACTAATTTAGAAAATAAAAACATTTTCTCTCTGTATGTCCAGATTTACTTTTTATTGCTCCTTAAAACTGCTTAGTCGGTTCTGCCGCAGCCTGTATATCTGTTTTGTAATATTCATGCAGTGTACATACGTCAAACCAATTTTCTTATTTATATTATATAAAACAAAAGTGTTAAAGTATGCTTACCAGAGAACACACCGTGTTTACTAAACGTATTGACGTTCTCTGCTAAGCATACTTACCACCATATTTTTCAAAAACTGTCGAATATTATTCCGAACCAGATGTCATTTTATGTTACTATGGGCCCAAATGATAATATTTTGCAATTATATTCTCCGAATCTTTAGTGGCGCATTCAAGATATGCCGTCAGGTTAACTACAGATGTAATTCCTGACGACATTTTTTTGTCTAAAGAATTTTGCATTATGCTTAATTTAAAAGTAATGTTTTGTTAATTTATAGTCATTTACGTGTACAAATAAGTAGGATAGATAATAATTTTATTTAATGTTGAAAAACGTTTGTAAGCTATAGTGAAAAATATAATTGTGAATTTGTTATCTGCTTCTGAGGAGGGCTGAAGCTTTCCCGGAAGGTGCACCTCTGGTTACAATTTTATTTCCTGTGTCAATTAATGAATCTACGAATATGAATAAATTACTGAAACATTCAAAACATTTATAAACGCCTGTTTTAATTTTTAATCTAATGTTATTATTTTTAATCTTTTAACTCATTTGTATTGATGACTATATTCATCTAATAACAGCTTATATGTCTCTCAAAATAAAATCGCCGGTATCGATATTTTGTACATTGTCTCTTACTATTTTAAAAAAAAGCTATATTTTAATTTTCGCGGCACAAAGCGCTTTTTAGGTGGGCAGTTTGCATTCCCAGACCTCAATGGAGTTCATTTGTAATATACCATCGAGCATTTGTAAAACATCGCAAAACTTTATTTTGCCTTTACATTGAAAATGTCCCTATTGGAAATTCAAATTTAATTTATAAATCAAAGGTTGAGGGGGCGGTTTTAGTCTCCTTTAAATCATTTTTAAAATAAAAATATGATTTATGCTGTTATAGTTTTTAGAGAACCTAAATTTGTTTTAGAAAATATCAAGAAAATTTTGCGCTTTTGAAAATTTGCCGCCGTAGGCACGTGCCTACTGTGCCTATGCGTAAATCCACCTCTGCTTTTGGGCATGCACCTCGAACGGTTATGGGTTTAATTAATGACCACGGGAGAACGTATTCAGATTACTTGGAAAGACTTCGGAACCGACTGCAATTCGTTCAGAATAAAGCTCGAGAGCTTCTGATTATGAATAAAGAAAAAACAAAATTAAGATATGACGAAAATACTGTAGAACGTGATTTTTTTAAAGGTGATAAAGTGTTAGTTAAAGCTAACGAGTCACAGAGATTAGGAAAATCACTTAAACCCACTTTCGAAGGCCCCTTTGAAATAATTGATGTACCCAGCAATTGCAATGTACAAATTTTAAAAAATGATAAAATTGTAACTTTGCATGTTTCTAAGATCAAGAGGTTTTATGAATAATTTTCTGTTATAGGCTCATTGGAGCAGCCGCTTTAAGCTGGTGCGAGGAGCCTTACATTGTTGAGCATTTTAATGTATTACCAAATGTTTATTTTGACCACATGGGAACTGCCAGGTTATTCCATCAAGAATGGAAGATCGTTATCTACTATGACACCGAAGAAGTTATCGCTAGTGAACGCCAACTATTACATCAAGTGTCAAGCCTGCAAGATGCTAACTCCCAGACTGAAAAACCTCTGATAGACTTTTATGTGAACAGGTTTACAAAGTGGCGAGAATATCGATTAAATCTGTTAACTTCTATTGGTATTGTTCATAATAATCATGCACGCGAAAAGAGAGGATGGTTCAATTTCGTTGGAGATATATCAAAAACTTTATTTGGCACCCTCAGTCAAGAGGACGCCGAGTATTATAATCAGGAGATAGATAAAATAATTGGAACAAATAATAAACTAGCTGCTTTAATTCACAATGAAACCCACATTCTTAAATCAACAGTTATAAACAACGCTTTATTTAAAAGTTCTATCGATGAGACAATTATACTTCTCACTCGTAGAGTTAATGATTCATTGAAAACAGCGTACACGGAACTCCACAGAATTAAAGCTCTAATTAATTTGGGTCAACTTGTAGATATGTACGCAGAGTCTGTTAGAATGCTGGAAACTATAATTTTACATGCAGAACAAGGGCAAGTCCATCCTGATCTTGTACCTTATCAAAATTTATTAGATGTCATTCACGAAATTGCCAAAACTTACGGGCAAAATCAGTTAATTGCAGCACCAATATTGAAACATTTATTTTTATTTCTTCAAGCTAGTACGA
Source organism: Gryllus longicercus (assembly GCA_038098605.1). Lineage (NCBI taxonomy): Eukaryota > Metazoa > Arthropoda > Insecta > Orthoptera > Gryllidae > Gryllus > Gryllus longicercus. Next base: position 592,761 of record JAZDUA010000027.1, read on the forward strand.
TCAATATTGCTGTATTGAAACAACGGTATATTTGTTTTGAGATACGTATCCCGATTCTCGAGGAAACGCAATACCTGTTGAACCATCTTCTTTCTTTGCCATCTCTGGACCAGTCACGAATTGGTAACAAATTTATTCAAATTGAAACTCCTTATGTCTTAATGGATTTAACATCACATAGTTTTATGCCTTCATCCTATTTAGAAATTCAAGAATGTAAGAAAATTAAGAGTGTTCACATATGCAAAAGAACTGTTCCCAGGTTTTCTATTTCTTTGCAAGATCCTTGCTTACGACCAGCGATGAAAACATTATCAGGTCCTGTAGATAATCTTTGTCATATAGGGTTAATTAGGTTTAATCATACAATATGGTATCAATTGTACGAAAATAACGTTTGGATTGGAATAGCCCCAAACCAAGAATTTATGCAGATCTCTTGCAAAAGTGGGTTTCATGAAACTGTGTCAAAACGGGGAGTATTTAAAATTTCTTTGGACCCTGGCTGTGTTTTATTATCATCCAATGCAACATTGTATGCAACGTCAGAACACACACAGGAAAAACTTAATTTAAATCTTGGACTTCCAAGTTCCACCCACGTACTTTCCGATAATTTGACACTGGTTTATATCCCGGAAATTAAAGATCTTTAATTCATCCAGATAGTTTACAGAGTCAATTGAGAGATCTATCATCTATTTCTAATGAAGCAGAATCTTTAGAAAGTAAATATAGAAACTTGAGTAAGTCAGAAAGTCAATGGAAAATTGTACAAATAGCCTTAACTATTTTAACCTTGTGTACTGTATTATATTCATGTTATAAGTTAAAGGTTTATAAGTTGATTAACTGTTGGTTCAGACCATGTACTAAAGTGTACAATAATTGTTTTAATTCAAATATTGCCGGAAGAACGCAAAATGTAATAAGTTGTGGATTAGAGAGCACCGGCGGAGAAAATCAAGAATTGTTTTCTAGACATGGGCAAGGCTTAAATACGCCTTCTGCGTCACTCCAATTGGAGGACATAAGCGAAGCAGGGTCAGCATTAGTAGATAAACTGAGAGGTACAAATTATAAATTGAAGGATAATATTTCCATCTGAGACGAATTGATCGAGGACGATCAATAATCTAAGGGAGGGGGTGTTACACGCGGCAGAGGTCACGTAGGCCACAGTGTCGAAGTCACCCCCTTCCATGACCGCCGACCTCTTGAAGCACCCTGACGAAAGCACTACTATAGACAGAGGTCACGTAGGATATAGTAACGGAACCACCCCTTCCTTGACCGCTGACCCCTTGAAGCACCCTGACGAAAGCACTCCTATAGACAGAGGTCACGTAGGAGCCACCCCTTTTCATGACCGCTAACTTCATGATGATAGGACCCTAACGAATGAGACACCCTGACGAATGAGGCACCCTAACAAAAGTACTACTATAGACAGAGGTCACGTAGGCCACGGTGACGGAGACACCCCGCGAGGGACCATGACTAAACTGCCCCCCCGACCTACGAGCCCTAGCCTTTGACTGTAATGACGCCTCATGCCAGCACACGCGGAGTAAGTCACGTACGCTCTGGTATTTAAGCTCTGCGCCCATGTCTAAACAAGTCAGATCAGTTACTGTCTCGCTGCCGTGCGGTTGCTCGTCACGAGGTGGCCGAGATCATTCTCGCTTGTAACTTGTAACTGTTTTTCAGTATCTATTAAATATTTGTTATTAAAAAATGTATTATTAAAAAAAGTTATTTCTGAGGAAACCTTCTCCGATCCGTAACACAAAACTGGTGGCAGCGGTGGGATACTGGAGCAGTCGAGTTACAAGAGGACGAGCAAGGGAAGCAGCCTAATCCACTACGAGCAGCACACCACATGCAGATTCTACGCATCGTACTGTGAGTAAAAATGTTCACATTTAAAAAGGCAGCCACGGCGGACGAGTCCAGCGATGAATTCCGAAACTTTCATTCGGGAAAGGGTGCAGATGTCTCCGGCTTATCAACAAACGATGATCAAGATCAACTTAACACGTTACATAATTTAGTAGATAGAATGAAATTATCTGGGCAAAATCCATCTGCACCTTCTGCTCCGGTAGATTCGCCGAGATTTGAATCGCCTCTATCTGATATAGCTAAACTTACGAAATATATTCAGCAAAGCTTGGCGGCAGTAACCACCTTTACCGGAGATAATATATCGATTGAAACTTTTTTACAAGAAATCGAAAGCTTATTTGACTGCACCGATTGCCCAGAAGGCTTGTTTGTTCAAATTGTTATGACGCAAAAGATTGTTGGTAACGCCCGAAGAGCCATAGATGGTATTACTCACAAAACGTTAAGTGATCTTGCGTGCTCTCTGCGAAGAGAATTCGGTAGAATCCGGAGCTATGAACTCCCTGTAAATAAAAGGCTTTCGTTGATTCAAGGTCGTGTGAGTGTGCGGGACTATGCAAGACAATTTAATGAATGCCAACATGAAGTGCGCCGTTCAGTTTTAGATGATGTATGTAGGACTATCGAAGAAAAATCGATCATCTTAAATAATGAAGACAGGTTAGCTACAACGCAGTTTATCCGTGGTTTACGACCTGAAATAAAACTGATTATTGAAGCAATGCGCCCTAAGTCTTTAAGAGAAGCGGTTGATTTGGCTCTAGAAAAGGATCAAGAGAGAGTTATTTCGGAAGAACTCCATCGTCGAGCCCTAAAATTTAACCCGTTTTCGGACAAAACGCGCCAAACGGGATCGCAGCGACAGCAGCAGCAGAGGCAGCCGCGGCAGCCGGAGCGGCAGCAGCAGTGGCAACAGCGACCGCGCAATGAAATTCACAATAGCTATCAGCAAAGACCGAGCCGCGACATGGAAACCAGGCCCAGAAAAATAGAGTGTTGGAATTGCAGGGGCAACCACTATGCCTCGCAATGCCCGAGAACCCGCGAACGGGTGAATGTTGTAAAAAGTGACGCCATCACAATCGACTTAAATTTACCATGTGGGGAGAGAAAATTTGATGGATACCGGGTCGAGCATAAACTTAATCAGCGAAGACGCGGCTTTCGGGTGCTCACTTAAGTGGAAAGAGAGTGTTTTTTCTGGTATATCTGGCCGAACAATAACATCTAAACAAGTATCTAACATTAATGGTCATGAATTTGTAATAGTTCCAAAAGAAATGCTACAAGGGTACGAAGGCATTCTAGGGCAGCCTTTTATGGAAAAAGAAGGTGTAATATTAAACCACAAGACCAAGGAGATAGTTTTCACCGCTCGAGAGCAAGAATCATCTCATAGAAGACTGGAGTTGCTGCGTGAAAATGTTCGCCTTCAGGACCTGCAAGCCCAAGAAGCTGAACCACTGTGGAACATCATATGTAAGTACCCTGATATATTTGCTCTTCCTAGCGACCCTCTGCCCGCTACTAATTTGACTAAACACCGTATTGATACTACGGACGAGCTACCAGTAAATATTAAGCAGTATCGTTATCCACCTTTCCATCGAGAGGAAATTGAGAAACAAACTCAAGAAATGCTCTCAAAGAAAATAATCCAACCTTCCACCTCACCATATAACTCTCCATTGTGGGTAGTACCGAAGAAAACGGATGCATCTGGCGAAAAGAAATGGCGAGTGGTCGTGGATTTCCGTGAAATAAACAAAAAGACTCCATTAGACGCTATCCACTACCAAACATCGAGGAAATTTTAGATCAATTAGGAAAGGCACGCTATTTCTCAGCCTTTGATGTAGCTAGCGGCTTTCATCAAATAGCAATGGAACCGGATCACTCGAAAAAGACCGCATTTAGCACTCCCGGAGGACATTTTGAATACGTTAGAATGCCATTTGGACTAAAAAACGCGCCTTCAACATTCCAGAGAATGATGGACCACGCGTTACAAGGTTTAGTAGGCAAAATATGCTTTGTGTATCTGGATGACCTCATTGTATTTTCACAAACTTTTGAAGATCATCTAAAAAGGATCGAAATGCTTTTTGGTAGGCTGCGTGAGAAAGATTTAAAATTACAACCTGATAAATGTATCTAAAACCAGAACTCGCTTATTTAGGTCTTATAATTACAGAAGAAGGTGTGAAACCAAATCCTGATAAATTAAAAGCAGTTTCTGATTTTCCATCGCCTAAGAATCCAAAACAAATTAAACAGTTTTTGGGGCTCGCTGGCTACTACAGAAGATTCATTAAAGATTTTAGCAAGAAAGCAAAGCCATTAAATGACTTGTTGAAGAAAGATGTTACCTTTAATTTCGGCAGTAAACAAGAGGAGTCTTTCAACCAATTAAAAACAGATCTGTGTTCTAGCTGTGTATTGCAATATCCAGATTTTTCTAAAGAGTTCATTCTTACAACAGATGCATCAGATAAGGCCATAGGGGGTATACTAGAACAAGAAGATAAAGATAAAAGAATCCGGCCCGTATCTTTCACTAGCAGAACCCTGAATGACGCGGAAAAACATTATTCCACAAGTGAAAAGGAACTTCTTGCTATTGTGTGGTGTGTGAAGCACTTTAGACCATATTTATATGGAAGAAAATTCGTAATTTATACTGACCATCAACCACTCAAATGGTTAATGAACTTAAAAAAACCCTCCTCAAGACTAATGCGATGGAGAATTGCTTTGGAAGAGTACGAGTATGAAATTAGATACAAGAAAGGGAAACTGAATGAAAACGCGGATGCTTTGAGTAGAAACCCGGTGATGATGACGACGACTCGACCGCCTGGTTGGAGAAAACATTTCCAGTTCGTGGACGAAGCATCAGATGACGCCCTCCCAATACAGATATCTGTCGGTGACGACACTTCAGTTGAAGTCTCAGAAATGGAAGATAACATTCAAGGAATTTCCATATCAATAGGACCGCATGTAACTAAAGAAGAATTCGAAGATGTACTTGTGCAAGCTTTGTCTATAGTTGTAGCAGAAGGAAAGAATTTAGTGTACATTAACTTATCAAAATTACATAATCTTGTGCCACTTCCTAACAAAGAGACGGATAAAATCATTCAAGATGTGTTTAAAGACCCGTTAATTGAGGTTCAGTTCGGAGCAAAATTAATTATTCACCTGAAACCGAAGTGGAAAAACAACAAGTTATAGAAGCATCACATCTAGGAAAAGACAACGCCCACCAGGGGATGACGAAGACTCTGAGAAAAATCAAGTTATCTCATTATTGGCATAATATGTCGAAAGACGTAAGAGAGTATGTACAAAGGTGCCCAGTGTGTCAAAAAGAGAAAGTGTGCAGGCAAAATTTACGCCCCCCAAGGCAAATTTCAGATACTCCAGAAACCGCAAATGAAAAGATCGCGATTGATATTGTAGGACCGTTGCTTCAAACCATTAATGGCAGCCGTTATATTTTGACAATTCAAGATTGCTTAACTAAATCCATTAATTTAATACCGCTCAGGGAAGCTACAGCACAATCTGTCATTAGTAGTTTGACAACTAATCATTTCGCATACTACGGACTTCCTAGGAGTATACTTAGTGATAACGGAAACACTTATATTGCAGAATTAAATGATGAGTTCAACTCCGCATTCAATATACAGCATTTCACTGCCACGCCTTTTCGCCCGGAATCGAATGGTAGTTTAGAACGGATGCATGCATCTTTAAAAGAATATCTCAGAACAAATATATGTACGGAGAATGACTGGGATGAATTATTACCTTTTTTTCATGATTTGTTACAATTCAAACGTTCATGATTCTACTACCATTTCACCTCATGAGCTGACTTTTGGGCAGTTTTAGCACACGAGTGCTAGAACAGCACTTTGATACTGAGCCATTCTTCGCCCTTGTTTTGACATCCATACCCCCGAAACGTCTCTGAACTGTGCGCTTGCACGTGTATAATATGCACGAACAATAGCAGACCTCACCGTCATTTGCAGGCTGGGAGAGGCGTGCCGACAGCTGCCGGCGAAAGATCGCCATGTTCGTGTACGAAAAAATTGCGGTCCACTGGGGCATTTCTCCCACGAGAATTTTAAGTCGTCTCAGTCGCTTGCGAGCCAGAAGAGATAAACAGCCCGTCAAGAACTCCCTTTCAAGGTGAGAAGCACCTTCCCTTGACTTAGGGTACCTGAGGGGTTTAACACCTACCGACTAAATGTAGTTAGGGAGCTAGTACGTGTTAAGAAAACGTAAGCCCCAAGGGAAAATGAATGTAAAGGAGAGCCTCTGGATATGTCGAAACCAACTTCCTTGGGTGGGAAGGAGAACAGCAAAAAATAAAAGTCAAAAAAATCTTCGGCAGAGTATACTTTGTTTCCGTAGGATATAGGAAAAAACCATCTCTTAGATGAAGAAAATTATACAAGCAGACTTAAATAGAAGTTTCCAGTATAACTTTCCATTAACCTTGAGTGACGTCGGTAGTTCATTCAAGGAAAGGTCTCGCTCAAAATATTAGAGAAAACTGGATAGGAATTTAAAGTATAAAAATGAGTGCGTTTGTTTGGAGCTGTTAACTGAAGTCATACATTTATGAAAACGAAGAAAGAAAAATATTTCATTTGAGTATTTCGTAATTTATTTATATGATCCTTACATAATAAACAGACCCCTCTCAAAAATAGCCATTTTTTTACGTAAACCAAGGATCAGCGGCTATTTGATGAGGCTAATTTTTCTGTAACATAATGCACAAGATTGATGTAGATATATAACAGGGCTTGAAATGAATTGTTCCGCTCTGGGCTATTGCAAAATGTATTCTGTAATTTTTGTTCTTTTCCGACCAAAAGTACAGAGTCAAGACAGTTAATTATTTTTTTTAATTGGCAATTCTGTGTATTTCATTTTCTCGTGGCAAATCGTAGGAAGCACATTTTTATCACATTCCTGTTCTTCTCGCGAAGGTAACTCTTAGTCTCAAGAAACGCTATTTCTTGCAGAATTGGTCCCTTTTGACAGTTAACAAATAATGTTCATCAGAAAAGGTATTAAGGGAATCTTTTAAATTACAAATTTCTGGGAAATAATTTTGTTGCAGGTTAAACGCGTTACTTGTGGCGGAGGCACAGGAAGCTGCATCAAACAAAAATGCAGCAGCGCTTTCTCCCGAGATTAGGTAAGAATTCTATTTAAACCTGATGGCATTAAAGACATCCATTTAAACATCTGAAACGTTGGAGAAAAAATCTAGGTGTCTTAGCTCTTACGTAGACATTACGAGCATGTTTTATAAAATACTCTTCTTTTTTGGTTAGTTCTTTTTGTGGCATTGGACCGCAAAGCGATTCTGTCGCCTTTTCTTTCATGCGGTGGGTCGTTCGACGAGTGAAAAGGGGAAGGCGAGCGGGTAGGGAAGGGTCGGTAGTGGCACGGGTATTCAGATGACCCTGAATTAAATTATCACAGAACAGGAATTGAAGGAAGTGCGTGGCAAAAGGGTGTAATGTAAAGCTTCTGACTGAATTTGGCCAACTAGTTGATTAATGTTCGAATTGACCAAAATGGATAGAGACTGTTTAATGTAGTAACAGTTTGAAGCACACTTGGGACTTGGAACCGGATGAAGTTCATATTAACCAACACAAGTTGCTGGAGTAAGTACGCTACAGACACTAGAAATGGAAGATAGGTGATCAACAGATGCGACAAGTGGTTGGAAATTTCCAAGTAAAGGGAGAGATAAGGTGTGAGTTTCGTGTGATAATGTCTGTTTACACACCTGACATAACATTACTATGCAAGCCGCTGAGGCTTCGCGACGCTCAGCCTTGGATCTGGATCTGGCGTTGGTATGCCAGATCTCTTCCGAGCACACAGGAAGCACTCGGACCATCGGTCCTTAGCCAGCACTCAGGCCAAGACCAACATCCCTGTCAAGTTTGAAACTATCAAAGTCATTCATACAGCCTTACCAACAGCATCTAATGTGCAAATTAACCAACTTCTAACATTAACCATTTTGGGGGACTTTGACAATTTAAATGGGCCGACATGTCACGGCCAATTTGTAGTTTAGTGACGAAATAAGTTTAGAACGTCTACTTTTACTAGCGCTGATTTCATAAAGATTTAGGAGGAATTTAGTCTAAGAAGGCACCACTTGGACAAGTCGGAAAACAAATTAACACGACAATTTCTGCATGTCATTGCCGTGCATGAAGCAAATTGCCAATGAACTAACTGTAAACGAACGCACTGACAAAATAAGTGCATGGCCGTATCTAAAGTTCTTCTATTGCTAGCAGTGACCAAGCAGTTGCAAGCGGTCTCTCTCTCTAGTTGGGAGTAGCTCGTGTCTCTCGCTGGCGCCCGTGCGTGTGTCGCAGGGAGCTGCTGGCGCTACGGGCCCCGCGCGCACCTGCTGGCCGCCGCCGCCATCGAGTGCGGCCCTCGCCGCCGCCACGGCCGCTTTGCCGGCGGCCTGCCCCGCCCCCGCCCCCGTCTCCGCCTAGGCTAAGCGCCCCCCCCCCCCCGCTTCCGATGCGATGCTCCCCAGCGCTTATCTTTAGTGGCGCATTCAAGATATGCCGTCAGGTTAACTACAGATGTAATTCCTGACGACATTTTTTTGTCTAAAGAATTTTGCATTATGCTTAATTTAAAAGTAATGTTTTGTTAATTTATAGTCATTTACGTGTACAAATAAGTAGGATAGATAATAATTTTATTTAATGTTGAAAAACGTTTGTAAGCTATAGTGAAAAATATAATTGTGAATTTGTTATCTGCTTCTGAGGAGGGCTGAAGCTTTCCCGGAAGGTGCACCTCTGGTTACAATTTTATTTCCTGTGTCAATTAATGAATCTACGAATATGAATAAATTACTGAAACATTCAAAACATTTATAAACGCCTGTTTTAATTTTTAATCTAATGTTATTATTTTTAATCTTTTAACTCATTTGTATTGATGACTATATTCATCTAATAACAGCTTATATGTCTCTCAAAATAAAATCGCCGGTATCGATATTTTGTACATTGTCTCTTACTATTTTAAAAAAAAGCTATATTTTAATTTTCGCGGCACAAAGCGCTTTTTAGGTGGGCAGTTTGCATTCCCAGACCTCAATGGAGTTCATTTGTAATATACCATCGAGCATTTGTAAAACATCGCAAAACTTTATTTTGCCTTTACATTGAAAATGTCCCTATTGGAAATTCAAATTTAATTTATAAATCAAAGGTTGAGGGGGCGGTTTTAGTCTCCTTTAAATCATTTTTAAAATAAAAATATGATTTATGCTGTTATAGTTTTTAGAGAACCTAAATTTGTTTTAGAAAATATCAAGAAAATTTTGCGCTTTTGAAAATTTGCCGCCGTAGGCACGTGCCTACTGTGCCTATGCGTAAATCCACCTCTGCTTTTGGGCATGCACCTCGAACGGTTATGGGTTTAATTAATGACCACGGGAGAACGTATTCAGATTACTTGGAAAGACTTCGGAACCGACTGCAATTCGTTCAGAATAAAGCTCGAGAGCTTCTGATTATGAATAAAGAAAAAACAAAATTAAGATATGACGAAAATACTGTAGAACGTGATTTTTTTAAAGGTGATAAAGTGTTAGTTAAAGCTAACGAGTCACAGAGATTAGGAAAATCACTTAAACCCACTTTCGAAGGCCCCTTTGAAATAATTGATGTACCCAGCAATTGCAATGTACAAATTTTAAAAAATGATAAAATTGTAACTTTGCATGTTTCTAAGATCAAGAGGTTTTATGAATAATTTTCTGTTATAGGCTCATTGGAGCAGCCGCTTTAAGCTGGTGCGAGGAGCCTTACATTGTTGAGCATTTTAATGTATTACCAAATGTTTATTTTGACCACATGGGAACTGCCAGGTTATTCCATCAAGAATGGAAGATCGTTATCTACTATGACACCGAAGAAGTTATCGCTAGTGAACGCCAACTATTACATCAAGTGTCAAGCCTGCAAGATGCTAACTCCCAGACTGAAAAACCTCTGATAGACTTTTATGTGAACAGGTTTACAAAGTGGCGAGAATATCGATTAAATCTGTTAACTTCTATTGGTATTGTTCATAATAATCATGCACGCGAAAAGAGAGGATGGTTCAATTTCGTTGGAGATATATCAAAAACTTTATTTGGCACCCTCAGTCAAGAGGACGCCGAGTATTATAATCAGGAGATAGATAAAATAATTGGAACAAATAATAAACTAGCTGCTTTAATTCACAATGAAACCCACATTCTTAAATCAACAGTTATAAACAACGCTTTATTTAAAAGTTCTATCGATGAGACAATTATACTTCTCACTCGTAGAGTTAATGATTCATTGAAAACAGCGTACACGGAACTCCACAGAATTAAAGCTCTAATTAATTTGGGTCAACTTGTAGATATGTACGCAGAGTCTGTTAGAATGCTGGAAACTATAATTTTACATGCAGAACAAGGGCAAGTCCATCCTGATCTTGTACCTTATCAAAATTTATTAGATGTCATTCACGAAATTGCCAAAACTTACGGGCAAAATCAGTTAATTGCAGCACCAATATTGAAACATTTATTTTTATTTCTTCAAGCTAGTACGATCAATATTGCTGTATTGAAACAACGGTATATTTGTTTTGAGATACGTATCCCGATTCTCGAGGAAACGCAATACCTGTTGAACCATCTTCTTTCTTTGCCATTTCTGGACCAGTCACGAATTGGTAACAAATTTATTCAAATTGAAACTCCTTATGTCTTAATGGATTTAACATCACATAGTTTTATGCCTTCATCCAATTTAGAAATTCAAGAATGTAAGAAAATTAAGAGTGTTCACATATGCAAAAGAACTGTTCCCAGGTTTTCTATTTCTTTGCAAGATCCTTGCTTACGACTAGCGATGAAAACATTATCAGGTCCTGTAGATAATCTTTGTCATATAGGGTTAATTAGGTTTAATCATACAATATGGTATCAATCGTACGAAAATAACGTTTGGATTGGAATAGCCCCAAACCAAGAATTTATGCAGATCTCTTGCAAAAGTGGGTTTCATGAAACTGTGTCAAAACGGGGAGTATTTAAAATTTCTTTGGACCCTGGCTGTGTTTTATTATCATCCAATGCAACATTGTATGCAACGTCAGAACACACACAGGAAAAAATTAATTTAAATCTTGGACTTCCAAGTTCCACCCACGTACTTTCCGATAATTTGACACTGGTTTATATCCCGGAAATTAAAGATCTTTAATTCATCCAGATAGTTTACAGAGTCAATTGAGAGATCTATCATCTATTTCTAATGAAGCAGAATCTTTAGAAAGTAAATATAGAAACTTGAGTAAGTCAGAAAGTCAATGGAAAATTGTACAAATAGCCTTAACTATTTTAACCTTGTGTACTGTATTATATTCATGTTATAAGTTAAAGGTTTATAAGTTGATTAACTGTTGGTTCAGACCATGTACTAAAGTGTACAATAATTGTTTTAATTCAAATATTGCTGGAAGAACGCAAAATGTAATAAGTTGTGGATTAGAGAGCACCGGCGGAGAAAATCAAGAATTGTTTTCTAGACATGGGCAAGGCTTAAATACGCCTTCTGCGTCACTCCAATTGGAGGACATAAGCGAAGCAGGGTCAGCATTAGTAGATAAACTGAGAGGTACAAATTATAAATTGAAGGATAATATTTCCATCTGAGACGAATTGATCGAGGACGATCAATAATCTAAGGGAGGGGGTGTTACACGCGGCAGAGGTCACGTAGGCCACAGTGTCGAAGCCACCCCCTTCCATGACCGCCGACCTCTTGAAGCACCCTGACGAAAGCACTACTATAGACAGAGGTCACGTAGGATACAGTAACGGAACCACCCCTTCCTTGACCGCCGACCCCTTGAAGCACCCTGACGAAAGCACTCCTATAGACAGAGGTCACGTAGGAGCCACCCCTTTTCATGACCGCTAACTTCATGATGATAGGACCCTAACGAATGAGACACCCTGACGAATGAGGCACCCTAACAAAAGTACTACTATAGACAGAGGTCACGTAGGCCACGGTGACGGAGACACCCCGCGAGGGACCATGACTAAACTGCCCCCCCCCGACCTACGAGCCCTAGCCTTCGACTGTAATGACGCCTCATGCCAGCACACGCGGAGTAAGTCACGTACGCTCTGGTATTTAAGCTCTGCGCCCATGTCTAAACAAGTCAGATCAGTTACTGTCTCGCTGCCGTGCGGTTGCTCGTCACGAGGTCGCCGAGGTCATTCTCGCTTGTAACTTGTAACTGTTTTTCAGTATCTATTAAATATTTGTTTTTTTAATAATAATTTTTTTAATAAGTTATTTCTGAGGAAACCTTCTCCGATCCGTAACACAAAACTGGTGGCAGCGGTGGGATACTGGAGCAGTCGAGTTACAAGAGGACGAGCAAGGGAAGCAGCCTAATCCACTACGAGCAGCACACCACATGCAGATTCTACGCATCGTACTGTGAGTAAAAATGTTCACATTTAAAAAGGCAGCCACGGCGGACGAGTCCAGCGATGAATTCCGAAACTTTCATTCGGGAAAGGGTGCAGATGTCTCCGGCTTATCAACAAACAATGATCAAGATCAACTTAACACGTTACATAATTTAGTAGGTAGAATGAAATTATCTGGGCAAAATCCATCTGCACCTTCTGCTCCGGTAGATTCGCAGAGATTTGAATCGCCTCTATCTGATATAGCTAAACTTACGAAATATATTCAGCAAAGCTTGGCGGCAGTAACCACCTTTACCGGAGATAATATATCGATTGAAACTTTTTTACAAGAAATCGAAAGCTTATTTGACTGCACCGATTGCCCAGAAGGCTTGTTTGTTCAAATTGTTATGACGCAAAAGATTGTTGGTAACGCCCGAAGAGCCATAGATGGTATTACTCACAAAACGTTAAGTGATCTTGCGTGCTCTCTGCGAAGAGAATTCGGTAGAATCCGAAGCTATGAACTCACTGTAAATAAAAGGCTTTCGTTGATTCAAGGTCGTGTGAGTGTGCGGGACTATGCAAGACAATTTAATGAATGCCAACATGAAGTGCGCCGTTCAGTTTTAGATGATGTATGTAGGACTATCGAAGAAAAATCGATCATCTTAAATAATGAAGACAGGTTAGCTACAACGCAGTTTATCCGTGGTTTACGACCTGAAATAAAACTGATTATTGAAGCAATGCGCCCTAAGTCTTTAAGAGAAGCGGTTGATTTGGCTCTAGAAAAGGATCAAGAGAGAGTTATTTCGGAAGAACTCCATCGTCGAGCCCTAAAATTTAACCCGTTTTCGGACAAAACGCGCCAAACGGGATCGCAGCGACAGCAGCAGCAGTGGTAGCCGCGGCAGCCGGAGCGGCAGCAGCAGTGGCAACAGCGACCGCGCAATGAAATTCACAATAGCTATCAGCAAAGACCGAGCCGCGACATGGAAACCAGGCCCAGAAAAATAGAGTGTTGGAATTGCAGGGGCAACCACTATGCCTCGCAATGCCCGAGAACCCGCGAACGGGTGAATGTTGTAAAAAGTGACGCCATCACAATCGACTTAAATTTACCATGTGGGGAGAGAAAATTTGATGGATACCGGGTCGAGCATAAACTTAATCAGAGAAGACGCGGCTTTCGGGTGCTCACTTAAGTGGAAAGAGAGTGTTTTTTCTGGTATATCTGGCCGAACAATAACATCTAAACAAGTATCTAACATTAATGGTCATGAATTTGTAATAGTCCCAAAAGAAATGCTACAAGGGTACGAAGGCATTCTAGGGCAGCCTTTTATGGAAAAAGAAGGTGTAATATTAAACCACAAGACCAAGGAGATAGTTTTCACCGCTCGAGAGCAAGAATCATCTCATAGAAGACTGGAGTTGCTGCGTGAAAATGTTCGCCTTCAGGACCTGCAAGCCCAAGAAGCTGAACCACTGTGGAACATCATATGTAAGTACCCTGATATATTTGCTCTTCCTAGCGACCCTCTGCCCGCTACTAATTTGTCTAAACACCGTATTGATACTACGGACGAGCTACCAGTAAATATTAAGCAGTATCGTTATCCACCTTTCCATCGAGAGGAAATTGAGAAACAAACTCAAGAAATGCTCTCAAAGAAAATAATCCAACCTTCCACCTCACCATATAACTCTCCATTGTGGGTAGTACCGAAGAAAACGGATGCATCTGGCGAAAAGAAATGGCGAGTGGCCGTGGATTTCCGTGAAATAAACAAAAAGACTCCATTAGACGCTATCCACTACCAAACATCGAGGAAATTTTAGATCAATTAGGAAAGGCACGCTATTTCTCAGCCTTTGATTTAGCTAGCGGCTTTCATCAAATAGCAATGGAACCGGATCACTCGAAAAAGACCGCTTTTAGCACTCCCGAAGGACATTTTGAATACGTTAGAATGCCATTTGGACTAAAAAACGCGCCTTCAACATTCCAGAGAATGATGGACCACGCGTTACAAGGTTTAGTAGGCAAAATATGCTTTGTGTATCTGGATGACATCATTGTATTTTCACAAACTTTTGAAGATCATCTAAAAAGGATCGAAATGCTTTTTGGTAGGCTGCGTGAGAAAGATTTAAAATTACAACCTGATAAATGTGAGTATCTAAAACCAGAACTCTCTTATTTAGGTCTTATAATTACAGAAGAAGGTGTGAAACCAAATCCTGATAAATTAAAAGCAGTTTCTGATTTTCCAACGCCTAAGAATCCAAAACAAATTAAACAGTTTTTGGGGCTCGCTGGCTACTACAGAAGATTCATTAAAGATTTTAGCAAGAAAGCAAAGCCATTAAATGACTTGTTGAAGTAAGATGTTACCTTGAAATTTCGGCAGTAAACAAGAGGAGTCTTTCAACCAATTAAAAACAGATCTGTGTTCTAACTGTGTATTGCAATATCCAGATTTTTCTAAAGAGTTCATTCTTACAACAGATGCATCAGATAAGACCATAGGGGGTATACTAGAACAAGAAGATAAAGATAAAAGAATCCGGCCCGTATCTTTCACTAGCAGAACCCTGAATGACGCGGAAAAACATTATTCCACAAGTGAAAAGGAACTTCTTGCTATTGTGTGGTGTGTGAAGCACTTCAGACCATATTTATATGGAAGAAAATTCGTAGTTTATACTGACCATCAACCACTCAAATGGTTAATGAACTTAAAAAACCCCTCCTCAAGACTAATGCGATGGAGAATTGCTTTGGAAGAGTACGAGTATGAAATTAGATACAAGAAAGGGAAACTGAATGAAAATGCGGATGCTTTGAGTAGAAACCCGGTGATGATGACGACTCGACCGCCTGGTTGGAGAAAACATTTACAGTTTGTGGATGAAGCATCAGATGACGCCCTCCCAATACAGATATCTGTCGGTGACGACACTTCAGTTGAAGTCTCAGAAATGGAAGATAACATTCAAGGAATTTCCATATCAATAGGACAGCATGTAACTAAAGAAGAATTCGAAGATGTACTTGTGCAAGCTTTGACTATAGTTGTAGCAGAAGGAAAGAATTTAGTGTACATTAACTTATCAAAATTACATAATCTTGTGCCACTTCCTAACAAAGAGACGGATAAAATCATTCAAGATGTGTTTAAAGACCCGTTAATTGAGGTTCAGTTCGGAGCAAAATTAATTATTCACCTGAAACCGAAGTGGAGAAAACAACAAGTTATAGAAGCATCACATCTAGGAAAAGACAACGCCCACCAGGGGATGACGAAGACTCTGAGAAAAATCAAGTTATCTCATTATTGGCATAATATGTCGAAAGACGTAAGAGAGTATGTACAAAGGTGCCCAGAGTGTCAAAAAGAGAAAGTGTGCAGGCAAAATTTACGCCCCCCAAGGCAAATTTCAGATACTCCAGAAACCGCAAATGAAAAGATCGCGATTGATATTGTAGGACCGTTGCTTCAAACCATTAATGGCAGCCGTTATATTTTGACAACTCAAGATTGCTTAACTAAATCCATTAATTTAATACCGCTCAGGGAAGCTACAGCACAATCTGTCATTAGTAGTTTGACAACTAATCATTTCGCATACTACGGACGTCCTAGGAGTATACTTAGTGATAACGGAAACGCTTATATTGCAGAATTAAATGATGAGTTCAACTCCGCATTCAATATACAGCATTTCACTGCCACGCCTTTTCGCCCGGAATCGAATGGTAGTTTAGAACGGATGCATGCATCTTTAAAAGAATATCTCAGAACAAATATATGTACGGAGAATGACTGGGATGAATTATTACCTTTTTTTCATGATTTGTTACAATTCAAACGTTCATGATTCTACTACCATTTCACCTCATGAGCTGACTTTTGGGCAGTTTTAGCACACGAGTGCTAGAACAGCACTTTGATACTGAGCCATTCTTCGCCCTTGTTTTGACATCCATACCCCCGAAACGTCTCTGAACTGTGCGCTTGCACGTGTATAATATGCACGAACAATAGCAGACCTCACCGTCATTTGCAGGCTGGGAGAGGCGTGCCGACAGCTGCCGGCGAAAGATCGCCATGTTCGTGTACGAAAAAATTGCGGTCCACTGGGGCATTTCTCCCACGAGAATTTTAAGTCGTCTCAGTCGCTTGCGAGCCAGAAGAGATAAACAGCCCGTCAAGAACTCCCTTTCAAGGTGAGAAGCACCTTCCCTTGACTTAGGGTACCTGAGGGGTTTAACACCTACCGACTAAATGTAGTTAGGGAGCTAGTACGTGTTAAGAAAACGTAAGCCCCAAGGGAAAATGAATGTAAAGGAGAGCCTCTGGATATGTCGAAACCAACTTCCTTGGGTGGGAAGGAGAACAGCAAAAAATAAAAGTCAAAAAAATCTTCGGCAGAGTATACTTTGTTTCCGTAGGATATAGGAAAAAAGCATCTCTTAGACGAAGAAAATTATACAAGCAGACTTAAATAGAAGTTTCCAGTATAACTTTCCATTAACCTTGAGTGACGTCGGTAGTTCATTCAAGGAAAGGTCTCGCTCAAAATATTAGAGAAAACTGGGTAGGAATTTAAAGTATAAAAATGAGTGCGTTTGTTTGGAGCTGTTAACTGAAGTCATACATTTATGAAAACGAAGAAAGAAAAATATTTCATTTGAGTATTTCGTAATTTATTTATATGATCCTTACATAATAAACAGACCCCTCTCAAAAATAGCCATTTTTTTACGTAAACCAAGGATCAGCGGCTATTTGATGAGGCTAATTTTTCTGTAACATAATGCACAAGATTGATGTAGATATATAACAGGGCTTGAAATGAATTGTTCCGCTCTGGGCTATTGCAAAATGTATTCTGTAATTTTTGTTCTTTTCCGACCAAAAGTACAGAGTCAAGACAGTTAATTATTTTTTTTAATTGGCAATTCTGTGTATTTCATTTTCTCGTGGCAAATCGTAGGAAGCACATTTTTATCACATTCCTGTACTTCTCGCGAAGGTAACTCTTAGTCTCAAGAAACGCTATTTCTTGCAGAATTGGTCCCTTTTGACAGTTAACAAATAATGTTCATCAGAAAAGGTATTAAGGGAATCTTTTAAATTACAAATTTCTGGGAAATAATTTTGTTGCAGGTTAAACGCGTTACTTGTGGCGGAGGCACAGGAAGCTGCATCAAACAAAAATGCAGCAGCGTTTTCTCCCGAGATTAGGTAAGAATTCTATTTAAACCTGACGGCATTAAAGACATCCATTTAAACATCTGAAACGTTGGAGAAAAAATCTAGGTGTCCTAGCTCTTACGTAGACATTACGAGCATGTTTTATAAAATACTCTTCTTTTTTGGTTAGTTCTTTTTGTGGCATTGGACCGCAAAGCGATTCTGTCGCCTTTTCTTTCATGCGGTGGGTCGTTCGACGAGTGAAAAGGGGAAGGCGAGCGGGTAGGGAAGGGGCGGTAGTGGCACGGGTATTCAGATGACCCTGAATAAAATTATCACAGGACAGGAATTGAAGGAAGTGCGTGGCAAAAGGGTGTAATGTAAAGCTTCTGACTGAATTTGGCCAACTAGTTGATTAATGTTCGAATTGACCAAAATGGATAGAGACTGTTTAATGTAGTAACAGTTTGAAGCACACTTGGGACTTGGAACCGGATGAAGTTCATATTAACCAACACAAGTTGCTGGAGTAAGTACGCTACAGACACTAGAAATGGAAGATAGGTGATCAACAGATGCGACAAGTGGTTGGAAATTTCCAAGTAAAGGGAGAGATAAGGTGTGAGTTTCGTGTGATAATGTCTGTTTACACACCTGACATAACATTACTATGCAAGCCGCTGAGGCTTCGCGACGCTCAGCCTTGGATCTGGATCAGGCGTTGGTATGCCAGATCTCTTCCGAGCACACAGGAAGCACTCGGACCATCGGTCCTTAGCCAGCACTCAGGCCAAGACCAACATCCCTGTCAAGTTTGAAACTATCAAAGTCATTCATACAGCCTTACCAACAGCATCTAATGTGCAAATTAACCAACTTCTAACATTAACCATTTTGGGGGACTTTGACAATTTAAATGGGCCGACATGTCACGGCCAATTTGTAGTTTAGTGACGAAATAAGTTTAGAACGTCTACTTTTACTAGCGCTGATTTCATAAAGATTTAGGAGGAATTTAGTCTAAGAAGGCACCACTTGGACAAGTCGGAAAACAAATTAACACGACAATTTCTGCATGTCATTGCCGTGCATGAAGCAAATTGCCAATGAACTAACTGTAAACGAACGCACTGACAAAATAAGTGCATGGCCGTATCTAAAGTTCTTCTATTGCTAGCAGTGACCAAGCAGTTGCAAGCGGTCTCTCTCTCTAGTTGGGAGTAGCTCGTGTCTCTCGCTGGCGCCCGTGCGTGTGTCGCAGGGAGCTGCTGGCGCTACGGGCCCCGCGCGCACCTGCTGGCCGCCGCCGCCATCGAGTGCGGCCCTCGCCGCCGCCACGGCCGCTTTGCCGGCGGCCTGCCCCGCCCCCACCCCCGTCTCCGCCTCCAGCGGCCTCGACTAAGCGCCCCCCCCCGCTTCCGATGCGATGCTCCCCAGCGCTTATCTTTATCCAGCTTATCTTTAGTGGCGCATTCAAGATATGCCGTCAGGTTAACTACAGATGTAATTCCTGACGACATTTTTTTGTCTAAAGAATTTTGCATTATGCTTAATTTAAAAGTAATGTTTTGTTAATTTATAGTCATTTACGTGTACAAATAAGTAGGATAGATAATTTTATTTAATGTTGATAAACGTTTGTAAGCTATAGTGAAAAATATAATTGTGAATTTGTTATCTGCTTCTGAGGAGGGCTGAAGCTTTCCCGGAAGGTGCACCTCTGGTTACAATTTTATTTCCTGTGTCAATTAATGAATCTACGAATATGAACAAAATTACAGAAACATTCAAAACAATTATTAACTTCTAAATAAAGGGTGCACATTGTATGTATACAATTTTTATACAAGCTATGAATTGGCTCTGTCATTTCTCCAACAAAATACTCATGTTGTTGGTACAGTTCCCCAAATAACAAGAACTTTCCAAAGAATGATGTGCTCACAAAATGAGATAAGGGAAATGTTATATCTAAGGAAGATAAAAATGGCATTGTTGTGCCAAAATGGAGACACACCTGTGATGTGAGGCTACTGACTATAAAGCATGCATCAAAAATGGCAGATCCTGCTCAACCATCAACGGGAAAGAGATCAAGACAGAACAGACCAAAACCTCATGCTATTCTCGCTTAGAATAAAGGGAAAGCTGCTACTGATTTATCTGATCAATTGAGCTTGTTTGCAAGTTTGAGAAAGAGTGTGAAATGTATTGAAAATTGGCAATCGAATATATCCTCGGAATTGGACCAATTCTATGGACAACATTCATTAGATTTAAATCACTTCTTTCCTTAAAATTTGTTCAAAACTTTTACTTCATGTGTTGTAGTTATATGCATAAGAAAATCAAAATATATATGAAAAATAATTCCTTTTTGGTTAGATTTAGCAGAAAGATTCTGTATTATGAATTGTAATGCGAGTAGTCCTTGATCGCAGAGCATATTGCCAGAGTCGCTGACCAACACGGCTTTAACACAGAGCTGGGCTTCTGTATAAATACGTATACTGTGGTAGCACTATCTCTTCCCCCACTCTCTGCTGTCGCTTCCTTCCCACTCTACCCTCACTTTTTGTACTAACTCTACTGTATCCTCACTCTTTAAGGATACACGATACTTTGAACAAAATTCCATTATCAAAACTGTTTCAAAATGAAGGCAATATTTACTAAACAAACAGATGACAATCAAAGTCAATTTCTTGGCTAAGGGAGTAGAAATAAAAAATCCACATTTTCAGATGACTTGTGGATGTTTAGAAATTTTTCCTTGTAACCACTGACTAAACGAAGTTTTACAAAACATTTGAATACATGTAAAAATCAATATAATATTAAACCTGATTTCACTGCAATGTGAATTACCCCAGTAAGCCTTCCAATTATTTAAATGATATTTTCTGTTACAAGATTCGTGGTCAAGGTTCTGAACTTTCCATTTTGTTTTTTGTGTAGTCACGTCAAGAAAGAGGGCCATGGAAAGTTGTTAAGTTGATTTCAAGTTACGACATTGTCAAGAAAATTAATATGTATTGTAATTAGGGAGAACTTCAGAAAAGATAATACTTTAGGAAATAAAAATGTAGATATAATGCCACTATTCTGGTTTCTGAGTTTTTTGTAGTTATTAATTCCTCAGAAAAACATTACCAGTAAGGTGAATTCCACACAAGTGTCAGAACCGCCGGGCTCTTGGGACCGCCCAAAGGTGGTACCGGGTTGGCTGGGTCGGCATATCAATGATGAAGGAACAAAGGGCTTGCCCAGGTTCACTGGTGTTGTTAACACCCCTCTACCCCTTTATTATTATTATTATTATTATTATTATTATTATTATTATTATAGGCGGCGCAGGCGTGCTACTCACAGTGAAGTGGAGAGGCGGCTGCGGGACGATTTTAACAGTTCGCTAATGCGACTACGAGAAATGACGGACGACGGTTCTTCCGAGAGTGCTAAAGCTGGCCAAGTAAGTGATTTTTGGAGGATGTACATAAGCAGGTTGGCTACTTTCCGGAAAACTTGAACAAAGTCTAAATTTTTGAGACAATCAGAATTAAATAGATAAATGGTGGGATATTTGTCTAAATGATGTGATGTTACCACAAAAATTGCAACAGCAACTATACAAGGTTGCAGATTGTTTATCATCCTTCGCGCTCACAGGATATCAGTATGTGGACGTGCAAGTGAGTGGACGTGTGCTGGTGGCTCGTGGGCTCGTGGGGCTCGCGGTGCAGCAAATAGCAGCTATGAACGTTTTACAAGGAAATCATTCTGCGAGGCAGTGATGTTAAGAAGAAGCATCCTTGAACTGGTTTTTATTATTACGAAAGAAATATGCATAAAACCGGCTGACAACCTAACCTTCAAAATTGAAGACTGACACATGGTGGACTTTTTTAAATTTGCTACGCTGAGGATTGAGAGTCTCGAAACTACCTCTGATTTGGACCATCCACTCGTCAATTTTTGACTCATCATATTCTTCATCTTTGCTGCGACTTGTCCTCGACGATGGCCAGCATATGTGCAGTGTGTGAAAAATCAAGTGAAGTCGGAGGCAGAATATACAACTGCGACAGCTGTCGCAGACCACTCCATGCCGACTGTATTGGCCTTACGGCTACTGAGATCAAGGCACTGGACCTCAGACAGCGAGTTTTGAAACTTTTTTGTTTGGATTGTGAGAAAGGGTTAGCTTGTTTACCTGAGGTGCTATGTAAATTGAATAATCTTACTGATACTGTTAACAAAATTGATAAATTTATTTTTGGTAATGAAGACTCAACTGCCTCACTTTTCAAATCGGAAATTGTTAATGAGATTGATGATAGAGTCTTGCGCAAAAATAACGTTATATTCTATAATGCGAAAGAATCTGACTCTGAGTTACCAGAGGAAAGGAAAAATTTTGATTTGAAAATTGTGATGAAATCGTTGAGTAAAATTTGTACAGTTAGTGAGACTGATATTGTGAAAGTGCTTCGTTTGGGTAAAATTAAAAGCGATGGCAAGCCTCGTCCTATTAAAATTATTTTTAATGACCATGGATTGGCACTAAAAATTTTGAAAGATAAACATAAATGCGAAAAGCCATATGCTATAAATGGTGATTTAACCTCGCAACAAAGGGATCAACTTAAAGCACTTCGCGAAGAATTAGATATTTTGAATAAAGATGAGGAGCTTAAAACTATTAAATTTATTAACGGGTCTCCCAAAATTGTAAACAAACGTGATTATGAAAAAGGTGAAGAGAATGAAAATGTAAAAAAGGATCAGTTAAAAAACAGGCGAAAAAATTAAATTTTTATTATCAGAACGTTCGTGGCCTGAGGTCAAAGTTGAAAGATATAGAGAGAAATAACTTTGTACTGAATGATTATGATATTATAATACTAACTGAGACTTGGTTATGTACTGATATTTTGACTGCAGAACTAAAATTGACTGACTTCGATATTTATAGAAAGGATAGGAATTTACAAAATAGTTATTTTAGTCGAGGAGGGGGTGTACTTATAGGTGTTAAGAAAAAATTTCGAAGCTTTGAATTAAATTCTACAACTGATGTTGAGCATCTGTTTGTACGTGTCTCAAGCGGTCAAATAAATTTAATCATTGGAGCATTGTATTTACCGCCTATGGCCACGGATGATGTTATCAGATCCTTTTGCAACACTATTGAACTTATAGATAATGAATATCCTAATATCAATTGGTTTTTATTCGGTGATTTTAACTTGCCTAATATTATGTGGGAAAAAGGCGATTATTCAAGTTATCCTGTTGGAGTTGAAAATAATTATGTAACTCTACGTGAAAAATCAATAGCCAATATTTGTCAGATACTATTAGTCTCTTGAACCTATTTCAAGTTAATATTGTAAAATACAATCAAACAACTATGCTAGATTTGATATTTACTGATTGTCTAAATGTCATTTGTCAAACTTCAAAAGACCCAGTGGTATCTGTCGACGTTTATCATCCCTCTTTAGATTTGTATTACTCTTACCTTTCAATGCGATAATTCTATTGATTACGACGAATGGGTTTATGATTATGAGTCAACTGACTTTGTTCAGTTTAATTTTGCATTAGGATATGTACAGACTATGTTAGATAATGAAAATTTCTCTATTGAATATTCTATTGAGTTGTTTTATACGTATTTATATTATTATATTGATCTCTTTGTGCCAAAGAAACTAGTTAGAAAATCAAAATTCCCTAGATGGTATAGTGCAGAATTAAAGAACAGTATTGTAAATAAGCAGAGAATTCACAGGGAATACAAGTGTAACAATTCTGATGAGAGTTACGTAAAGTTTTCTGAACTAAGACATACATGTAAGGTACTTTCAAAAAGGGATTATGATGTATTTAATACGGGGATACAAATATCAATTACAACTGATCCATCTAAATTCTGGTCGTATATAAATTCTAAAAAAACTGTTCATGGTCTACCAAATATTATGCATTATAATTCACATGAGTTTAATGATGGCCTATCAATTGTAAATGCCTTTGCTGAATATTTTAGAACTTTTTACAGACCATCAAATACTGCAAATATTATGTTAGCTGACCAGACGCCGTATATTATAAACAATTTTGATATCTCTCTTTCTGATATATTGACTAAAATCAACAGTCTGGATATATGTAAAAGCACTGGACCTGATGGAATACCGCCATTAGTATTGAAAAATTGTAAATACATTTTCTCTCCCATATTGAAAATTTTGTTTGATAAATCACTAGCTGAAGGTGTAGTGCCCAATGCATGGAAATCTGCTTTTGTAACCCCGATTCATAAATCTGGTTCCAAACAAAAAGTAGATAATTATAGACCAATATCAATAATGAGTACAATTCCCAAATTATTCGAATCAATTATAACTGATAAACTGAAAGTTTTGATTTTTCCATTTTTATCCCCAAAGCAATGTGGGTTTATCAGTAGCCGTAGTATAGAAACTAACCTGGGAGTTTACTCTCAATATATACTGGATCACTTGGAGAGGAAGATTCATGTGGATAGTATTTATACAGATTTCAGCAGAGCATTTGACTCTGTAAATCAAAATTTACTACTGCAAAAACTATCAGCATTCGGTATAACAGGTTCATTACAAAAATGGTTTACAAGTTATCTGAGGGATAGGGTTCAATACGTTAAATATAAAAACCATATTTCAGAAGTTATTAAAGTTTTATCAGGAGTGCCACAAGGGTCCCATCTTGGTCCCTTATTATTCCTTATTTTTATCAATGATCTATGATCAATCTTAGAAGATGTGGAGTTTGAATTATTTGCAGATGATGTGAAAATTTATAAATCTATAAAGTCAAATGTTGATGCTCGAATATTACAAAATGCTTTGAGTAAACTTGTTCAATGGGCAGAAAATAACGACATGAACTTAAATGTTAAAAAATGTAAATCCATAACTTTTTCTAGATTTAAAAATAACACGGAATATGTCTATGCTATAAACAATGTAGCTCTGGAAAAAGTTAGTGTTATTAGGGATCTGGGGATTCTTTTTGATAGTAAAATGAGTTTTTGTAACCATATCGATTCAGTGATTATTAAAGCTACCCAAATATTAGGCTTTGTTAAATGAACATGTTCAGAATTTAAATCCCCTTTTGCTCTGAAAAGCCTATATGTTGCCTTAGTTAGACCTATTCTATTATTTGCCTCAATTATTTGGTCACCTTACTACAGAAATCATATAAACAGACTTGAAACGGTTCAACATAAATTCTTCAGAATTGTTGCACCTAGACTAGGTCTACCAGATCCGTTTATTGATCACAATTATTCAGCAATTGCGTTAAGTTTAAATATTCCATCTCTCCAATCATTGCGTAAATTAAACGATGTAAAATTTATATTTAAATTACTTAGGAATGAAATTGATTGTCCGCAGCTTTTGCAGCATATCAACTTTAGAGTTCCTAGCCGCTGTACCAGATCTAATATGGCATTACTACCTGTCAATTACGCTTCTAATTATACCAGTAACAATATGATTAATAGATTATCGGGCTTAGTTAACGAATATAACTTAGATGTATATAAGCTTCATACAACAATGTATTCCGAGATGGAGCATTTAATTCTCACTATTGAACAATTGTGATAAAATTACATTAAAAAGCTATTTTCAATTGTTTCCACTTGCAATATGTTGTACATTATAATTACTTTGTATTGGACTTTTTGTCTGTAAATAAAATATTATTATTATTATTATTATTATTATTATTATTATTATTATTATTATTATTATTATTAAAACAACCTTTTTGCATATGTACCCTTTTTACTGCGACTGCCTCAATTGCGATACTACCCATGTACAGCTGCATCTCTCTTTGATGGAATGGTGCCCATATCAAAGTGCAAAACAACCAGGTGCTTTAGCAAATTTTAGACACAAAAACAATATTCCATTTGCAATTATGGAACCCATTAAACCTGTATTCTAAGATTTATGCAATACAAATCTGTTATCAAAACGAGTTGGTGGTTACACCCAAAATTCCAATGAATTTTTTCATTCCAAAATTTGGAAATTTGCCCCAAGACAGGATATTTTGGAAAGAGAATTGTGCACAATGGCACAAAGGATGCAGTAAATAGTTTCAACGAAGGAATGATAGGGCGATTGAAAGTTTTGGAAAGATTCGAGATTCCTATAGGCAAAAATATGAAAAGGCTGTGAATCAGGTCTGCTGAAATAAGAGCATCCCAGGCAACAAAAGAGGCAAGAAAATCCAGAAAAAGGTTCCAATGCTCCTGGTACATTTTATTGATCGGAAAAAAATTCAGAGCAACATTTATGATATCTTTAAACTTAATTTTCAGGAAAAGTAAATTTTTATATTGGTTTAAGGAATATATCTTTTCTAATGTAGTGATCTATCTCAAATTTTCAAGATTTATAAGTACAGTTGAGGAATTTTTTGGAAATTGAGAGAGCTCTGGAAAATAATAAATTTCAGCCATATCAAATTTGGAATGTAAAAGAGACAGGACTATTCGTAGTTCATGTGCCACCCCAAGACCAAGAACCAAGAGGACAGGATACCCTGGTAGACCAAGGAAAAGGATGGAGCCTCAGGTACACATTAACTAGACCACAATCATGATTAGAGATGAAGATGGCCCTAATTCTATGAGCAGCTAATCCCAGTGTCTGGTCAAATCATGTAAAGTTTGTAAAATAACTACAGCATTTTACATAATATGCGTATCCATCACAAAACGAACCACATCTTGTCGTTCTTGATAATTACAAGAACCATTTATCAGTTGATACCTTCGACTAATCAAAGAAATCCGGAATTATTCTATTAACAATTTCCCCATACACCAGTCACAAATTGGAGTCATTAGAAAGAACAGTCTATGACTCATTTCAATCCTTTTATAATTAGGTTGTTAATAATGGGATGATTTCACCAGTAAGTGCAGAAAAAACTGTGACAATCTATCAAGTTGGTCTTTTGCACCAAAAGCCCAAGAAGCAGCTTTCTCTCAGAAAAGAATAGCAAAGAGTTTTAAACTAACAGGAATTATTCCTTTGAATTCAAACATTTTTGAAGATTTTGAATTCTTTCCCTTCCAAGTGACTGATTGTCAGAATATTTCTCTACATTGAGAGGAAACTTCTGCTTCTAGTCAATACAGTTCACCACCACTCATCTAAAGCAGACTTATGTCACAATTTGGAAGATTCTTTTTGATAAATCAATAATAGAAGGATCCGTTCTCATAGTGTGGAAATCCTCCATTACACCAATCTTCAAGTTGGGAAGTAAAAATAAAAAAGTAAAATGAGATGATTAACTACAGTTCTATATCAATTTTAAGCTTAATACCCAAGTTATTTGAATCGATAATCACTGATAAATCAAAACCAAAGATTTCTCACTTTGCGACCACAAGGCAGTTTGCTTTCATAAGAGAAATATTGAATTCAATTTAACCTACTATATGCATAATCTTCACTACACTACAATTGCTGTTTTGTGTTTTCTCCTTTAAGAAGATTTTGTATTTTTTGTTTTAACTATACACTGCTGTTTATACATCAAATAATCCAATTTCATGGATATGTAAATTAGCAAAATACATTTACATTGATCTCAGGGAACCTTCCCATGCAAACTTTATAAGAGATGCGAAAAATAAGCTGTTACCATTTAATTGATATATAATTGTGTTATTCAATTGGATATTTTCAGACTAGTTATATCATTGTTAGCTATCCTACTAGCATGTTAACACAATTCACACATAACTTTAATCCCTAAATAAATAAATAAAAAATTTAGACCCACAAGTTGAAGAATCTACATATTGTGATAAAATCATTAAAATGGGGAATTATGTTTTAGATGAGTGTAAGGGAGAAAATTAAAAAAAAAAAATTGTTGCACATATTAAAAAAGTAAAATCTTTCAGTTATGAAGTAACATATTTAAGAAAATTGCAGGACACCGATACATTTGTTAAAGAGGAATATAAGAGAAAAAAGTGAAAGTAAGTGAAAAATGCAAAAACTCTTTTACCCTTTTAGATTTCTTCCATAAAATAAGGGTAATATTCGATGGCGAGGTTTGTTCGAGTATCTATGGTAATACTACAGTGTACGCCAGAAGCTTGAGGCCAAACAAGTATAAAACAAAACGGCTAAATAAAAAATAAATAAATGCCAATCAATGTAAACAAGAGAATAAAAACAGTTACACAGAAATTAGATGTAGTATGCCTGCTGAAGAAGCTAGCCATAAGCCCTTCCTTTGGCCTGCTGGGAACGCTCTCTAACGGGTGTGAAATTCAGAATACACCATACTTTGAACAAATCTCCATTATCAAAACTGTTTCGAAATGAAGGCAATATTTACTAAACAAACAGATGACAATCAAAGTCAATTTCTCGGCCAAGGGAGTAAAAATAAAAAATCCACATTTTCAGATGACTTGTGGACTTTTAGAAAACTTTCCTTGTAATCATTTAAAACAAGTAAAAATCCATTTAATATTAAACCTGATTTCACTGTAATGTGAATTGCACCAGTGGGTCTTCCAATTATTTAGAAGATATTTTCTGTTACAAGATCCATGGTCAAGGTTCTAAACTTTCCATTTTGTTTTTCGTGTAGAGGTCAAGAAAGAGGGCTATGGAAAGTTGTTAAGTTGATTTCAAGTCACTAGATTGTCAAGAAAATTAATATGTATTGTAATTATGGAGAGCTTGAGAAGAGACTACTTCAGGAAATAAAAAATTTAGATATAATGCCACTATTCTGGTTTCTGAGTTTTTTGTAGTTGTTAATTCCTCAGAAAAACATTACCAGTAAGGGGACATTCCACACAATCTACTAACTAAAATTTCATTATATGGTTCCCTCATTTTGGTACTTCCCGCTCAGTTGATAAAATAAAATTCAGAGAGGAGTAAAATCACACAGCTGGTTTTACCATGATGCCAATAACAATGCAATGATCAGAATATCATTACAACATTCTCAGTACACAAATCAAAATATTTAATTTATTTATGACTTGCAGTGAAATGAAAGCTATAAGAACTGTAGTCGTTCTCAATTCAATATAGTATTACAGTACAATATTTGATGAAGCTTAGTTACAATATTGATGGAGATGCTCAACATCCTAATTACAAAGCAGTGAAGTTTGATTATTTAGTTCTCCTTTAAAATTATTAAACAGTGACCAAGTTAAAAATGTTAATTAGTAGAGTTACATTTCTCAACAATTCTGTTTAAGATAAAGTATTTATATAGACGTTTCGTTTCTTTTCATTGCCATATTTCTAAACAAGGATTAGTAAGCAAGAAAAATCCTACTAATTTTGAAGTAGGCATGAAACTCTACCACCCTAAGCAAAAGTTTGTGGTTTTGCCAACAATGCACTGTGTACTGCTCGCTAGCAGTACTAAAGAAGGATCTGGAGTACAGCAATTACACCAAGACCTGTCTAAAACGAATCTTGATGGTTCCTAAAAAGTTTTCAAGTTTTAAGTTGTCAAAACCTAAAAAGTAAAAACAAAAAAGTAAAAATATCGAACACAAACATTGCTCAAAAACGGATACAAATTTTTTCTTTACAATTTCAATAGTTATTTGATTTTGTTTATAAGGCAAATGCCCAGTGACATACAACTTTCTTATTCAAAATAAAAAGATATAGGCTTTTGTGATTGTAGGAAACAAAGGAATGAAATACGATTGAAAAAGGACATGAAATTTGAAACATCAAAACACATGATTTCACAGAAGTGGTTTAAAGATCTGAAAATTAAAAATCGTTCATTAGAACCACTAAGTAAGGAATGTGAGCGCTTACAGGAAAAAGCCCAATTCTTGCAAAAATCTCTTGAGGGATTCAATATAGACTGTCACAAAAGGGCTTTGTGATTACGAAAACCCCAGTTCAGCTACAAAAGCTTTAGGAGCTTTTACATCTATTTTAAAAAAAGGAATGAAAAACATCGCTATCGAGAGTAAAGAACCTAGTATTAAACTCTGTGAAGAACAATCTAAAATTTACTCTTTGACTGGGCAGATTCAAAGTCTGGAGAACAAAATTAAAGCTCAGGATGAACAAAATCACCATTTGCTTATGGAAATAAAGCATGCAGCTGAGGAGAGATCAAGATTAAAGCAGGAACTTGATGGTTTGCAAGAGGCATTGCTATCACCCACTGACAATCAGTCCAGTGTTGTTGCCCTCAAGCGTGTCCTGGCAGATAGTACACCTCCTCATTATCTGAAGCGAGCTAATCTTGAAGGCACTTTGGAAGAAAATCGCTAAGTCACCTGAACCATTGTTTCAGACTCAGACTCAGAGTCAGAGTCGAGTGAAGAATCCGAACAAACGTCTATCTATGCTGAATTTCGTGATAGAGAGCGTCGATCGAGGAATATCATTATCCATGATCTGATTGAAGATCCAAATCTACAAATAGAACAACGTTCAAAAATGGATAAGCAAGTAGCAGAATCTATCGTTTCAAAATTCACCAATGATAAATGTGTTGTGTCAACAATGAGACTGGGAAAACTACACCAGAATAATGAGTCATCAAAATCACCTGAACGCAACAAACCCAGACCAATGAAAGTTGTTCTCCAAAATAAAGAGTATGCATTACAAATTTTGATAAATAAAAAGAAATATAAAGATGAAGTTAAAATTGGTCCAGATCGAACATCACAACAACGCAAGCATTTTGCAGAGTTGCTTTTCAATCTAGAGATGGCTAAAAAAAAATGGTGATACAAAAAAAAGAATAAAGTATGTCAATGGAATCCCGACAAACATTGAGGTCAATGAAAAGAAGAAAACAAACACAGTAAACGCTCAGGAAAACTAACATCAAGGCAATCGTCACATAATTTCTCAGTGTATTATCAAAACTGCCGAGGTCTACGAACGAAAATATCAATATTCAACAAAAATTCACCATCGTTCGAGCATGCAGATATATTGATATTTACAGAAACATGGCTGCACAAAGAAATCTCTAGTGCAGAGTTCGCTCTACCAAATTATAACATCTACAGATTTCATAGGAAATCAACAAGTCAGTTCGAACGAGGTGGCGGAGTGCTGGTTGCGGTTCATCGGAGATTCAACAGCGTGGAAGTTACACCATCATCCACTAATGTCAAACATCTTTTCATACTTATTAAAAATGGTATCTCAAATTTAATTGTCAATGCCGTGTATATCCCTCCAAATTCGCTTTCAGAAAACTATGTGAGTTATACCGAATCTCTTGAGCAAATATTTGAATTTTATCCAACATCGAAATTTCTAATAGCCGGAGACTTTAATTTGTCGCATGTGTATTGGTCAAATAGAAATCCTAAATTGCTTTGTGAATATTCAAATGCCACAAAGGATGAAATCATTTCAGCATCATTGATTACTAATACTATGAACTATTTAAATTTACTGCAATTTAATAACATATTTAATATTAATAATAGAACATTAGACTTAATATTTACTCAAGATGAAAACTGCATAACTAAACAAGCTGATTGTTCATTTGTTCCAATAGACATACACCATCCTGCTCTAGACCTATTATTCACAGTGAATGAAAAATTTACTAGTCTTAATTCATATGATACCAGATATAATTTTCAAAACACAGATTATGTAAATATAAATAATGAAATTTTATCTTTTAAATGGTTACCATATTTTCAGCAAAATTCACTTGAGTTATCTCTTTCATTTTTTTATGACAAAATGTATGAAATAATTGAAAAATATGTTCCAAAAAAGTTGATAGTTTGTGATTCATATCCACAATGGTACTCACGTGAATTGAAAATTATTTTGAAAGATAAAGCTAAAGCGCATTTCATTTATAAATCAACTGGCAAAGACAAATATTATAAAGCATTTTCTGATATTCGTAAATTATGTAAAACTAAAGCTAACGAAGATTATAACGAGTATATAGGAAATATAGAATACCGTTTAGATTATGATATTGAATCATTTTGGAAGTACACAAACTCTACAAGGGGGACAGATGGTTTACCAAATGTTATGACATACGAAGGTACCTACGATGAAAATGGAACGGATATAGTGAACCATTTTGCAAATTTTTTTGAATCCGTTTATAAGGTTGACAATGATAAAAACGGAGAAATCGATGAGCATAATGTAAATCATATTATAAATTCTCAAATAAATATACCACATATGGAAATAAATCAACAAGAATTCACAGTGATCAAGATGGCGGCGGTGTACGTCACGTGTGTGGAAGCTCTGGAGTAAAAAGTCTTGTTTCATCAATTACAGCTTCTTAACAAGTGAAATTTTAGTGATATTTCAGTTCCTAATAACTTAGACAGTTCTGATAATTGTTAGTTATTGCGTATCTTTATTACTTGTTGTTAAACCTTAAAGTGACATTCTGCTGACCTCTCCGCACGCTATTCGTGTGTACATTTGCTAATTTCTCTAATAGTGGTACAT